>VWYH01010689.1:1914376-1966373 GCA_013399365.1 Pampusana beccarii
TTTTTTTTCCTTTTTTTTCCTTTTTTTTCCTTTTTTTTTTAATTTAATGGCATTTGCTGTTAAAACATTGTGAAGAAATGTAATTTAACTATCTCGAATAGAGGAAGAAATGCATGTTTGTCTCTCTTCGATGTTCTGAAAGTTCTGAAACCCTGTTGGAGTATTATTATGGTATTTTTCAAAGTTTATTATTGTTCCTCTTACGAGGTGATTGGAGGGGTGGGGGTAAGTGGCCTGTGTACCCCTTAAATGTTTTTCTTTACGTGGACTGTGTAGTGATCTGTCAGTCAAACCTCCTTGAAGTTCATCATTAGGTCTTTTTACAGTTGCAGACCAATGACTCCAAGGTTTTTGTATACTGGGCTTTAATCTGCAGAGTGTTTGTGAACAGTAGAAGTTTATGAACTCTTCAGGTACAAGTTTGGTTCAGGTTTTTAGTTGTCAGAAGTTCTGAGTTTAAAGTCTGCTGACTGAAAAGCTTGTATACCAGTGTCATCAACTGTAGAAGTACTGTAACAAGATAACCTCTTGTAACTAAATATTTCAGGCAATAATTTCTACAGGGTTACTTTGCTTTTGACTAACAAGTAGTATTTTAGTTTTTGATCAGTGAATTTTAGAAAACATAATTCTCCTTTTCTCTCCATCAGTTACAGCTGCTTGATCAAGTTTGTGCTGCAGTCATGGATTTGTACGTTACAGCAGTTGTCATTTGTTCCCAAAACAGCTATGTATTTCAGGATTTATATATTATTTTTCTGGTTGCCTTAGGATGTGCATCAGAGATCTTCACACCCTGTTAGTCTTCTATAACTCCTAGGATTCAGAAGAATTTATAAAAGAACAGTCATGATGACAAGGATGTCCCAATTATCTTTCCTATAAGTAATGAGTGAGTTCTTTAGAGTGGTCATTGAGTGGGGTGCCTCTTCAGAAGATTAAAATTACTTTGATGAAACAGAATCCGGAGAATATGAAAACAGATTACCTGTGATGGCAGATTGGAGGCTAATGATGTGTCAAATGATTTCCCAGTCTGGTTCCCGGCAACAGATTAAGGCTGCAAAAATATCTATCTTGATGTGGTCAGTAGATTCTTATTTTTGTGGGCATTCTTAAGAATTTTTTTCTCACAACATCAAAATTGCCTCACATAATGCAATTCAGTGAGTGTTTGAGTACGTCAGATGCTCCATCATTCTGGCCAAACTGCTTCAGTCACTTCCAGTGCAGCAACGGTATCGCATCAGATGATTTCGTAGTATAGTGTGCTGAGAAAACAAATGTCAAATTCTTTATCAATTCAGTGTTCTGCATCGTTAAGCTGAGCCATTGCTACAGAAGCCACAAAACTGAAATTTATACTTATGACATTTATAACCTGAAAATGTTCGTCTTCAGGTGTTAAAATAATGAGGTAGAAGATCACAGCAGGAGGCAATAACCATTTAAATGCTGTGTTGCAGCATCAGTTTTGATTTGTCACAATTAGTGTCAAGTGAGCATCTGTGCAGTCAGTTTTTTGAATTAAATGTCTGTCCACAGAACTATAATGTGAATTATGGACTGTTTGAGTAACAAATCTTAATATTCACAATTGCAGTTCTTACTGTTGCACACTTTTGGTTTTGGTCACTTTTATTACTGCTGCCTGATATTTTTACAAGTCTTTGAGCCATAGTTAGTTAATCTGTGTGGGATTTTGATAGTAGGAGGCCTGAAGTTTGGGTGCAAAACTTTATCTACACAGTCCTAAAATTACATTGATACAGTCCTAAAATAACGTTCGGCTGTTTGAAGGGAACTGCAAGGCTGATGTAACCCCCAGTAAAAATGAGTTTGACACCCCTGATCTGCACTATTCAGAACAAATTTTATCTTGGAGTAATGCGAGAGTATATTTTACATTACCAAAGAAGTCCATACATGAAAAGTAGTTAGAGGCAGAGTGAGTTACTTTTGTCGGCACTGACCAGAGTTATTCTGATTAAAATGGCATATAGCACAAGTTTTCATTAGTAAATCAGTGGAGCAAAGTTGTATGCAATTGGTTGCTAATTTGGGTCTAGCTCAATAATTTTACATGTTATTAGCACCTGAGAGGCTGTAGATGATCTACATGTATATGAGATATTATCGTTCTGTTTAGTTTAATAGTTCTATAGCCCAAGATGTTTCAGAGCTACTTACTGGAGAACCTACTTTTAGAAACATAAAAAACAACAAATTACTAAAAAGCTCTTCTCATAATGCCTCTTCAGCATTATGATACATACATTGGGGAAAGATTGCTTTTTTTGCGGTGTATGTTACAGGAGAAAGTCAGTTTTATTATTAAACTTTATTTTGAGGTCACAGAAATATTAGAATGTAACAATATCTAAATTGATAATTTGAGAATGGTGAAAGTTTAATATTAATCTTTTTGTAGAATGTGTGGGTTTTTTGGGAAAAGCAAAAGAGTTGTAGTTTTTATTTTTTGTTCCTGTACTTCAGTGTAATTTTGACATCCACTAGATTTTTTCATTTTATCTATGTCACTTGTCTTTAGCTCCCTGTTGGTGTGGCGAAATAACAGATTGAATTATCTAGACTAAAGTAATTTTTTTTTCTGTCAGCAAACCTTAGGAATTTATAAAGTAGAATGAGACGTTTTTCATTTACTTTTATGCCTTATTATTAATTTTGTTATTTTCTTTCATATGTAAATGTTTGTCATCTGTACCATGTCCATGGCTAGGTTTAGATTTTGCTTTGCCTTACAATTAGTAAAACTGGGTCCTCCTTTACAACAGTTGAGACTGTTATTATTACTTATGCTTTGTGTCATTCTTTTACATTCTCATTGCACTGAAATTAAACTTTTGCCTCCGATTGGCTTCAGGCCATTTAAAATGCCGAAGGCATGATTCCATATTAAGACAGGAATTCAGTTTCAGGTAGCGCTTTATTACCTTATCACAACCTCATTATTCAGATATTTTTTTCTAAACATTTACCCTTGAATGGATTTTTTTTAAAATACTTGCTCTTTGCCTTAAAGCGTTGTGTTGTCTTTTTTTTTTTTTTTTTTTTTTTTTTTTTTTTTTTTTTTTTTTTTTTTTTTTTTTTTNGGAGATTAGTAACATGCCATTTAAGAATTTTGCCATGCTGTTTTGAATAAGGTTACAGCTAAATTTTTAAGCCTATCTCTGACTTATTCTTGAGGAAGCCTAGTAACTTCGCTTAGTTTTGAGAAGAAAGGCTGTGGAAAGGAAATGCAAGAAAAAAAAGCCTGTTTTCTTCAAGCATATCTAAAAGCTTTTAGCAGAGACAAATATGGGTCTGTTCTCTTTTTCGTTTCAGTGGTTGTAACAATGCAAAGGTCAAGCGTAAATTAATTTGCAGTTCTTTGATTAACTGGCGGAACTGATTTTGCCTTCCCCCCACCCCACACTGTCAGTTAAACTAAGTATAATAATACTGTTGTATTGCATGTGTACTTACTGTTGATGAACAGGAAAAATAAATTCCTCTAATTCTGACTTTGAGATCTGATGTGATGCCATATTAGGGAAATACGTAGTAAAGTATAAGCTGACATTAGAATATAGCGTAGTAACTGACTTTTACCATTGCACGTAAACAGAGTGATTATTCTAAATCATAGCATCACTTTCAGCTGGATAACCACTAAAATCACTGCACTGTGGTTTCCTGAAAATGCCACAATCCTTCAACTGCCAAATTAAGCCCAGGGAGAACAACCATCAGTAGTGGCTGCACAGTTAGGTAGAGGGATGAGCCCTGAACCAAGTGAAAAGATGTTCTGGAAGAACAGTAACCTTTCCCATGATGTGCACATTTTCCATTACATTTCTGACACAAAATGCTGTGAAATGATTTAATGGTGACATTTTGTTTTGCTGACTTTCCCTTTTCTTATTAAAAAGAAACAAAAGTGAGGTTAGGAAAGTAGAGGAAGGGTGGCCAAGCATTTGAATTCTAATGCAAAAATTTCTACTCTTTTAAAACCAAAAGCCATTCTGGAAATACATTGTTTCTGACTTGGGATTTTGCTGGTTTTAGGAAACAAGTCTCCAGCATCAATATTGCAAACCTTTTTTTGTAAGGTTAATTTTTGTTGTTGCTTTGCAGTAATTGCATACCAAGTATGGTAATTCAGTAAAGCATCCTTTCTAATTGGCAAACATGCAGAGGCCATACACATCAGCTATACAGCACAACACATGCAGTACACTTATTTCTGCTTGTCATTTTTGATGTATATTACAAGAAACAATTGTAGAAAGGAGCAAAGCATGAGCAGACATAGTAGGCTGAAAGGTCAGCACTTGTCACTTGGAAAAGGATAAATTTTTATGGAGTGCGAAAACAGAAAGCAGCTACCCGTTGATGTCATACAGGAGCTTGTCTGCATCTAAAGTAATACATATAGGAGTCCCTGGACACAAAAATTACTTATCTAAGGTGTGGTTCATGCATCCTGTGGCAGCTTTTGATTTCCTGTTTCAGAACCGATGACAAGACTTGTATGTTTCTAGTACAGCGTACGATTTTGTCTTTGAAAAACACAGCTTTTGCTTTTGTTTTCTTAAGGATATATGAAGTGCCAAGAAAACAGTTTATCGTTCTCTTATCCAGTTTTAATGTGTTGGATGATGGTTGATGTCATTAGAAGTCATTCTGTTTACCTCAGGGGCATCTAAATATGAGTAAAATATTTTAGTTTGGAATCACTAGAAATAAAAATAGAGTTTGAGTTGTACAGTAACTTATTTGAGAGAAAATATATGTATGTTGGAACATGTTTGCTGTCACATTATTTACTGGTTGGCCAAGAAGGCATGCTGGTTTTGACAAATTCAAAATAATCTGGGCAGAGAACCTTAGTTTGCTCAACTGAAATCTAAAATCAAAATCACATATGTAATTTAAATATTTGTAGCTAAAAATGAACACAGACAACTAACTCCCTACTTTTCCTGAAAGCTAATGTCTACAAATGGGTTTTAAGTGTACGATGTGTCTTACAGAAATTGTGTGGCATCTGATAGCACCTTCAGAACTTTATGAAAGCATCAGCATCCCACATATGCTAAGACAGTTTTGGTGAGGTGTTTGTGTTTTTGAGAGGAAGCTGAAATTGTTGTGGTAGCCAAAGGTGAATACCGTACCGATACTTAAAAGTTGAAGTATCTCTCAGTTTTAGCTTGAGTAGATAGAAGTAAATACAAGTATAATTCAGTGACAGTAGTGGACTGATAGCTAACTTAGTAAATTCTAAAAAATAATGTTCAAATAAAGCATAAAATAATAGTAAAAATCCTAATGGTAGTAACCTAAACGATACAATTTGTTGACATTTATTTGACCATAATATGTAAACAGTCTTTTTGGAGCTGCTTCTTACAAAAGGCTATTAAAAATCAAATAGATGTGATGAAATTGTTTTGGCAGCCTTTAGCTGTTTGGAAACAATTTAATACAGCAATAAAAGCTAGCAATAGCAGCACCAAAATTGCATAGCAGAAACTTGATTATAATTTGGTAAGAAAATATTGTATGAATAAAAGTGCACACTTTAATGTAAACTGCAGCCAAGGTTTATCCTTGGGTTTAAAAATCTCATAAATTTGAAGAGCTTTTTAAAGTGTTCTTGTTACTAAAAGTCAGAGACAAATTATGCCTGGTGCTGATGTTGCTACCCAGGGAAATAGAGGAGAGGAGTTAAATCTCCTATTCTATAAGCATGCCTGTGTTAAGCCTTCCTAGGCCTCAAAACACAAGTCCCTTTGGACCTTGCGATATGGACTGCTCATTTAAGTATTCCCGTCTGCTCAGCGATCCAGGTGAATAAAACATTAAAGAGAATGGATGAGGCTGCTGCCTGCATTTTTGCGTCTAAGGGAAAGCATGCCGATTAGCACAGCTAAAAACTTCTGGTTTATACCTGGTGAAAGGCAATTTGAAAAAAAAAAAGATAAGTTTAAACTCTGTCTATATTAAGTTTTGAAGTCCATTGAAACTGAATTTGACTGTTGTTTACTTTGTAGGGCTTTTTTTGAGCTAATGGTGTCTATCTGAATTTCTGAATTTTCTGTCCGTTAACTTCTGTATAGAAACTCAGGCTACATGAGGAGGTGTGTGGAAGAATTTTCTGGAAGTGTGGTTTATTATGAATAATTATTGAACTATACATTAAGTGAGTGCAGCTGAATACATAACTGGTTTAATCAACAAGAATCTGTACAATTCCAAACCAATTTTTTTTAATAGCATCAGCTGGTTTTGAGACATTTAGGATATTTAAATTATATTTCTATTTAAATTATATTTTTTAAAGTATTTTGAGAAAAATCTGCAAGTATGGAAATGCTGCTCAAGAGGGAGCTTCTGGGGAACTAAGAAATGAGACAGAAGAAAGGGTAAATAGGCAGAAAGGAATGTAAATTTGTAATGAATAGAGGAGAAATCAGCTTTCAAATTGTGTAAACCTCAAAGTAGTGAACAAAGATCTGAAATTATACATGTAGGCAAGAAGAAATCCAGTCTAGAATCTGTTTGGGACATAACTTGATTATGTAGGAATTGAGAAGAGGAAAGATGAAGCTATTTGCAGATGGTACAAAGCGTGACCAAAAATTCAGCCCTGAAAAGGAATAGTTGATTTGGAAGATGTTCAGAAAGAATAACGAATGGGATTGAGTAACAGCATGAGAAGTTGTGGCAGGGATAATGTTATTTGCAAAGCTGTTTGCTTCAGTATTGAAGACGGCTTTGTAATAAATGACAGGAAAAGAGAGCAACTTTTAGATTTTTCTGGCTTGATGAAGACTATTTGTAACTGTCAATGTGTGAGTCTGTGGAGGGGTGTTAAGAAAAGCACTTGAGGAAAAAAATGTCCTTTTTTAAAAGCAAATATAATATCTGTTAAGATTTTACATTTGCATGAGCAAAATCAATGATGCTAGTTTTGGTCCAATTGTGTGATGTGAGTCAGTCCAGTAATACTTAATTGAAGTTTTTCTAATTCTGGAGAGGTTGTGCAAGTACTGGTATGTAAAAAGTGGGAAAACAGCAGATTAATATCTTAAAATGCAGAGCAGGTGAAAATTTAAGAAGTAGCATTACTTTGTAACCAGTCTTAGTAAAAACCATTTAAATTTACATAAAAACAGCCTGTCGTCTGCTGGTACCTACTGACAGTTCTTTTAATAACACTTGCTGTGAAAAAGAGATAAGAAAACCAGCGGGCTTTTGAAACTCCAGTGGCAATCTTAGTTTTTCACATTAGAGAACAATAAGTAAACTGCAGGACTTCAATTTTCTTTAATTCTGAAAGACTTGTCTAAGCCATTTCTGCTTTTATTAAAAGCAGAGTCACAGAATAGTTGAGATAGGAAGAGATCTTGAGAGCTGCTCTAGTCCCCACCTCTCTTACTCAAAACAAGGTCAGATATATCAGAGCAGTATCTGGTTGGTTTTTGACTGTCTCCAAGGATGGAAATCTCTGCAGCTTCTCTGAGAAGCTTGTTCTGTTGTTTGTCCCTCCTCATAGTAAAAAAGATTCTTCTTATGTTTTAAAAAAATTTCCTTTATTTCAATTTTTGCTTATTGCCTCTAGTACTTTCACTGGGCAGCACTAAGAAGTCTGGCTCTGTTTTCTTTCCCCGTCAGGTATTTATACACATTAAGAAGAATCCCACTGAGCCTTCTCTTCTCCAGAACAAATAATCCCAGCCCTCTCAGCCTCCCCCTGTATGACAACTGCTCCAGTCCCTGAATCGTCTTCATTGTCCCTTTGCTGGACTCCTTCCAGTAACTCTGGTTTTGTACTGGGGAGTCCAGAATTGGATGCAGTGCTACAGATGTGGTTTCACCAGGGCTGAGTGGATGGAAGAAGCATGTTTATTGTCCATAAAAGTAAACCATAAAAAAAAAAAATCTTGAATATAACAGGCAAAATTTAGTTTGTTATAAAAGATACATCTTCCTGTAGTCAATATAGTGAGTCATTAAGGACATTACTTAAGGATGAGAAAGTATTTCACTTATTTTGCTTATTAAATCATGTCTTGGGAAAACCATGTCATAATTGTAGTTGTAGTTTAAAAGGTTACTTTGCTGAGCAATATACTGGAGAGCTGCCAGTGCTAATGCTTTCAGTTTTCCTTTAAAAGTTGTATCTCTTAGCGGAGGGCTCCACTATGTAAGTTGAGACACCCACAGTTCCAACCCCTTCCTCTGCTCTCTTTGAAAAGTGCCTTTTCCAAATGCATTTCCAAATTAAGTGCATTAGAGTATCATCCCATCTAATGATAGCTTTCAGTAGGCACCTGTAGAATCACATTAAGAGCTGTATCATCTAACCTAGTAGTGGACTGAGGACACAAAAATTCCCAAAACTCAACTGTGAAGAGCTGTTTCCTAATTCCATTAAACCCCAGAAAATAATAAATAACAATGTCAGAGCTAAAATACCACGCTTAGCTATGAAGGAGTTAGAAGTGCTGGGGGAGAGGTCTAGCGGCATTACACTAGATGGGCAATGTCCCTTTCCTGAGGGACAGAGAACATGAGGGCAGGAGGATTGTTATCCTTTGTGTCCCCTCTAGCGGGTAGTGGGGTACCCAACAAAGTGGGGTAGTGGGTGCAGTTTTTGCAGATGGAAGTGTTAAGATCCTCCGTTTCATTCCAATCCAAGTGGGAATACATGAGCTGGCTTTCTGTGGAGTGAAAGAAAAGTACTAACGGTAAGGCTTTTTTCTGATACAGATCCTAGTTCCTTGAAGACTTGATCTGAACAGTTTGTGTTGATACGTCTATCTGTGTGTGCCCGTATGTGTGTGTGTATTTGGAGTGGTCAGCATAAGTGATAGCAAACAGTGTTTGCCATGTCCTGTGTTCCTGTTTGCTGTCATTTCCTTCAGATTCTTCTCTGAAAGAAAATAACACATGGAAAAAAAATCATTAGCCTGTGCTGGCCCATTTGATTGCTGGGTATTGATAACAATATATGTTTTGCTTCTTGCAGGAAAGGAAAAGGATTAAGTTTACAGTGTGTAATACTTGGTACCTAAATATTTTTCCTTTTTTCAGTCGGTCCTGCTTACTGTAGAAAACATGTAAGATTATATTTTTAAAAGACCTTGGACTTTTATTTTGAAACTTCAGTTGATAGTTCTTAGTTCTACTTAAATGTATTATTGTATCATTTCAATTATGAAAATACCTTAGTATTTCATTCAAAACTACTTTCACTGTTCCGTGAGATGCTTCAGAAAAATTCCCATGCTCCCTTCATTTTTGCATTTAAATTTTATATTAAGCCATGTGTATGAGGTGATAATTAACTTTTTTTAGTAATGAAGACTGATAAAATTCCGAAATTAAGCAGCATAGTATTTTCAGTATAGATTAATCTGTATTATACATTTTTGAAGTACATTTTCTCTGATTATGTAGAAATGTTTATGTGAAGCTGGTGGGTTTTCTAAGTTAAAGTGATAAGGTTCAAAATGTAACTCTTGTCACCTTAAGCAAAATTTATCAACTGGCAATGAGCTTAATGCATATATTTAGCAAGTTACTTGAAGAAAAGGAAAAACTATTTTTCTGATTAAACATTGTGGCAGTTGCCTTTTTCAGTAGCTTGAGTGCTCTCTGACAGCCCCAGAAATAGGAATGTTTTTAGAGTGTTATTTTTCATTTTGCTATTTTGTAAGACGTACGTAATGTTTTCTTTGTTCAAACAGACAAAAAGAATTCCTTCTGTCTTGGGCACCAGAGCTTTGGGAAAAGTAGTGCTTCAGCGTCTCTTGGTCATCACATTTGAGCATTTCTGTGTCTCTGTTATTGTCAACAAGGGAAAAAAAAGTCTGGAATTTGTTAGAGAAGTCATTGCTGACTTAGTTAATATTTGATTACATTTTTTCCAGAACTATTTTATTTTGAAAGTTTGGTTCTTCTTTTAGAATGTTAGTTTATATTCGTTTATTTCAAATTCATACTACTATTTTTGTTTCTGAAATAATGAAACCTAACCACTATATTTCATCCAGAGGAATGAATGATGCATGTTCTATACGACGATTGTATTATGAAACACTGACTTAAAGACAGTGAAATGAGAAATCATGAAATGATCAAACAAAATGCCTATGACTGAAACTTAGCAAAACTTAACCTCTGGAGGTTTTTAACTGGCATTGGTACAGATGAAAGTTAGATATGCTGGACAGTGGTAATAATTGCAGTACCAGACCCATTTTCAGTTTCTTGTAAAACTTTAGTCACTTTGAGACAAAATGCTCCATATCTCTTTTATATCTTTATTAGGCTGGGTGTTTGCAGGCAAAATTCTTAATCTGAGGTTTGGGCAAGTATATTGTCTTGCCCAAATGCCCCCCAAACACATACACACATGAGAAGAAAAGTCTTTGATCAGTAAATTGGATTTTGTCTAAGACCTCAGTTTCTTTCTCAAGGACAAAGAAGAAATAAGATACATATAAATTTGATGAAATCTGGAAAATTGGAAGCCTTTAAGAATATTGTGAAAGGAGTAGTTTCCTCATAACTACCAGACTTGTGGGTACAGCAGTTTTTAGATCTTTTGTCATCTGTACTTTGAGTGTACTGTGGGCCAGCTGAGCATGCTTATCCTTGCAGTTGCAGCACTAAGCTGCCACAGGACTTGCAAATAAATGAAATGTAGACTGAGAGCAAGAGCTCAAGGATGACGCCCATGACTGGTAATTTAAAGTCTCTTTGCTTCAGATGCAGGGTGGACAAGTGCTACAGTGGATGAGAAAAATGAAATTAAGCAGTGTCCTGATTTCAGCTCGAATAGAGTTAATTTTCTTCCTAGTAGCTGCTGTAATGCTGTGGTTTGGATTTAGTATGAGAATAACATTGATAACACACTGATGTTTTAGTTGTTGCTAAGTAGTGCTTATACTAAGTCAAGGACTTTTCAGTTTCCAATGATCTGCCAACAAGGGGGTGCAGAAGAATCTAGTGGGGGGCACAGGCGGCATAGCCGACCCAAACTGGACAAAGGGTTATTCCATACCGAGTGACATCAGCTTAGTCTATAAGCTGGGGGCAGTTGGCCGGGGGCAGGATCACTGCTCAGAGCCGGGCTGGGCACCAGTCAATGGCTGGTGAGTGATTTATGAGTATATAGATGGTGGTGGTGGTGGTGGTTGTTGTTGTTATTATTATTATTGTTGTTGTTTTTATTATTATTATTATTATTATTATATACTGTCTATCTCAACCCACAAGTTTTACCACAGAGAGGAGGAGTGAGTGAGTGGCTGCGTGGTGCTTAGTTGCTGGCTGGGGTTCAACCATGACAGGCAGTAAAGGTGGGCAGGTGTGAAACTCCTCCTTCTGGGTCACTGTCATCTTTTGTCATTCACAGAGAGATGCGAGCAGGATATCTGTAACTCAAGAATACACAGCAATTACTTATTCAATTAGGGTGAGGACTAACATGTTGCTGGGCTAAGCTTTGGTATGAGTATCACACCCAGTGCAGATGTCTGATGAATATTTGCTGGTCAGGCAGTCATTGGAAAGGTGAAGATGTCTCAGTCTCCTTTGTTCCTTGGACCAGGTTGCTCTTGGTCTTGCTGAATTGCCATCTTCAGATTCTCCACTGTGTTCTCAGGGTTTTTAGTGTTCCTGGTTGGTTGGTTGGTTTGTTTGTTTTGGGAGGGTTTTTTTTTTCTTTAGTCACAGCTATGTACCATTTCAAATCAACAGACACAATGAAATTGTTTACTTATCTAGCAGAGCTTGGCTTTTGTACCGTATTACATCTGAACTTGTTTCCTCAGTAAAGCTAAGCCATGCAGATGTGCTGTATGAAACAGGGCACTGGGTTACAGACAGACCCGTGAGCTGTGGTTGTCTGGGCAAAAAGGCTGGTAGTCACAGCCAGGTACAGAGATCGCGGTGGGACTGAGACTGGTGGGCTGCAGAAGGACTTGAGTTTGGGTGGTAAATGTGTAGATGTGCAGAAATAGAATTGAGAGGCTGTGGTAAACTTGTGTGGAGAGGCAGCAAAGTCCAGACTTATCAAGCCCCAGGACTTGAAAGAGGGAAGTTGGGTTGGTTAGAGAAAGCACTGGAACAAGAAAACCATATGGATGGTAGTCAGAGGAGGTGAAATAGTGAAACTCTTTTAAGAGCCAGGAGAGGGAGTCATGAGTAGGAAGCCTGTGTGGAAAGGGGTTGCTAGGGTTGCTAGGGTTGAGGCAAGTCAGTGAAGCAAAGATGGTGAGTGGATGACTGGAAAATGACATCTTAATAATTTTTCAGCCATTTTATTGGTATAGGTGGCAAAGGATATTTGTTTTATTATGATCACGAAATTTCTCTTTGATACTGGTATGTTATTTTGAAAATACTGAAGGTACACTGATAGAAGACCTTTGTCATTGCCAGTCCTTCTGCAAGGTGTTTTTTAATTTTTTCTCCCTTCCTATGAGCTTCCTGATGGTACATTTGAGCATCAGTATGTGCAGTGTCACAGTAGATAAACTGTTCTTCAAAACAGCTTCTGAGGTGTTTGTTTATGTTCATGTGCATCACTCTATGATATACAAATATCTCTAAGCCTGGTTCTGCTAAATTGTTTTTACTGATTAATCAAAATATTAATAAAGCTTTTAATTGAACAAGAAAGTATTTTTTTCTAAAAGCTATGACAGCAAGCATTAATTGAAAAAGTGCTAAACCATAATAGCATTTCCTGTATAATTACAGTTACAATGTGTTTATTTTGCATGCTTACAAACACTTTATTCTAAATGCAGAAAGACATTGAGTATATGGCTTAACTAATCAAATATATATTGATCAGTAATCCTCTGTAAACAAGGTTTTTTTGCTGAAATTCTGTGTTGTAAGCTTTTATATATTTCCTTTGATGTTACTTGCTATATTTCTTCTATCTTGACCAATTAATTAAAAAAATAGATAAAATAGTCTTAGTCTCATTTAAAGTATTTTAGTTTTCCTCTGTTCTCCAAAAATAAGTGTGAAAAGAGAGATTTCAGGAATAAGTTAATCACAGTCACAGATTCAAGCACTTTGCAATTTTCTTGAAGTTCTTTAACTTCTCTGTATCCTTCATTTTTGCCTTTTTTATGTCCATCATTCCAGTGGGTTGATACATTCACAGTTGCTGTTGTTTTCTTCTTGAGAGGAAAAATTCATGGAAAGGAACAGAGAGGGTGGAGGAGCATTTCAGAATGACTATGACTGTTAATAAGACAAAAGGCCAAATGTACTCTCTGCAGTTTTGAAGTTATGCAGAATGACATACAGTCTTCTTTTATTTAATATTTTTCTCCCCAAATTCCTGTTCTGAAGACATAAATATATAGAGGTGCATTACTTGAAATGCTTTTAAGCCTGTTACTAATTGCTTTCAAAAGCAGTTTCATTTCTGCCTGGAGTAGATGCTGAGTTTGTTCTCATGTTGCAAAGTGAACTGTACTGTGGAATGGATCTGGTCAAATGTGCCCAGAGGCATCAATTCACCCTACTGGTTTGATTTGCTTTAGGTTTGTTTTATATAGTTTTTATTGCCAAGATGTAATATAATGAGAATATGTAGTACAAAGAAAATATTATTTTCCTATCTAAAAAAGTTACTACATCTTTTGATTCAATTGAAACAAACCCCACTTCATGTTTCATCTACACCGTGTTGTTTATGTTGCTGCTGAAAGTAGTATTCAAGAATGCACTTAACGTGGTAATGACATTGCAAAAAGTCTGCAAAGGCTCTCGAGTTCCATTTTTGTCGTAATGAAATTATTTTGTTGAGAGCCTTTTTTATATTCTTTGAGAAAAATCTTAAAAAAATTTTATTTTACTGATTTTTGAAATTCTTTTGGAAATAATCTATATATTATGTAGCACAGAGTTCCACAAATAGGGCATTTTCTTAACAGACTTTTCATCAAACTTCTGGCATTGTCATAAATGCTAATAATTAACAGATTTTTGTATACAATATAAATAGTCGTCATTGCTTTTAAAACTTATGTATTATATCTGAATTTTATTTGCATGCATGCTGTCAGTCATGGCATCGAACAACTATGTTATAACAACTGTAGTTCTAAATACTTTGTCTAAATAATTATTTTTAGAGTGCTAGATGATGATTTTTGTATATAGCTTGATTATGATATAAATGTAAATATATCTGTTGTTCATACATATTTGTTAACTTCTGGCTTCATTTGAAAAAATATTACTAAATAATGCATGCTCCAGAACTAGTTTGAAAGAAAACTGTAATTCCTGGTTTTGTGTGTGCATTTCAGATTTATTCTGTTCCTCTTCCTTTTCCACTTTGAGACCTGTCACTTCTGTTTTAGAAAATTTTAAAAATTAAGACTAAACATGACCTGAGAAATTATAATGGAATATATAAAATGTTTGCCTTGTAAGTTAAGCAAATACATTTTGAAACAGAGCTTTCCAGCTCTTCTGTATCTATCAATCAGTTTGAAAAACTTTCTGGCCTCTCAAAAAATTGCTCCAGTATTAAGATGTGTATTTTAAAATTCAGGGATGTGTATGTGCTATGCAAGTGAATGCATTACATTTTCTGTACTTTTCTGACTTACTTTATATTTTGTTTGTAAATGCATCTGGGAACTTTTTACTTAGGCCATTTCATGTCAAAAGTCTTTTATTTTGGAGTTGTAAATATACACGAATAATACTAGTTTTCTTGAGGTTTTTATTTTGATGGCTACAGATATGCTTTAGACATGCTCACAGTTAAAAAACCACATAACTTTTCTTGGCTTTTTCTTGGTGAGAAGTTTATGTTATCTAGGTTTCAGCAGAATATAAAAGCACCTTTTAATCAAAGAAAAGGGCCTTTATTATGACAACTACTCTTGAATTTTAGGGTGGCATCAGGGCACATTTTACTACTTGAATACAACTAGGCTGATTATAAATCAGTCTTGGACACCTCTTAGAGATCTTGTATTGGTATGTGGATGGTCAAATGCTGTCTGTAAGTGGGCTGGTAAGCACATTTCTTATTATTCCTTGTAACTGACACAAGTTCCCCACTGACCCAGACACTGAGCATCACAGGGTTTTTTTCAATGTAGCTACTTCCCATCCTGATCATAAGAATCAGCAATACTTAAAAATAATGGCTGATATAGGGATTACTCTTCTAATACCTGAAATGAAGGCTTTTAGAATATCAAGAACAAATTATCATGATTTCTTGCTTGGCTGTTCCCATACCCAGGAGCCCTGAGTACCCTCAGAACGTGCTGCGCTGCTCCTCACACTGGAAAAACTGCTGCTGATATCCCCTCTGAGCCTCCCAAGCTGCAGGTTGTTGCTGTGAACCCACATGATGTCATTGGTCACGAATGAAGAGAATTTGGCTGCACTGTCTGTGTAACTCCTCTTCAGGTGTTTGTGGGTTGCAGCTCAATCCCCCCACCTTGCCCCTTAGCATCCTCTTTCCCCAACTAAATGAGGCCAGCTCCCTAGGCCTCTCCTCGCAGGCTGAATGATGCAGGCCCTGTCATCTTGGTAGCTGTTAATTGGACTATATTTTCTCATCTCTCTTGAATTTTGAGTGGCCTGAAACTGGTTATGGCATTTTAAGCACAGTCTCATTAGTTCTGAGTAGAAGATCTCCTTGATTTTCTGGTCCCACGTTCATTTAATCATACTGAGGTTGACACTCATTTTAACCTCCAGGCCCTTTTAGCAGGGCCGAGAGCAACTCGGTTGCTTCTTGATCTGCACTGATGCATGGAGTTATCCCCCCGCTCCATGCAAAATTTCATTCTGTTTCTTGATGACCTTCACAATTACCTGCTGGTCTAGTCTTCAAGTTTCTCAAGCAAATTTTGGAATGGGGCTTTACTGTTCAATTTGCCAGTCCACCCTTCATAACTTAGTGTCATTCTTAAAGTTGCAGAGGGTGAATTTTGTCTCATATGATGATTTTTTTTAATGAACTATATTAGCCCCAAAATCACTCCTTGTGGTACTTTGTCTGCTATTGAACATCATCGAGATCTCAAGCTGTTGTCTGCTGCTCTTTGAGCCCAGCAGTCCAGCTGGTATTCAACCCGTTTGTCTGGCCTTGTACTTAGTAATGAAATACTGTAGGAGACTGTGAAAAGCCTTACGCTGAATATGCTTGGGTATGTTAGCATGACTGCTCTTCGCTCATTCATGTAGCCAATAATTTCATCTTAGAAGGCAGTAGGGTTAGTCAAACATAAGCAACCCGTTTACCCAGGATAAATCTTTTTTGAGTGCTCTGGGTTACTTTTATCCCTTCACATGTTTGAAAATCGATCCAAAGAGGACATGCTCCTTGATCTTTGCTAGGGCAGAGTTGAGACTGACCAGCCTGTGATATCCTATACCATTTATTAAAGGGCATGTCTTAGTTTCAGTTGTCAGAGACTCACCTTGGTTGTCATGATGTTTCTTAGATCTTACACAGGAGCTCAGCAGAGGCAACAAGCATCCCTTTCAGAACCATTGGATAATCCCTGTGGATTTGAATATATTCAGACAGAGTAGACCCTGACTCATTACTTCCCTGCTGTTGGCTATACTCCTTTGTCCCAGATCATGCTGGCTGGCGTGGAAGTCTGAGGGCAGAGTTTCACTGTGCACACTGAGGCATTGAGCACAAAGGCATCAAGTACATCAGCCCCTTCTGTGCTACTAGTTGAAATATGATCTACATGTTCTCTGGACTTCATTTCACTGCTAACGTTCTTGTAGAACACCTTTCTGTTTCTTATTGCGTCCGTCCAGGGCGTTGACTTCTGAATTTTGTCCCTAAGTGCTCAAGCAACCTTTAATACTCCTCCTGTGTAACTTCTATGTGTTTCCATATCCTGTGTGTTACCACCACTCATTTTGCTAATCTAGTTGATTAAGAAGTCTCTTGCTTAAGCAAACAGACCTTCTACTGTATTTGTCTCCTGCACAATGGGATGGTGTGTTTCTCTGAGCTCTGAGTCAATTTTCTATTAAAAATCATCCCTTTCTCACTTGATAACCTTCCCTTTTGTGACAGCCACCCGCAGGATTTTGCCTAGCAGTTTGTTCAACAAGCCAAGGTTTCCTGTTCCAAAGCTACGATACAGCTTTTTGTAGCATTTGTGGTGAAGAAGTAGTAAATTTTTCCGTAATTTTTAAACCGTAACAGTGATAAGAGACTGCACTTACACCTCCCTTTGTTCTCTAGACACAATGTTCCAATAAGCAATAAAGTTTCAGTAGTGCCATTAATCTTCTCAATCTAAACTATAAATAAAACCTGATCTTAATTGATTTCTGCGTATCTCAGCCGTAGCAGCAAGTGCATCACAGATTTTAACCTGGGCTATGATATACAGCAGTTTGGTAAAGAGGCTCCACGTGATGCTGTAGAGATTTGAGTGGCTCACAATAGAACTGTTACAGTTTTGTTTCTAGGAGTGGGAGTTTTTGGCAGGAAAAAACCCTATATTGAAGAAGAAGTTACTTTAAAAAGGTAGAAAAAATACCTGTAAGCCCTGAATCTGTGTTTTAGACTGAGCAGACTAATATAATTACATGAAGCCTGTTACTTGCAGTGGGACAGCTCAACCTTATTATTAGACACATGCTTTAAAGAGCAGCTGAGTGGGAAACCAGGATTCCTACTTTGGCTTGTTTTGTGGTGCTCTGATCGTCATGCTTAGATTTTAACAAAGTCACAGAGGAGGTTCTAAATGCGTCACAGTTATTAATACACCATCAATAGCCGATGGCTAACTCAGTGGCTTAGCCCTGCATTTTCATTAACAGCATCATGAAAACCATGCAGTCCAGTGGTTTTGCAGTTGGCTCACCTGGTGGTGACTGTTGAATGTTAAAATTTAGACATTACAATGAAATTTAGATTCTCTTTTCAGAAGTCATCTCTCCGCAGTGATAAATGCCAACCTACTGAAAATTCCTTCATCTTCTTTTCTTTAAAGAAACAAACAATAAAATCTAAAGTATTATTATCATCAGAAAGATTAATGGTATGTTAGTGTATTTATGTAGTACTTAAGAAAGAATACACTGTTCTTACAGTGAATGACAGTAATTATAATAAAAAGCACTTGCGTAATATGTAAAATATAAACATTTTTATTGAGTTTATGTAGTTGACTTCTTTAGTGATAGATTGTCTTAATTACACAGAGTTTATGCAAGAGATAATTTTACTGGAAAGATACTCTGTGACTATTATCATCAACAGAACCTGAAGCCTTTTCAGCCTGCTTGGGGATCAGGCTGGTGAGGTGGTGGTTGATGCTGAGGACTGGATTCTATGGGCATGTCTGGGACACAATGCTGCTTCAGAGCAGCCTGAATGTTCCTGGCGCTATAAGGCCCTCAAAAATCTTAAAACTTTAAAAAAAAGTTTACTAGCTAATCGGGGGAAAGCTCTTTGTTTTGTCTTAAGGCCAGCTAGTCATGTTCAGTTGGTGAAGCATGTTTTGTGTCTGCAGACAGCCTAAGACTAGGGCTGGGTGAGTAAAGGCCAACTTAGTTCTGCAGTGAAAATTATTCCTATTTTTTTTTGTTTCACTTTGTTCCACTTTCGTGAAATAAGTGGGGGAAATAAACCCCTGTCTGTGTGAGGAAATACCAAATGGCTTTCTTGTAAAGCAAAGTTTTACTTTTCAATTTGTATATATGCTTATTTAGGGGGTCATGAAAATTATGTTTCAGTTGTTTAAGAAGTACGAAGTTTTGATTTAAGTGACCAGCTTTCACATAATTCAAAATTTAAAAAATTCTGTCCTTAAATTGGTGTGTACTTCCGTAGATAAAATAGCTTTTTAAATTTCTGTGCTTACATTGCCTTTCCCTTTCCTTTTTTCTTTTGTTGCTTTGACATTTTTGCATGTTACATCCATCTTGTTGGCTGAAATAATTGAATATAATATGTAACTTCGCTGTCAGGGTAGATATGCATTTAATAAGACTTCCCATCTGTTCACTTTCACAACCAAGACAGCATACAAACTGAGAAAAAGTATGCATGTGGTAAAAGCATTATGTTGGAGATGGTGCATTAAGCTGCTGTGCTCCACTATTTCAGGTCAATTTCAGTTGCATTTTATCTTACTGACTTTATAACACAGTTGCTCTTGGCTTATTTGTACTAATGTTCCATTGATAAATTTGCCCTGCATCGCAGTGTGTTGAGGAAGATGACTCATAGTCATTTAAACAGGAGAGTACAAAGCAGTTTAGCATGTTAAAATATTTCTTAAAATATAAATTCTGTTTTATATTAAAACTGAAGGCTTGGTTTCTTTTTAAATCTCCACAAAAGGCCTAGTTTCGAAGCAACACTTTTTACAGGGAGCAGTTAGACCTAACATTTAGAATTTATATTCCAGTTACTAGTAATTCAATTAATTAGTAATTAAACTGAGACACCTTCATGAAATTCTGTTTTGTAATCTTAAAAAAGCTGACCTACCAGCTACATGTTGGTGGCAACATCTGTTACCACATCCTGATTCAGTTATAGTTCATGATCATATAATGATGATTACATTATTCATCAGTATTCAGTTATCCAAGTATCTGAATAAGATCGCTTCCTGAATGAGAGACAAAATGACTCAAGTTGTAATAGTTGTACTGAATTTTGGAGAAAATATCTTTGTTAAAGAATACACTGATGCACGTAGATCACTTGTAGTCTGAGGTGCGCATCAGTGCCAGCCTGTGTTCTCCTTAATTCTGATGCAATGTGAACAAGGCGTCTGATATTTAGCAGAGCAGCAGCCTACATGAACAGGATCTATGGCCTGCTCATTTCCCTTCAAGGATTTTATAACTAACTTCCCATCTATACCACAATTTCTTTAAGATTTATGCTGTTTAAACTTAACTTTAATTGTGATATTCATACTGGTACACTTTTGTGAAAACTGTTGTAAACCAAGCTTGTATGGGAAGATATGATTTCATACATATCATAGCCTGTTTTTAAGTTATTATGCTCATTTTTTTTCTTTTGAATGCCTCTAAGTACTCAACTGAAAATACGTAAATCTGTTAAAGTGTAGATTACATGATATTATGCAGTTGGGATTGAGAATTAGTTTTGTGCTGTCATATGACCTTGTGTTATACAAGCCCCAACTCAGTATTTAGGATAATGATAATAATAATAATGAAATACGTTCTATGATTTGTTTTTGTAACTGTGTAATGACTATGCTGGCAACTACAAGATTCGATTGAATTCATGGGTTGGCATTCAATTGAGTATATTTTTCCTTACAGTCAGTACAGACATTAAACTTGAAAATGCTCTCCTCATGTGTTCATTCGAAATAATAGCAGGAGGAAGGAAGAGTTTTGCTTTAAGTGGAAAGGGATAGTCACTCTTTGCACTTGCACGCGGAATCAGATAGGAACAGCTGCAGAGCGGAGATACGCATTGCAAAAGCCAGATCAATTGGATTCAGTCACATCCAAATGAAATTACATCAGTCAATAACCTTCCTTTTAAGTTACCGAAATCTTCCTGGACCAAATTTCTCTTGTCAGGTTACTGAGTTTTGCCAATGATTAAAGTATCTTGAAATTGCTTCGATAACATCAAGGACCTTGTTGTGGCAAGGTCTGTAAATGTAGTCTCTTAAAAGAGAAAGCTGGGTTTCATGTAGAGTATTGAATGTATTGAGAGAAATGTTTTTCATGGGTTCTCAGAAGCTTGTATTCATAAAGACAGTGCAGAATGAGGGAAAATGACACTTTTATTACCAAATAAAACCGTTTCACATATGTGATACCAATATTCTATTTAATCTTTTGTATAGGATATATTATTTCTTCTAGGCTTTGAAATGGTTTGCAAATGTGTTCTTGTTTCGAAGTGGGCATAGTAGTACTTGGAAAACAGAATTCTGTAAATCAGGACCACCAATTAGTCTGATTTGTTTACCTCATTTATGCAGTGACCAGCTCTAAATGTCACTAGTTATACTCCAGTGTGCCAGTTATTAGAATGAAGTAGAGCTTTTCTATTCCAGTGGTACCTCAGGTTCTGTGATCTTTTGTCCTGCAGATAACTTTTTTTACAGGCTTATCATTGTGTATATTAGCAAATAGAAATCTGTAACTACTCAGGAAGCATTTATTAATATTTTTTACTTGATCAGTACTGAGAAGAATTGAAGTAATTAACAGTGTCTAGAAGACACATTGCTTGTCATTGTTTTGGAGTCTGTTTTTTTATTTTTTTTCCACTAAAGAGCTCTGTAGCTTAGTGGAGTTATGAGTACACATTAATTCCTGGGATGAGGGGCTGTGCCTTGAGCAGCCTGAATTTAAAAAATGCATATTACTTATATCACTTAGATATGGTTTGATGTTTACTGCAGATATGGTTCCTTGCTTTCTAAAACTGGTCTTTGTCAGCACTTCTTATATAATTAAATAGCTCTGTTTTCCCTCTCTTTCATTATCATCTTACTTCATTCAAGTTTTTCACAAATACCTCTTTAGGCTTGACAGAGTTACTGGGTGAGAGAGTCCTCATGTTTCAGAATTGGTAAGGTATGCTGAAGCAGTTTCCTACTTTCAGACCTTTGAAGATAAACTGAGCTTACATTATGATTGCAAATGTATTTTACTTGTTCCCACGTAGCAGCCAAAACCACTGCTCTCACAATGGGTATTTATCTGATGAAAGCAAGTATTAAAATGGCTAAAAAAGAACAAGGATCAAAACTACTAACATAAGCATTACATTTGTCTGCGATTTGTACTTTCCAGTAACAGTTACACAAACGAAGAGGGCCTTTGGCAATTCCAGTAGAAAGTATTGAAATAATTGGTGGGGTTTCTTGTGCTGTAGATTCCTTTGAAAAGGAAATTTGCACATATTCGTAGACCCATCTCCCCCATTAAATAATAGGTACTTAACTGAAGAGCAGATTACAGGGAAGAGAAGTGAGAAGGTTGATGTGTTTCTCTCTTTTTGTACCAAAACTTGAAGGAAAGGGCTTTCGTAGTTATATTTGTCCTGGAATGAAGGAGAGCTGGGAGAGAAGAGCTCTTCTAAAGGACCAAACAATGCAATTGAGAACATCCCTTTTGAAAGCATCTATTATGGCATTGCCTGTGATGCTTTTTCTATGTGCTATATGTTCTATCTACTAGTGAGAAAGGAAAGGTGTTCTCTTTTACTCTCTGTCCTTCTTTGAGACATTTGTGTTCAGTAAATTCCTTTCCCAACTAAGGCTGAAAAAGCAAGTTCAGACACCACAGGCAGCTCTGGGTACTGCAGTCAGTAGAAATTCAAGTGGATGTGTAGGAAAGGGAGCAGTTCTTTGGATGAGGGAGGGTTGGGAAATGGTACATAAGGGTGGGAGAAAAGCGAAAGCAAAGAATAAAACAGGAGAAATGTCATCAGTGTGGGAGGTTCCAGGAGAAATTTTTAGCAGGTAGTTCTCTAGTCAGTTATGAGATGAGTTTGTGGGTTACAAGCTTAAAAAAGGTATTGTATTTATCCATTTATATTCCTTCTACCCATCTGTTGCTGATTAGAGTTGTGTTTAAACAAAGTTTAACTTAATAATACTTAACTAAATAATACTTTAAATTTGAGAGGAGTGAAGATAACGCTAAATCGTGTAAAATAAATAATCTCGAGTCAAATTTAAAAAACAGCAGAAATGGAAAAATTGTCCAACCATTTAAAAATTATATTTACTTTAATGTATCAGTAAATATTACAATACTCTTTAAAATTTCTTTATATGTTATCAATAAAAATGCAATACAAAGAAATATTATGGGAATCACTAGTGCAGGTGTAGGTTACTTTCACTTCCCACTTGATGCTAGTGTTCTTACAGCCTTACCTAAAGTACTACAAGAAATTAGGATCTTAGCTTTGCTCTATAGTTACAATTTTCCTCCGTGAGCCTTGTTTGTCTTTTATTACTTCAATTTCTGAGCCTGTTGTTGAATTTTAACTTAGCATTGTACTAGTTCAGCTATGAAGTTTGTTTCATATATAAAAACATGTTTTCATAAATGTAATTGTTACATAAAAACAATTTCTAAATATAAACTTATTTATATAAAAGTACAAATATAAGTACATTTACACGTATGTGAGTGCATATACATACATATGTGTGTGTGTAAATATATGTACACACTCGTTTTGAGAAACACAAATAAAAAGCTGTATTAAAAGTATGGATCACTGTATTCATGTCCAAACCTTGCAAGCCCAGATGGGGCACAGCCCATCACATTCTGATGAGCTGCCTCTGGTGGTGCAGTTGCAGCTACTCATAATGTTGCTGAGAGCACAGAGGTGGCACAAAGACCTTGAGCTTGTCTCAGATTGTTTGCTGATGCCACCCTTCATTATTTCTGTGCTTGAATGTTCACCAATGTCAACTCTACTCACTCTGAGCTGATCAGAACAAAACCAGTTGCACTCACTGAGGCAAGAGGATTGTAAAAAGATGACTATTAAAAGTACTTCTATTTTACAGCTCAGCTTTTCTTCAGTTTTCTTAAAAAGTTAGAAATTGGACCGTAGTATTGCAGTTCAGGACACTTGATTTAAAATTCTAATCGTGTCCTGAGTAAGAAATGAAGTGAGAATTGAAATGGATTTATATGTACTACTTCCTTGCTGTCCCTCTAATTCTTAGACTCAAAATCCTTACACTCAGAATTAGTTTGCAAATCACTGTTGTTGGAACATGTGGCAACACTGTTGCTCCTGTTCATCAGACTGTTCTATTTTTGTTTTATGAAAATAGGACAGCAGTTTAGAATTCCTTTTTTTTTACAATTCTACTTTAACAGATTTCAAAGTAGAAAACAAAACAAATGCAGTGGAGACTTTATATAGGTATGTCTTTGGAAACTGATGTGTATTTGTTATGCCAGCACAGCTTAACGACAACATGGATTTTTTTCTACTTAAGATCTCACAATGTTATAAATTACATTAATTTCCTGTATTGCAAGTAGTTTTTTACAGAGTTTAGAGAATCAGCACTTCAAAATTGTGGGGTTTTCTTTTTTTGAAAAAAGCATCCTTGAAAAGTACGTATGTCCTGAGAGTGTCAAAAGACAGGAAGTACAAGTAGGAAAAAAAAGCTGCGAAGACTTTTGAATTACTGCCTCAAAGACATAAGGACATTGTTTCAAAAGTGACTAAAGCTTTCTCTGTACTGAATTATTTAATTGCATTATGAAAGAAACCCTCCCTTAGTTAATGCTGATCCTAAGACTGATTTTTCTCTCAAATGCTGTTCTATGAAACGTGCATTTTTTAAGATTGTAACACAATACCCATGTTGTTTGTGCTTGTCATGTAGTCAGTCCCATAGCTGCATTTATGTGGGTTTCAAATCCGAGGAAAATGCTAGCTTCAAACTCAAGCCTACTGGTATTAAATTGTTACTTTTATGATTTAAAAAAAAAAAAGGAAAAAAGTCTTCTCTGTCTTCTGGTGGACTGCCTTTGTTCTTTGAGCTGTATTGAGAAAAAGTTTGAAGGATGCTAGACTTAACTCAGTTTAATGTTTTAACTCTTAGAGACTCTTGGAAGTTTGGTATGAGGGTCTTAAAGTATTTGGATCTGAGCATACACATTGCTTGAATTTAGTGTGATGTTAAAATGTTTCATAAGACAGAGCAGAGCTGCTATGATCTTTCAATGTTAATATTTTTTTCTTATCACTTTACTGTGTAGATACCCTTCATGAGACACAACTCTGCCACAAGTCATCCTCGGAGGCAATCGTGGAAGCCTTTTATAATATGATTTTTAGATGTGGATAAAGCTCTCAATAGAGTACCTAAAGTAAAGGAGAACAGCTACCTTGTCTCTACTATAAGCTTATTATGACAAAAAGTTGAGTTTGCTCGTCAGGCTTGGATAGACTGTAATTGATTGGTTTGTTATTTGGACTGACAAGGTAGTTAATTTGCCTGCAATTTTTTGCACTAATCAGGAACATTTCGTATGTGCATTGTTGAAAAATCCCGGATAAATGTCTTGTCAGAATTGTCCTATTAAGTAATGTCTTTTTCCCCTGTGCTTCGTTGGCAAATGATGTTATACAATGCTTGGATTCACTGAAGAGTGACAGAAGCCTGTGGGACTTAAATATTGTGCGTTCCTCTATGGTGATACCGGATGAAATGAGCAATGGTTTGCAATCTGCCTGCCACTCTTCTTATATGCAGTTTAATAAGAACATTTCTATATAGAACACCATGTTGTACATAGACCTTACTGTAAAAAGGATTGTTTCCTTAAAAAAAAGAAATGTTCACTAATAATGAGACCTGTAAAACAGTTGACACTTACTATTCTGAAGGAATAGATTTGCCACGGAAAAATTGATTTTATGCTTATTAGTATGAACTAATTGTTTCTGACTTCAGACGTTCAAGTGAACAGAACTATACCTATATTGCTTTCTGAAATATTTTTAAGAAAAAGAAAAGTTTGAGTATATGCAGACTCTTGTTTTATTTGGCTTACTTCTCTGGCAGTGTTTAGGACAAGCTTATCTCCTCACAACACAAATATGAAATTGTTATGTATAATAAGTTGGGGAAGGAATGAAGAACTGATCACACAGCATGACAGCTGAGATCTTCATCTTCGTCCATATATATCCCGGTAGATGCAGACATATTCTGTTGATCTACAAAATGGTACCGATCCAGTTCTTAAATCTACAGTAGCAGTGTGGTGGCATCTTCATCGTTTTCATCTTGAACTTGCTCGGAAAAATTCTGCTTAAATTCAGTCACACTTGTAACTTTATGACATATAATCTTTGGATTTCCTGAGATATGGTCGTTTTTGTCATCTATCAAGGCACATTTTCATTTGAAAATATTTTTTAAACGTAAGAAAGAAATTAAATGCTGTAATGAGTAATAGGAGAAATATACAAATTTGTGTATCCTTATCTGCAAGTCGTATCTTACCAGGGCATTTCGTGTTTGGATATTATATTAAATAAAATTAACCTGATGTCTGACACGTCGTTTTGTTTTAAAAAGGGGGTGGGATCATAACAGAGTGAGGTTTTTGTCTGAACCATCAGAAATGCTCACCATTCTTTGTTGGCAAGGCACACAACGACACCTTAAAAATGAAGCAATTTGCACTAGGAAAGTGCAGGATTCTGTTCTTTAAGAATCCATTAATCTGTTTTAGGAAGAAGAGACAAAATTTGGTGACCACTTGTCCAGAATTCTGGAAGTAAAAAGTTATATCCAAATGCTAGGCTAAAAAAGGTGTTTACCCATATGTCATGCCGACTTTTGGGGGTGGGGGCGGGAAAAGTGAGTAATGTTTACTGTGATTTACGATGAGTAACATAGTATAGGTATTGTGAATAGGAGAGAATGGTAAATGTAGCATATCTTGGCTTTAGTAAGACTTCAAAAATACTTTTGTGTGTGACATTCTGCTAAAGAAGCTAGAGAAATAGTCTGTTAATTAAGCTGCAATAAAATACATAGCTAATTAGAAAAATACGCTAGTTACCATGGACTCACTGTTGAACTGGAATGGTATTCCACTCATTGGGTTCCACTCAGGACTCTCCTGGATTCAGTATTATATTTTTGTTCTCTTTTGCCTTAGTGTATTAGGTGCTGGAATAAAGTGTTTGGTTACATTTGCAGATGATGCCAGAATTATGTGATTCACTACAGTGTTAGAATTAAAAATGAAATTTTAAGAAAGTGTCCAGAAAGAGCATGCAGTACAGTAAAGGAAAAGGCAAATCGCTGTTTTATGCATGATTAAGATACAAAGATTAACGAGTTAGGACATACATCTTCAAAAAAGAAGGTATGGGGGACTCTGAATCACAAACTGATCATGAATTGAACTGGTCATAGCTGAGATGTGCATAGAGAGGTGTTACATTTAACACACGAAGGTACTTACACTCCTGAATATTCAGAAGACTACTGTCTCACCCCTGGAAAAGCCTCAGCATATGCTGTCCACTTTGGCAAGAAATACATAGAGAAAGTGCAAAGGTAACTGAATTACATGGTAAGAAGACTACAAGAGACATAAATGACTAGAAAAGTTTAAAATGGTTGGATTTCTTTAGAGAAGACACTGGAATCCGTCTTCAAACAGCCTAAATTAATACAAATATGAGAGAAGTTGCTGCAAAGAAGGGAAAAAAAGGAGCTCTTCAAATCTGGTCAGACCAAAAATAAGTTAAATTGTAGCAAGCTGATTTGGGTTAGGCAATAGAAATTTTTTTTCTAACAATAATTGCACTACAGAAGTTTGTTAGGGAACTTGAGCAGCTGTTGGAGGATTTTAAGGACAGATTAATGTGTGTTAAAAGCTGAGTATTGATACTCCCCTGAGCATGCTTATTGTTCCAAGGTGATTTCCTGCTGTATTTCCTGTGGTTGTTCCCCAGTACAACTTCTTTGTAGGACTTTGTTCCTTCTTTGGCACTTTCTTTTTACATTAGGTATTAGCTTAGTTTTGAATATCTCTCTCTCATTCCTATGAATTACTATGTCATTTGCCTCTTTTTCTGGAAAGCCAGATGTTAACACTTGATATTTCACCTTTTGAAGAAGTTTCGTGGCAATATTCAAAACTATAATGGACTTCTCTGGTAGTTCACAAACAGTACACCATTAAGTATAGTTACTAGGCTGAATACCTGAGAATGGTACTATAGATGCAGTCATGTATTACAACTAGAATGTACTTCAGAAAAACTAATGCAGCATTTGCTAATGCATTTCTTAAATTTTGTACTCTTTAGTTTGTCAGGGGGGTTATCCTTGTTCTTTCAGAATTTCCTGGTTTTGCAAAGAAATAAAATATTTTGGACTTTTTGAGGACTCTGATTTGTGTAGCAATATCTTAATACATGTCTTGGAGGCATTATCTTCACAGAAGTACTTAATTTAAACTTTAAAATACTGTAAATATAAATTCTATACTGTAGCTGTATAATAACAAAAGCAAGCACACTTGACTCCCCTTGTTTATGTGGGCCCTTAATTTTTCAAGATAATTTATCAAAGTTGTGTGTTTTATAGTTTTTAATTACTATGAGAGGGAGAAGTGTGCCTGTTTCTTGCTGAAAGCAAGCTTTTCACTTGCAGGTATAGTAAATAAAGTTTCTTTATAGTGTTGTTACAATTCATTGTGTACACGCAAATTGTGTACGTTTCATGAAACAGATGACTTGTTGACCATTCGGAAAAAATCTGGATTACACAGGAATGTCACATAACAATAGTCAATTTAGATTCTTTCTTACCCATAAATAATCAGTGTTAGGTTTTGGGATTTGGGGGTTATTTGTTTGTTTTAATAGTAAAAAGCATTAATTAAGTAGGAGGGGTGACAGTTTGGGGTTTAGCATAATAAGTTTAGCTACACAAATGTCTGCCAGATTTATGTTTATTTTCTTTTGCTCATTTGTGGTATAACTGACACTATTTCTCAGTTCTGTTAAAATGGAGTATTTGATGTTTAGTTTATGTCATGATAAACATTTGTGGAGATGAGGAGTAGAAGCTAGATAAAATGTTTTTTTGTTTTGAATTTGCAAGTAGAATGTTTTCTTTACCTTTTTGCTTAAAAGTAGAACTGCTTAGAGGTCAAAGACATAGAAATTCATGCTGTTATGTATTGTAACTAGTGCTAAATATAGGATTTCTTTAAAAATTAGTTGATTTAGCAGATGTTGAAAAGTGTAGCACAGATCCTCTGAGTGAATGAAGGCTTTTCCACCAGACTGTTTTATACTAAAGAGAAAAAACAATAATTTTATTAATGTCCTTGAGTTTGAACAGAACTTTGAGTAAGTTAGATGTTATACACTTTCCCACATCCAAAACCGTGTAATTCATCGTGGAACTACTGTTAGCTAAAGATCAGTAAAGTCATCCTGCTCTGTCAGGCCATATGTCCATCTTGCCCATACGCTGTCTTCATCCGCACTAGGTGGATATAAGAAACAGAATGTAATAATCATCCTGCGTCTGGTATGTTCTCTCACCTTTCAGCAATATCCATGCCACTCTCTTCCGGGTATAACAGAATGAGGTAATACCTACTATCTCATGTAACATTATAAACTATGGAAGTCAAGGACTTTCTTTTTGTATGTTTGCATTGTTTAAAATAGAAAATTGAGTGTGGCTTTTAGTTACTTGTACAATACCATAAGCATTATCCTTCCCAGAAAGAGTATTGCATTTACTTAAATCAAAATTATGAAAATATTAGAATCCAGAAAGGTGTAGGCTGGAAAGAGCCTTTAGAGGACATCTGTTCCAGCCACCCACTCAAAGCGGGACTGACTGCAAAGTTAGATCTATCTTTGAAATTAGATCAAGCTCCATAGCATTACATACAGTTGGATTTTGAGTGTCTTTGGAGATAGCCTTTCAGGATAACCAGTGCCTGTGTTTGAAGAGGCTATATAATTAGGCTATGTCCTGGTTTATATTCAGTATTACATGCAAGTGCAGTCATGGAAGAATTTTAGTGCTAGAATCTGTCACACTCCTGGTGCTGAAGTCACATAAAGCTTGGCTGGCCTATGTGAGAAGACTATTAAATTATCCTGGTGCTAAAGGTTTCTTAAAACTGTTCTCTAGAACAGAAACGGCAAGATGACTTGACCATTTTGAGTTGTTATGCTACCTATAGGCAAGGAAAAACGTGTAGAAATCGGTAAGAAGAAAAACAGCTTTTTCCATTTTATACTTAGTATGTTTTTCTCTTTTGACAATATTCTGCCTAAAAACAAAAGAGCTGCTAAGTATCTAGACCTTATGTTTTAAATTAGAGTCTAAATACGGCACTGCATCACTTGTGGTTTATGCTTGGTCTATGACATGTCACAGCAAAATAAAAGCAATTTCTGTTGGAATCTGTGGGGCTAAATTGAAGAGTTTTGGTGTAGAATGGCAGGGTAAGATACGAAGATTTATTTTCACTTCACTTTGTTTCAAGAGTTGTCAGAAGAAAAAGCTAAAAAGAAGAATGTTTTCCACGTATTCCATAAAGAAATAGCACTATTGTTTTGGGCTTCTCCCTCAGTAAGTGCAATAACTGTACTTTTTGGACAGCATTAATAACAATGCACTAAATATAAGATTATTCAGTTATGTCACCATTAGATCTTTAATTTTATTCTTTACATAAAGGTACGGGAACATGTACATTACATGTAAGAGTTACTGATAGAACCCCTGCCATAGTATTCATTCCTGTCACCAAGAACTTATCAGTTCTGTGGTCTGGTTGCAACTGAGGTATGACAGGAGAGCTCCTCACCTGCCCCAGTCCAGTCAGTCACCTTGGTTCTGGGGTGTGAATTCATCTGAGCTACGTCAGCTTACTGTGGGTTTTTTGTGGGGATGTTTACATCCTCCTTTCCATTTGATCTATCATATAGACACTAACAAGAAACGATGACAACGCCTTAAACTGTCATAGCTGGATTTTAAGTTACTCATCCGAACCCCAAAGTGTGCTGGAATTTAAAATTAACCCCCATGCGTGTCTCCAGCTGTTCGCAGTTTCAGAGGGGTCCAGCGCTTGAGACCGAGAGGTTAAATGGGAGAGACACCAGTGCCTGAGAGGAAGCATCTGTTCCTCAGGTGTTAAGAGCCTTTAGTCAGAAATGGGGTCCAGAACAAGCCAAGGAAAGGTGCATTTAAATGGTTAAATCCTCAAAGGTGCTGGAATAGCCATCACGTTGTATCCCTCCAGGTAATGGGTGAGTGAATGCACACCTATGCAGTTCTCTGAGAGTTTAGACATTTTGGATTGATTACTTCTCATTTTCTTCTAATTAGTTCTAAGTTTGCCAGAGTAAGTCTTATATGACAAATTCTCTAATTTTAACAGTGATGATGCTTTCTCAATAGTGTATCAAAGTTTTATGTATTTTTTCCATTATAGTAAATCTTTCTAAGCTGTCGCGATGGATGCTGAGTAGCACATATATTTTGCAATTTTGTTCAGCGTGGTACCTTTTGACATGACACTGCAGACGATGGGCAATGGTGTGTACATAAGAGAGATTTTCTGTAGTCTCTGAAGCATATTTGGAAAGTTGTATTTAAAGATTAGCTTATTAATGTTGTGTTTCAGGGACATGTAGGTAATTACTTTTACAGCTAGAGATGGGTGATGCTGTCTTGTGAATGCAAAATAGGTTTCTTCACTCTGGCTGAATCAGCTCTTTGTGGTTTTCCATGATATTAACCAGTGACTTACAAATGTGCCAGCGATGGGCAGGTTTTGCATTCAGTACTTCTCTGTACAAGCACAAGTCCTTTTCCCCCGTGCTCGCAGGAAGACTTCTGCAGGCCAACTGATAAGACTCCCTCCTGTGCAGGTAGATGCAATGTAATGAAATTGGATGTGTGTGCTGGGCTTTGTAAATAAAATGAGATTGACCCCAGCCATTATCTCATTTATCTCATTTACATTGTAAAATCAGTATCTACACTATTGATTAGAGCATAATTAATTATGAACAGGAAAATGCAGAGTTATGTAGGGCTTGAGCACAGCCAGCTGTACTGCTAAAAAACTAATAAAAACAATCCAAGGGCATGAGCAGATGGAGATCACTTTATTAAAGAACAAATCAGATGTATTTTAGGTATGAAAATGCTTAATCAAGCTTTCTTGCTGTGAAGATGTAGCTGACCTGCATGTTATACTTTTTATAAGTAAAAAACGTTTTCTTATGTTTTAATTTGTTAACCTAACTCCTTCAGAATTCACCTTTCTTCTTCGCACCCCATTTTCTCAGTGTATAGTGGACATATATCTATCCTCATTAATTGCTGGAATGAGGACCACAGCGATTTCTAATTTTGATGCATAGAGTAATTTCAGGCTTGTTAAAACATTGATAGTAAGCAATTACCTGTCAGTTAGAGGTAATTTAGGAGGTTAGGTTAGCTTGTCTTTGTGCGGAGCTCTGGTTTTATTTTCACAAAGTTTTCAGTACAACTGCTAGCCAGGCCACTGAAGATGGCTGTGCACTTAATTATATTTGTAAATCACATACTTAACCACAAAAAAGTTATCCACAAATAAAGATAAAATATTTGCTGGTTTGAAGACTGTTTTGAAGATGAGACCTTGAATTCACAAGGGTAAAAATTTTCACTGAACATGTAAAATGGACAAAGTGGTTTCTTTTCCTTTCTTCCCCCAGCCTGATAGTTTAACTTGTGTTATTAAGCCGTCTTCAGGTTGGAAGGGGATGATATTTGTAAATGAAAGCGCCGTGCAGCTCCTTTGCTCTCTAAATGTCTGTGTTGTGATTGATCTGTGAGTGCATTTACTGAAAGGCTGTGAGACTGTCAGCATGACACCTTTTGTGACCCAACAATTTCCTTCTTTAATTAAGTTGAAAGTACTGCTTATTTTGTGTCGCTTTCTTATTTTCTCATTCTGATGGTGGGTTTGCTATGTAGCTAGACAAAAGAACACAAGTAATAGTATACACTTGAGGGCTTAATCTCACTTTACTAGTGCAATTTAATCTAGGTGTAAGGTTTTCTATCAGAATTAGGAATTAAGAATGCCAATGCGATGTGTGCAAGCTTCACATTTGGTCCCAGTTCAGTCTCAGCAGACAAGAGAGCTGCTAGACAGCTAGGGCATCATCTTTAACCATGGTACAGTGTTTATTCAGCCATTTTCCCTGCATCATGCTCTGGGAACTTCAGAATCAGTGGATTTGTGTGCCACAATACACAAGTTGTATTCCAATAAAAAGCAGTATGAAGGAAGTGTTTAAAAATAGCTTTTATCACCATGCAGCTTTTTATGTTTTGATACATGAAAATAAGCTTTTGTTATTTGCATTTCCTCAGCTGTGCAGATGCAGATAGAAGCTATTAGTATCTGAAAACTTTCATATAGATATTTTTAACTCATTCTAGGAAAATGCAATTTTTCTTCTGTCAAACTAAACAACTTTGAAGCGATAAAAATTAATGACAATAAATATTAAAGACATTCAGCTTTAGAATGGTGCCTTCAGAAATGTATTTGATTTCATAATGTTCTGGTTATTTCAACCCAGCCTTGCAAACTCCCTGAGTTTACTTCTGAAACGTGGCTAAAGGTGCAGTCACGAAATACCACATTCTAGATACAAAATGGAAAAGATGTAAGAAGAGATGGTAAAGTGTAGTTTTAAAGAAGAAACATTTTATTTTGAACATATGAACACTTGTCTTTATAGACAATCACTTCAGAAAAAAGTCTAAATTAGTACTGTTTGAAGTCAGATGTAGATTTTAGGATTAAGCACTAAAAATACACAAAGTGAGTCAGAATTAGTGTGATGCTTTATTTTGTGTTAGAGGATCCCAAACAGTTTACAAGAAGGGGGTTCTGATAAGGACTGCTCAAATGCAAGCATTTACATAAGTAAGGTTCTAGATACATAAATAGGTTAGTAAAAATATATTCATTTACAGATGAGAACACTGAAGCTCAAAAGAGGCTTTATCTTTTGCTGAAGGTCAAATAGGCTGTTGGGATGTAGGAGTGTAACCTATCTCATCTCCCGCTCTCAACCTTTTTATTATTTTAATACACCTTTCACAAGAAATAAAAACACATATATTCCTGATTGTAAGGAATATATTTCTACGTTAGACCTCTTACGTCTTTAAAAGCTGAGAATGGCTTCCTTTTTTTTCAAGTGTTTTCTTTGTCCTGGAATTAGATTGAGTTATTACTAAACAATCCTAAGGATCTAGATTGTGATCTGGGAGGTCCTACTTTGTAAAAATACAAAAACCATGTCAGTCTAATGTTGCATATTGTCGATAGGTAGATTATTGCTTTTAATAGCTACTTAGTGGAAAACAGTGCATGCAACACCTTTACCAAGGATCATGTCTTACGTATAACTGCTAAAACCAGGCGGCTTCCCTGGCAAGCGCAGCCCTGACAACAAGGACAGAAGTATTGACTTAGGTTAAACGATCATAATGAGAAAACGGTTACTTCTTTTTATTTGGAGACCAGTCCTTGGAGAAACGTCACATGTACATTTTCTTCTGTTAATATAGCAGTGTGTTCTGTTAGTTAAAGCCTCCTCCTGTGATGCAGCGTGTGTTGTGTTGATAAATTATATCCCTCTGATCTGATGATGCCTGTGCCATGCTGCTATTGCAAATTTTTTTTTTGTATTTTTGTGTTTGCATGTTTTGTAGAGGAGAAAATGAGTGGCCAGGGAAGCAGAGAAAGAAAGTGTAGGGAACTTCTTAGAAAATCTGTGATTAATCACTCTATTTCCTATTTTTTCATCATTTATATCACTTTAATTTGGAGTTTAATGGCATTTAATTAAGAGAATATTGCAAAGTACATTTGGAAAAACCTTTCTTTTTCATACAAAAGAATACAGGAGATATGGAAATAAGGTGAAGTTCAGCAGGATATAAAAAAATCTCTTTTATTTACTTTTAAAAATAGCTTTCTCATCTTAGGCGTATTGCCGTACTGATTTAAAAATCCTTTCATGAAGCACTTGTTATGCTGTAGCATTTCTTCAATGGTGGTAAATTGAGAACAGGTGAACAATAGCTATACTATTAGTATATGTTTTGAGCTTTTTATGTTGACCATCCATAGTACAAAATACTAAGGAAAGGTTTATTGTAAAAAAATAACATAAAATCGTTTTTTTTACATAGGGTACTTTTAAACCTGAAAGATCACCGTGAAATGTTTTTAAATTAACACCCCTTTCCAGAAAATTGAAAGCAAATAAGAAAATATTTTGTGCATTTATTTTTCAACCACGCTGTCCTAGTGTAAAAAATAGAATTCATATAGCTGTAAATTGTACTTGAATTGTTGGATATGTGAGGGAACATTTCAGGGTTTACCTTGAAAAATGAGATGTGTAAAATGGTGTCTTAAAACTATGGACAATCAATATAGTCACCATCTAAAGACCCCACAAAAATGTGAAAAAAAATGACCTTGAATATCATTGAAATATCTAAAAAACTGAGCTGATTTTACTTTTTTTTTCTTTAATTTGCAAGTTTCTTAAATAATGTCATATATATATGATGATGACAAAGGTGATATATGAGTGTCTGCATCAGATATTCCAAATTTGGCAGAACCTACTTGAAGTGTTTGTGTTTGAAAATACTACTTAGAGAAAATGGATTTTCTGTGTCATGATACTGGATCAGGAAGACTTGCGCTGAGAATGTCAATGAAGATCCATCTAAAATATTATAGAAGTACAATCAATATGTAAATAGATATTTTGGTTTTTTCCTGTTGCAGGTGTGACGAATGCAGACTTTGCTACCATTTTGGCTGCCTCGACCCTCCCTTGAAAAAGTCTCCTAAGCAGACTGGCTATGGATGGATTTGTCAGGAATGTGACTCTACATCCTCCAAAGTAAGTTAACTCATCCTGTGAAATAGCTGAAGTATTCTGGTTTTAGCAGTCTGATTTAGCATCCGAAATTGTTGTTGAAATGCTATACATAGGTCTGCTCTGAAAAAAAGTAGAAAGTCATAAAATAATTATTTCAGATTCTCTGTAAAACAGGTTAAAAAAATGTATGCAAAATGGAAAAAATAAAGATAATTTTATTATCCCAGTTAAATTATTTCTTTTCACATTATGTTCTCTCTGACAAAGGAGTGTGGATACTGTATCAGGATTGGTAACTTTATTGATGAGTGAAAATATGTCAGGAGCAGTACAGGATATAAACCTCTAAGGGCAGTGACAAAAAATACATGTTTTTCTAAAGAAATGAAGATAATTTGAATTACTAAACCTGTTGTTTTTTTTTCCTGGAAAATCATATGAAGGTTGTTAGTATTGTATATTGATTGGTATGCCTTGATCAAATACAACAATTTAAAACTAGTAACATATTTTTTGACATGGGTTAACTTTCTTTAATAATATTGATAGTAGTAGTATGCTTCTGTAGTACTGACTTTTCAAAAATAAAGATTTTGATTTTTTGCACAGAAGCTTCTTTAGTACTGGCATTCTTTTCTATCATCAACACAACCTCTGAAGAGACGCTTCTCAAATGATTTTCAAAATTGGATTTATAAATGTACCTGATACCTCAGTGTTAAAATAATAGAGTGTTCTAAAAGTCTTTAATATTTTACAGGTTACTCTGCCACTTTCTGTTTCGCAGAATTTTTTAACTAGTAAGGCAGTGATTCAGTATTTGGATACACAGGGACACAGCTCTGCAGGGATGCTGTTTTAAGTTACGTGTTGGCATATTGGACACTTAAACTCTTTCATGATGTTTTGGCTTGCTAGTGTCCCTTTCCAACTGGAAAAATATGATGCTCAGTTTCATGTTGAGGGGTTAATCAAATTGTTTTTCTGTAAGGACATATGAAGACAGACATCGGAAATTAGCTGTCCACTACGGTTTGGACATCAAGCAATCTTTCTTGAATATCACTTACATGCAATGGACGTTCCAAGAGTGAATTAAAATTGTTATTGAATTTCTGTCACCTGCTTAAACTAAAAGGGGTTCTTGATAACGTTAGTTAAAATCTTCCATCTCCTGTATTCTTGGCTGCTTCTGAGTAAACAAACAGAACAGGGTTTATAATTTCTAAATGTGTTTTCCAGGAGAGATTAACACACTGTGTACCAGATCAAATTTTTAAAATACTTTATTCTGTATATTAAGTATGATTGGCTTCACTTAGTGCAAGGTGTGTATTAGTTTTGAGGTGCATGTTGAAAAATACGATGTTCTGAAGAGTAAACACAATTTATTGTTACAATGATGGTATATTTCGTGTTATCTTAGTGATTATTATAAATTTTAAAAATGCTTGTTATTTTGTCTTGTTTTCCTTCATAAAGATTTTTAATCAGTAAATTTAAATAAAGTCTTTTGCACTTTCAAAAACAGGCAATTTGAATTGTATTTGAGTGAATATGTAAAGAATATGAATGATTCTGAAAAATTGTCTTATGAGGACTCCTTGTGGTTCTGTTTAGTCACTTTCCCAAAGCTTTTTCACAGAGCTATGCAGAGAAATTTCTCTCAAAAAGCTCTATTGCTCTCTATGTTTTAAGAAGTCTCTTTTTGGTAGCTTTATTTTATTCTATGCTGTGTAACAAATTCCAACAATATGGTGTTGAGTTAAACTCCTTGCAACCTCAAAGTGAATGTATTTTTAAAAGGATTAGGTCTTTGTTTATCTACTTGGTTCTTTTCAGATTGAATGTAGTGTATGGAATGTGTATTATATATCCACGATTTTGCACAGCATGTCACAGCCAGGAGGAGCTGATACGATAAAGGTTTTTTCTACCCCTCACTAGAGGGGATGGTCTCTCAAATGTGTACTTAGAGCTTGGAAGAGGAAAACCCTAGAGAAGGTTGTGTTGTTTGCTGCACTCTGCCTGACCCGTGGATGAATCGCAAGCCTGAGCTACCAGTGATTTCAACCTCTCAGTCTAAATCCAATTTTTGGTGTGTCATGGTGAAGTTTATCGTATGTATCATAGCAGCAAAATGGGATTGAATTTCCAACTTTGGCCAAGGAGACTATTGTTTAGTTTTCATTCCTTCAATGTTGTTCATCTTTTTTTGATCCAATTTAAATCACTGTTACAGTATACATTTTAAAATTCCCCAACAATATCATCTATAGCAGTATTGGGCCTTGAAAACAATTGGTAGGTAAATTACACCTGAGGAGAGAGATAATAGCACGTAGGATAAAATGGTTCAGTTAGTTTTTAATTCTAATTATAAATTTCAATTTTAGATGTTCAGGAAAAGTTGCATACTGCTGACAATGAATAATACGATTTTATTTTCAGATTTTGCTAAGCACTTGCAGATGTCAGCAGTACAAGGGATGTAATTTAGCGGTAATAAACATATGCTTTAAATTGCTATCTATCACAAATGTTGGACGTTACTTCCATTTTGCTCATACTAGTCACAGGACTCTCCAGCAATTGTGTCAGTTTTTCCACCAGCGTAACATATTCCCATATTACCCTGCCTGTCAAATAATAGACAGACAGTGACTTTGCTGTAGGGCATGAGGGCAACAGCTTCTCTGCTGGTAATACTCGCTGTCACTTTTATGGAATGGGTGATGCTCACTACTAAGGTCTGACAAGCTCTCTCATCTCAAAAACATTGTGCGTTTTGTTACATCACATGAAAGCTGAAGTAAATCTATAAGCTCTCGATTTCTGTAACATTATCCATCTACCCTGGAAAGGATTACAGTGTGCTTTCAGGATTGCCAAACAGCACTCTAAATCATAAATTTGCTAATAATTTCCAATAGTTATATTCAGAATGAGTATGTAATAAAACCTTATTTTAGTTGAATTTAAGAAAAATGAAATAAATCAAATTATTCAGTATTATGATGTGGTAATATTTAGTAGGAATAAATGTGGCCTGTCCATTTATTCATTATGTGCGATAAGGGTCTCATTATGAGGTCTCATTATAATGTTAGATGTGGATTCCTTTCTGTTGCCTTCTATTTAAAAAGTACTGTTTAAAGGATATTCTGCAAAGGACCAAGACTGCAAAGAGTTTAAGCGTCTATCATGGTTGTTAGAATGACGGTGCTAGCTAGATTTCTATCTGCTTATCTTTGTGTACAATCTATTTTGCAAAACACTGCAGAGAATACATGTCAGGTCATTATTTGAGTGCTGCAAGATCAGCTGCCTTGTCTCTAGACTTCTGTTTAGTTGGCTTTTATTTCATCTTTTTTACTGTATTGCATTTTTTCAGTGGAAATAAATTGTCAGTATATATGCATAGAATTCTCATCTAAACCCCTCAGGAAATATTTGCTGGAGCTTCAAATACATGACACACCAACCCTGGCAAGTAATATGTATTTGTACACCTTTTGTGTTGGAAGGCAAAGATGGATGGTATTGCTTATTAGCCAAGTAGAAGTATTTCTTTGGGTGGATCTAGCTTTCACACAGTGAATAAGCAAATGTAATCGGACACTGTCATAATAAAATATTTAATAGAATGTTTGAAATAATATTTTAATTTTTTTAATGTACAGTTTATTTCACATCTCTTAATTTGGTCAGATAAATTTGAGCAATTAAATTCCTGCAGTCCATGGAATTTTATTCTAGTAAAGAATAAAGTGGTTAAGAAGGCCTGTGAGGAGTGTAGAAGTTCCTGATCTACTCATGGCTTGCGCAGGTGGCAATCTCATTATGGTTTATCTAATTTAGTTTTTTTGTTATGCCTTTTTTTCCAACTCAGGAAGCATTTCTTCAAAGCATTTCCTCACACACGTAGTTTCACACAAGTGTGTTAAAGAGTGAAACAAAAAAAATCCTGATGTCAAGCTCTCAGAATTTAAGCAACATCAAAATTAAGGTGACCTGCAACACTCTAAGTACTTTTGTGGCTATGCGTGAATTTGCAGCCTTTAATCATTTCATGCTGTGATTTTTTTTTTTTTGGTATAAGAACACTGCCTTCTCTGATTTTGCTGTCGGAAGTCACTAAAAGGGATTAATTTGGGTTGAGTATTAGGAGAAAATAGTGTCCTTAGCTTTTGCAAGGCCTTAAAACTGAAGTGATGATTTTGGGAACAGAAAAAAAGAAAAGGAAGCTTGACCTTACGTTTGAAGTAGTTGAGTTGTTTCCAGAAATTTGAATTTTACCTTTGTCTCACCCTATGAAAGCTAGACAAATTAAAATTTTCAAATATTTTGTGATTTTTTTTTTTGTCTTTGTTTGCTGTTGTGCAGCATGAATACCTTGGACCAACATGCAAAACTGCGGAATTCTTGAAACTGCAGTGGGTGATAGTGTAAGCTGAGTTCTGAAAGCATTATTCTAAGTCTCCATAATGATGTGATCTGGACTACTGCAAACTCAGCAACTAATTTAATAGAAATTATAATTCTTACTTTGGTTTTGCAAAATGTCAATACTGCTCCCTTACTTTAGACACTTTTCTTAGATTTGGATGCGTTGTTCTCTGGAGCTGCCTTTTCCTGTCCACTGGCTATAGGAGGGAGCCAAGCCAGCCACTTTAGATTAGCGAGGGTTATAGTTTAGGTGGGATTCTCCTTGCCTGAGTACGCACAGAAGATGATTGAATCAGTGTTGCATGGACAGACTTTATCTGGGCATTTACTAAACGTTCAGAACAAAACATTTTCAATATAGCCAATATCTTTAACATTTGATGTATACAAGGAAACCTGATTGAAATATAATAGATGAGGTTGGCACATGGTGGGAGTATATGTGCATGCTTAATCATGCCTTAAATATGTTTCATATATGATATATTTTATCATTCAATACAACGTGATTTTAAGTAGTTACATTTAAAACATGTCTTTCAAAAAATGCTTTACATTTTTTTGTATTAATTTGAACTTATTTCAGTTGCATATTCTGACAAAGAGTTACTGCAACAGTAAAGAAACTATGACCCTAATTTAAACAGCTTACATCAGAGAGACTGTTGCATCTGAGCACCTTCATTTGAGGACACAACATACAAGCAAATGTACTGCCACCAAGGCAAACAGCATTGCAGCTGAAAAATGATAAAATACTGCTAATAAATCTGCTGGCTGATACAAGCAGAGTGTAATACAATAGAAAAAGTTCAATTTTTATGCAACGTTTTTCAGCCAGAAGGTAAGAGTATTTCAAAGTGGTTTACAGAATAACAAATTGCATAGTGCAACTCTCTGACTGCATTTGTAAAGGTAGAATCTGTCTTCAGTTTTACTAAGTGTGAGTATTATGACCTACTTTATTACATGGTCATCAAGAACAATAGAGTTAAACGTATTTGTGTATGTTCATGTATTTTAAAGTTGGTTGACTGGAGTTATGCTGCGTAGATTAGGGTGTTGTTTGCTTCTGTGACGTGTGATAGAATATTTATTTATATATATACATATATATGTGTATATATATATATATATAAAACATCTGGAAAATATGTGGTTGTTTTGAAATCACTGTTTTCTTCCTAAGTTTATGAGAAGCAGACAAATGTTGGCACTGGAATGATTTCCTTAAAATTGAACAAGAGAAAATTATTCATATCTGTAAGGCTGTGTGAACACAAGTCCTAACAGTACTTATGCTCTGTTTTAAGGACTTCGGTAATGCTAAACCTTGGCACAGAAATGAATTTTACTGTCAAGGTAGTTAAAAAAAATTTAAAAAGTGAAATTGCAGTATATAGTAATTCTTATCAGTTGGCTGAAATAGTGCCAATTGCGTTTTAATATTTGCTCCCCAGGTATCATTTTTAAAAAATAGTTGGCACAGCCTCTGTTTTTTTCTGGCAAACAGGTATAATAGATCTATGTAATGAATAATTTATACCATAACATGTTCCAAAAATAATCAGCCTTGAAATTAACTTAAGATGGGACTTGATTTATGAATAGCGGATAAACTCAGCATAAAGTTAGTTGGTATTGAATCCCCAAATTAATCCAAATGATCAGATACACTTAGCTGGCAGAGGAACCTTCTCACAGTGTAAGCGGGAAGCTAAGGTTTTAATGAAAACAAAGGTTAAGCACTGTAAAATATTTCTGGAACAGATGCTTATTTTAAATATTTTAATTCTTCTTCACATCAACAGCAATTCTACCAATTCCAGTACCCCATATTACTGACTGCCAGATCCTCATCATGGACTTCTAGTGCTTGTTCTTCTGCTTAAGTGCAGCTTAGCTGTAATCAAAGAAGTATAGTTAAAAATGGACAATACAGTACAGCATTGTCTTTCCTGTAACCTTGTCTGAACAAGTCTCTTTATGACTGGTTATGCAGATGATAGTACATCTAATACCAGCCAGAATTTTAAAGAAACTGGAATACAGGGATCTTCCTCTTGATGAGGAATTGTTCCAGATGCAAAACCAGATTTCTGACTTTGAAGCATAACACTGGGATAGATCAAAGAGTATTAATAAAAAAGATTAAAAACTGAATTACCAATTAGTGCCAAGTGGGATGCCTGATTTTTGCTGCATTCAACTTTGTCAAAAAACAGCAGTTGTAATAAAACTGACATGAGTCTGTTTTGTTAGTGGTACATTCTTAGAAAATTAAGATTTAAACTATTCACAGCAGTTTTAAGTGAGTATTTTTGTCAAAAAAAGAAGAGCGTTTTAATGGTAGTTGGCCCAAAAATGGTTTGGTTTCCAAGATGAATTTTCTTCTTCCCCATATTTTTTCTTATCCAGGAGACTGAAGAAATTACTTGCTACTTAACTTCATTCACCATTTTTCGTAACTCAACAATGCAGGATTTTTTCCAAAGCTGAAACTTTGCACTTTGTTGCAAGATCTTTTTCTTAATGGGAGAGCAATAGTATCATTTAATGCCTTTCATAATGCTGAATATTTTATGACAAAAGCAGGAGGAAAAAAATGTTTTGAATACTAATGTAATGTGTGATTCATTCTGATGACATTATACACACACACCTTACGCTACCTCTAAATTGAAGCAAATTATTTTTTCAAGGGGCTTTGTGAATGTCTCATCAATCCAGTTATTACTGAGGTAGTCCTGCTTTTCATAAGTTGTCTTGACAGTTTTGCTTTTTTGCAACTAGAAATATGTTACTGAAGTAAAAACAAAGATGCCTGAAATTAGAAACAAGCTTGGTCATTAATTACCACTTTGTTTAAAATACACATCCATGGAACATTTAAGAGGTACCTGATTAGTATAGTACTAGACTTAAAAAGATCAAATCACAAACACAGTGTAGTGATGATACATTTTTAATGCATCTAATCTGAATATAGGCAGTCTGGTATTTAAATTACTAAACCTCTAGTTTAGATGTGGTTTAATTTAGATAGAATAACTGTTACCTACTCTAAGGTAATGATTGAGGAAGCAAAATCCCTCTGTGGGCAGCTGTTGTTATAGAAATGCCACTGCCACTCCTTACCTTCCTTAGGTTATGGTTCTAACAAAATCTGCTTACAATTACGATTTATCCGGGAAATAGCTTTTCTGCTGAATTATGACTTACACTTCCTAAGCCGTGACAAAATGAATTTACAGCCTATATTGCCTGCTATTGTTGTGCTGAGTGGCAAGGAATCTCTGCTGGGACCTGTCTGCAATTGAGAAAAATCCAAAAAGCAGCTAGCGTCATGTTTGAAGTAAAGCTACTAAACCTGGTTTTAGGCTAACGCAGTGTGAGAGGATAAAAAATGGGAGCACTTTTACAGCCCTGAGCAGCACCCTGCAACGGGAAGATTTTCGACCTCCTCCTTGGTCAGCAGCTACGCGTACTCTCCAAGGTGTGAGAAGGCTGGTAGAGGGCTGGTGTCTGGGAGGGGCAGAGGGAATACTTGCTCCTTACAGCACAGGAGGCTTTCTCTTTCTTCCTTTGAAAAACAATTTCTAGATATTTATTGATACGATCTTGAGCAGCATTGTGACAGTGAATGTAACATATTGAAGATGCTATATTGAAATGTAAGAGGCATGGGGATAGTAGTTTTAAACCAAGTTTTCTACGTGTTATAGTCCTTTTTAAGTGAAGTCGCAAAAGGAAGATCTCTGCATGTGAAAGTCATCAAATTGTAGCTGACAAAGCATCGTAGCTTGCACCACTGATACACATTCAGATCTACTTCATCAATCCACTTGTCTTCCTACTTCTAGAGTTCCTAAAATAATGAGCCTTCTGAGTATTGATAATTAGGGTCTTCATGCTGACAATGGAGTCATAAATTTACCAATAAATTATAATTTACCATTACTACTTTCTGTTAACAACCCTATTGGAAATTTGGATTGTTATTTACTTAATTAGTAGAACACGCATTGATTTTGAAAGGGTCTGAGAAGAGTGTGAATGAGAAGTTTGTAACTGATTTACAAATTTTTTAATCTCTTGAGCTTTGCTTAACTTTTTGATTTAGATGACACAAGCTCCAGGAGGGCGGTATTAAAAACACATATCCATTGTGCCTAATCTTTTATAATTTAAATATTCGTGCAGAATTGAAGACTCAACAGAAATTAGTAAAAGGTGTGTACAGTGCAACAACATAAACAGAGGGAGTCCTGAGAGGTGCAAAGGTCTATCTGGAGTCTGGTGGCATCCCATTCCACAGTCTAATTTTGCAAGGTAGTGTTCTGTTGCTAGTGAATTCCTAAGATAGATTTCTTTACCTAGAAATATATTTCTTGCCTTACGTTTTATATAGAACTAGAAGGTATGTAATTAAAGAAGAATTATATCTCTTAATTCCTCACTAGTCCAGCTTTATTACCCTGCAAATTATCTTAGCACATTACCTGTAATCATACTCCATCTGACACAGGAAGAATTAGATTTTTAGTTGTTAGCCTCTGCATAGGATCTGAACACATTATCATAGTTGCCTAATTACCTGTTCATGTTTACTCTCAAGGTTGATTTTATTTTAAAGGCTTTCAAAGAAATGCAACCATTTATGTCACTTCAAGTAGTGTGTCACTCATCAGTATAAATTACTAATGCTGCCTCTGCAAAATCTGATCATATTGAACCAGGAGAAAGAAGGGAGGGGGGGAACAAAAGAAGTACCATTTTATGAAGTGCTAAGCAAGTAATGAATTTTAGCAGAATATAGATTTGCTTTTTGTCGTAGTGTTAGATAGTGGTAGTGAGGTTTAGTAGCCATTCTCAAATAGAGATTCTCTTGGTGCCAGCCACATTTAATCACATTTTGCAGAAGACAGCTGGGCATTGCTGATTTGTGCTGTGTCAGCCACTTTCGGTGCAAAGGGGTGTCTCATCACTTGGGTTTTAGCATTCGGTAGCAGAAAAGTTCCTTCTTCTTAAAATTGGCTCAGCAAATAGCTTGTGTGGGAATATAACTGGAAGAGCATTACAATCAGCTCTACCAAAAAAAAAAAAATCACAAATATGTGGAATTTTAAGATGGCTTTTGAAAAGACTTTTACAAAACCTTTAAAATGTATAGTGCGTTGTTAAATTCTGGTAGCAATTAAGTTTATCTTAGAATTTTTAGTAAATGTGTCTTTGGTAATGATTGAAAATGATTATCTGGTTCAGTGATTTGAAACACCTTTGGGCATGTTTGAAAAGTCTTAAGTGTATTTCAGCTGCGTCAAACAGTACAAAAAAAAATTCATATATGGAAAGCCTTGGAATCTGTAGATATCAAGATTTCTTCTAGCTACTAATCTTATGAAGACTGAAGGGCAGATGGTATCCTTTTAGATGTGGTATAAATAGCCAAAGAAAAAAAAATGTCAAAAAGGAAATAGCAAGATAACTCAGTATTTATGGAAGGTACACACAAGTGTACTTAGAGTGGGTTAATCACATCACATATTTATTTTCGGAAACAGATGGGTGTCAGCAGATTGATACAGTCATTGACATAATGAATATTAAATGTGTAACCCATCTCGTGCAGTAAATAAGGATACGTATCAGGTACTAATATTTGCAAATATGTTGTGTATTAAAGAAATATGCAGTTTGTCCTACCATTTTCTTCTAGTGCCTGACATCTCCACTGCTTGTTTCGATTAAAAGTATTGCAGAAGGCAGAGGTTTTTAATTGCTGGTGCTAAGGAACTTCTTGAAGGTTATTATAAACTGTCTCTATTCATGTAAGGATAGCTTCAGGAATCGTGCATTTAAAAGGTAACTATGATATAATACAAAAAGTTTGAGATTTGAGAGCTATGATGTATTAATATATTATTAATTCTCTCACTGGAATGACCTATAGACCTTGTTGTTTATATGCTTTCTGGGTACAGCATAGGCAGAGGCCATTGATATACAAAGAATTATTTTATCCAGTGACTCATTCTTCCATGCAAAGCTACCTGCTTCAGCTAAAAAATAGTAAGATGGCTTAAGCAATCCCTTGGGAAATACGATTTTGCACCTTCTTAAGAAGAGGGAAGTGAATCAGGTCTTGCCTGTGATGGTTAAATGTGTTCACCAAGTAATTTAGGGCAGCAGTCAAACCATCAACTAAAAGTAAGGCATTGAGTGTGTCTGTCTCGCTCTCTCTTTTTTTTTTAATTTGAGGGGGAGGGGGAGAAAAAAAAAATAGAAGAGGGAGGGGAAATTGGTAGACCCCCCAGAGCGTGAATCTCAGGAGGAGGAAGGGAACTGTTGATAATCCAGGGTAACACTACTGAATTCTGAACGAAGCTCATGTTTAAAATACCCTGTTCATTTGAACATTTCCTATGGATTACCTTAAATGGTTGTTACACTCCAGTATGCTCATTTTCATGGATCTTAATCTCACGTATTTTAATGTGTATTTATCTCAGTATTTTGGGTAAGATCGGGAATGCACTTTTGAAAAGAATCACCCAGTTGCTACCCTTTGACTTGCATTGCTGAGAGGTCTCAGGAGTGCGCAGACAGGGTTCCTCTGAAGGGACACTGAAGCTGAGGCTGCATTCTGGCTGCTCGTGGGCAGTCGGTCTCTGTGGCCAACGTATTCGTCTCTTTGAATCCTACAGCAACATCTGGCTGATCCTCAGCACCAGCTGCTTTGCTCCACAGTGCTGTTCGGTCACATCGCTGTAGTTACTGGTACGAAGTGACTGTTAAAACTACTCTTACGTTTGCTGTATCAAAGCTATATTTGTAGTTTAGTTTAACTGACTACAGGTTATTTCATTCCTATTTTGATCAGACAGTTTGTGGAATTCGTGCATCAGTAGTCTCAAGCTTGAAAGCCTAAAAATTGATATGTACTGTTGAGGTATTAAATTTTATCATTTGTATGTTTGTATAAGCACTATATGCATATGCTTTTAACTGAAATAATCTGAGGTGCAGTGTTATTAAGCAACTATATTTAAGAGTAAGGGACTTGGTGTGTGTTTTGTACTATGAGATTATAAACATATAAAGGTATTTTGTCTGGTAGATGTGATTTAAAAAAAAAAAGAAACAACAGAAGCAACACGGGAAAAATATTCATGCCTTCTAAAACAATACAGTAATGTTAACATTTCGTTATTCCATATATCATTTTCAGCATTGTTAATTAGGGAAGAATGAGGAATTTTCAGGCCTTTTTAAGGATGCTTTAGAACAACGGCACTAATTGTGACCTTTCAGTTCCTGTGGGCTCAGCAAAAGATGGCTGATTAATGTCACATCTTAAACTGTGTCAACTGGGCTGTTCATTCCCTTTTTAGTAAACAGCCCATTGTCAATTTAGCTAGGTTTGACAGCATAAAATAACCTTGTTTTAGCTGGCTGTTTTATATTAATAATAAGAGTATGTATCCCTATTTAGTAGTACAAAGTTATATGGAAATTTTCTTTAGTTACTCTGTTGATTTGCATGGATGTGTAAGTCAGGACTATCCACAAAATAGAGTTCCTAACATTTGTTTGCAGCTTCTGAAAGGATGTCCTAGAGATTTTTTTAATTTGGCATATTCAGATATTGGAGATCTGAAAAGAAACAGATAACAAACCTGTTTATAGAAAGCTTTTCTATAGATAGATTCACTCTTTTAAAATATTTTTACAGCCTCAAATTAATGTATTATTTTTCTGCTTTACCATTTGAAAATAAGCAATGCCACTTTTTAAGACGAGAGGGAAAGAAAGAGAAAGAGAGAGAGAAAAGCAGTATGGGAAAAAATAATGGGACTGAAAGAAGTGCCCTTGGCATAGAAGGGAAAAAGTGAGCACACACACATTCATAAGAATGACAAAATTCAACTTGGAGAAATACACAGAGAAGAATCATATGAATTAAGAAAAAGGACCAATGCAAAGTGGAGAGAAGCATGTGAAGGGCACACTGAGAGTCCTCCCCCAAAGCAGGATAGAGCATTTATAGAAAATGTCTCAAGCATAGGCAGATAAGTGGGTGCCATATAAGTAAAGTTTAGGGAGCTATAAAACCTGCATAATAAACTTAGACTGCAAAATATGGTGTGCTGTGCAATGCCTTTCTTTATTTCATCATCTTACTGGAAAAAAAATTCTGGAAGTGGGGAGAGATGAAAACCAGTCTTGATTTAATAAGTAGCCTTTGACAATTTTGTGGTGCTTTTGTTGATCACACATTTTAATATCACTCTGGTTTGCATTTTATTGGGAAAATCTGGACTTCAAGGAGTGGAAAAGCAAGAATTAGTGCTGATGAAAATGTAAGGAGCTAAATAAATATTACTTAAAGGACTTCTCAAAGGGGGAAAAAAACCCAGCCCTATGAATGTGCTGACCCCGTCTTGAGAATTAAGTTAGATGGTACAATTTAATTCTTTGTTCCAACATCTGACAGACACACTCTGAATGCTGATGCATAATATCTGAAGATTGTGTGCTTGAAAGAAAGCTTTTTCCAAGCTATGTTCTATTTTTGTTAGAATAAAGCAGCTGCTTTTTGGAGCAGAGATCTTCTCAAGTGCTCAGTCTCAGTCTTCTAATTCAAGTTAAGTATCAGCCAAGTATTTTGAGCGAATTTTGTGTATGCTTTCTCCCGAGCTGCTGAAGTGGAGTAAAGGAAACTACTTCAATCATAAATTTTGTGGATGTGCAGCTTGACCCTGAGAGGTGGAAGTAAGTTTGCAGTTGTATTTTGCTCCCAAGTTGTCACTGCCTCAGCAATCCAAGAGCATGGAATGATTGGGGCAATTTAAACATGGTTTGAAAAAGAAATGCAGAGAGACTAAAACTATATTTTTGAGAGACTGTATGAATAGATGGCTGTGGTCTGCCCCGATCATTTCTGAAAGAAAAAACCCCGTTGTTTAAGGAAACAGACGACTGCAAATCCAAATGCAGACTTCCTGATGGAGCAATTGTAGCTGCAGCACTACCTTCTACAAGTAATAGCAGGTGTTTTGTACATTCATGGTTTAGAAAAGCTTGTTTTAAAATCTTAGGTGTAAAGTTCTGCTATCATTGTGTAAATATATTGAAGTCAACAACTGCAAGTTATATGCAACGTACGTACAGCAACACAGTAAGCTCTACCCTTACTGTGGCCATCTATGCGCATGATGTGTTTGACAATTGTTTTGCAACTTTTGATCTTTTTTCCTACAGAGGGGGGAAAAAAGGGATCAGAGAGATCAGAGCTGTTGTACAAACTGGGCACAGGGAATATGAAATATCCTGATCCAGCAGTAGTAAATTATGTGTGTATTGTGTTAAAGAGCTTTTAGAACTCTATAAAATATAAAATTAGGACAAAAATTACTTTCTAGGCTATAGTGTATGTCTGTAGCCTGATTCATAATAACAAAAAATAGCAGAACAATACATAGGAAGAAAATGGTGTGTACAAAAAAAGTATTGACTTACTCTAATGTGTAGTGGTAATGGCTTAGTACAGCACTCTTGCCAGTATATTAATATCCTGGTATTCGTATAAAATATGTTGCTCTGGTGCACCAGATAATTACCAAATTATGCAAGACATAGGAGATTTAGCACAAAAGGATAGATATTGGCGTTTTCCCTTTGTTTATCAGATTCTTAAACTTTCAGGTGATGAAAAGTGACGTTCATGTTTGTACAGAAATTTTTGCCAGTAGTTTAAGACACACTGTAATCCATGACAGTAACAGGGAAAGTGTATTCCTTTGCGTTACATGAGATGAGATTAGTGTGATGAATCTATATTTTGAAGTTTAATTCCAGGGTTTGCATTCTAATGAGGCTTAATTAATTACAGTGTTTTAAGAGTTGATTTTTAATATACCTCAGAGACGTGGGGTCAGAAAAAGCTGTTGAAAGACAGGGTAGAATTATAAAAGGTTTTTCTTTTGTATCGGTCTTTAAAAGAAGGCAGAGGTTTTAGAGCTAGCTTAAGGTTTATTACCTGAACCGAGGTAGTTTCAGAGTCAGCTGAGAATGAGACCCTGTTGTGTTAACAGTGTATAAACATGGGAGTCAACGTCCCCTTCTCGAGAGAGAGAAAAAATAGCCAAGGACAGAACAATGGTGTTGCCTCTGTGACTGACAGCGTAGGAGGTCAGCACATGTACCTTAAAGGCTGCATTTGTAATTCCCTGTCTTCGGAGAGGGCAGAAGAAGAGAGGAGATTGTCAGAAGTTAAATAAAATCAGCATGTGAGGAGTGACAAAGGCAGAATAGAAAGAGGAAGGGAAATTGTTAGAGCTACAGAGCACAACTTCAAAGTTTGAAGCCCATATTCTCCGCACATTGACTAGCGCGGGGTGAAATCCTGAAAACGGCAAACTGATTGATCTCACAGGTGTAAGTAGATTGAGAGAAACTCTGCATTTCTCCTGGGTATTTAATTTGGCCTCTTGTGAACAGTGGAGAGCTTACAGATATCTCGTCTTCACTAGATTTTACCAAATTCTGGCTAAGATGTTGTGAATACTTTCCTAATGTGCCCCTGGGGTGGAAGAGGGACTAAGTGTGGGCGGGAGCCGGGGGTCGGCTGATGGAGGGATGTCCTGTGGTCCGGGCTGGCAGGCACCTTCCGTCTGACCCAGGAACACTTTTCCTGTGCAGCGCTGAAATTGAGGCTCTGTGAGGCTTCAAGCACTTCAGCACTTCTATAGAAATGTGCCAATTTCTTCCCATAATCCTTCAGCCTTAAGAAGCTGACTTCATGTTTCAGAAAGGGCTTTTTCCCCCCCCTTTTGTAAGTCTAAAGGGGGACAAATATTTCTACTTTGTTGCTGTTAGAAGTCTGTGTTAGTAACTTTGGCTTTCAATTCATTACTGCAGTCATGTTTTCACAGCCTGGTGTGAGAGATAAACCCTTTGCAAATGAAGACAGCATCCATTTTCTTTCTACCTCAGGCCACACAGAATTGATTGGGGTAATAAAATGACAGTACCATGTAATATACTGACAGCTCTTTAATTTGAAAACTAGTTCCAGGCTGATTCAAAACTTGTTTAAAGCTAATTTATTGCTTGTGTAATTTTCAACTGGACCAAGGTAAAGGATGATATATGAAAACTGTTGCAGAGTTAACATAATATATTCAAACGTGGCAGCTTGAAATCATGTATAAAGGGTTTGTGGTTTTGTGGCTTGATTTGTTTTGATTCTGGTTTAGTTTCGTTTTGGTTTAAAGTAGCAATGGCAGAAAAAATAGCAGATGCTTGGCTGGTATAAATACCAGTGTGAGACACTGTTTTTCCATCATCTTGTTTCAAATGCAACTGCTTCTACTTTCTAGCAAAATATTTTATGCAAACTTTTTTTTTTACATACATCATTTCTCCATTTTCTTCAAAATCAGAAGCTGTGTAGAGTTTCTATTTCATATGAGTCAACATCTGTGCTGACAGTAACATGGATTGGTAAACAATTACAGTATTTTGTTACCATAGCATTCCCTCTGGATATACATGTCTGTATAAACATATCTGTGTCATGTTTACATGGACAATGCATATCTGTATATGTGTATTGATGTTGTATTTAATGGTCTGGTTTTTAAAAAACAGAGTAAAAATAGTCAAGTCCTTATATTATCCACAACATCAGCATACCATAAAATGTAAATATTTTCCCCCAAAACCAAAAACTTTAATGTACTTCACAAATAAAATCCACATCTGTTTTGTATGCACTATTGATTTTTCAACATACTGTGTCAGTGATACTTCTGCACAGAAAATGACAAAACTAAAAGCACAATGTTTCCTTCTATTACAGTAAATGCAAATAGCAAATACACCTAATGGTATGAAGAGGAGACAAGAACTGAATGCTTTAGGAAGGTGCTATAGTTGGATGCACCTTTGATTTCTTACCTCCTACCAGTCATTGTCACTTTTGATCTCTGCTGAATTAAAAAA
>VWYH01010689.1:1966393-2061664 GCA_013399365.1 Pampusana beccarii
AAAAAAAAAAAAAAAAACAAACAAACAAACAAACAAAACAGCAAAAAAACTAAAGGTCCAAGACTCGGAATTTAACTAGCTACAGTTTTGTATCTGCTGCCAAGAAGGTTCTAACTGGTGCCAAGACTAGCAGGCAAGTTCCGTCCTAGAACTAGAATATCTGATTTGTTATGTATTTGTGTCAACATGTAATTCAAGTACTTATTTTTTTTTTTCAGAACTGTGATTTATTCAATCCAATTCCGTTGTGGTATCTTAAACTGCATGAACATGTAGGTCATACAGAAAGGCACAGTTGAAATCAGAGCTGTCTTTCTTGCATAAACTTAGTGGAATATCTACACGTTTCATGTTTCTTCTTCAAGGTTTTGTAAGTCTCAAGAAGGATCATGCTCTGATGAGCTTTGATCAAGATCAGCAGTGTGCAAGAGAAATGTAGTTACTGAGCATTCTAAATTTATTTGTTTGTGGTGCATTTGTATTTTGACAAAGGATTTCTGTATTGTCAGGAATCTGGAAGTACCACTTAATAGTGGTTTTCCCTGTAATTTATTAATTAATATAATTAAATATTGTGATCCATTAGAAAGCTACATCTTGATCAGTCCAACTTGGAAATGCAGATATTTGAGCTTTCGTATGTAGGTTGGAAAATACAGTAATATTTTAATTAAATGGGAAGGGCTTAGGCACTAGAAAAGATGCGTACCAAATTGCTTACTCTGTAGATTACATGTCGATGAGCAGTCATGTCCATCACTGGTACAGTTGTCACTTACAAATCAATGAGAAGTGCCATTGATATGGCTTTCAGGATATGAGGCCTTGAAAGAAAAGAAGAAAGTGACTTTTGCAAAGTCACTCCAGTATGCTATGGTATCAATAATAATTAGCAAGGACAAGAAACTAATTGTAATTATTTTTGAAAAACATTTTTCTTTTTAACATTTCTTCAATAAAAATGTAGTTTTAGGTCAGAGAGACAGATTTTTTGCCTTTCTTTGCAAAAGTAAACAATATGAATACTTTTTCAGGTGGTTTTATTTGCCTGAGTACAAACCAAGGTACCACAATTTGTTACCAGAACTGTTGCTCACTTGGCCATGTACTTATAAAACACAGAAAAGCCTTATGAAACTTCTCACTTGTACCTTGCAGCATTTTTATTGTTGTAAGTTACATGAAAGGATCTCATTCCAATTACTGAATATGTTTCTTTCTGAAAGCTGCACTTCACATGTTGCCGAACTAGTTCAGAGCAATGTAGATTGCCTTTCTTACGTATGTTGAGGCTATATACAGGTTTCCTGAGAAGTGGCAGCAGTGTGAAAAGAGATAATAAAACCAGTGTAATTGGAAAGGGAGACACATTTCCTTGGCTTGGTTTCTGAATAAAAGATAAATTTGATTTCCATCCATCTCCTTAAAAATGGAAGTATTATATTAGCTAGCCAGTTCTTAAGAAAACTGTTGAGAAAGGTGAGCAATCTGCTTGGAAAGAAGATATTTGAGACTTGATGGAGGAAGAGAATCCATGATGTGCTTGTCCTGTTGAGGCAAGAGGAATGGAAAAGGATGTATGTTTACCAAAATGCAGTTGTTCATACTGTTTTTTAAAAACATCATTTATTACTTTAAGAAATCATAAGTAAAAAAAAAAGTGTTGCTAAGATTATCTGCCCACAGGTAATAGAAAAATAATAAAAGTTTGTTCAGACACAAAAGACAGGCAGAATTCAAGGAGAGAAATCACTGAACCAAAGAATTTAGACAAGCACATAGTTTTCTTCAAGCATATGTGGTTGTTATTTTTTGGTTTTGTAAGTAGCGCAGAAGAGCTTCTAGAACTGTATTGAGCTGATAACTTGCATGGCGATGATTTAACTTTCCAGTTCTCAATGAGAAAACAAAATAGTACTGTTCAGTACTCACAGTCAGTTCATGGCTAATTAGGTCAGCAAAAAGAGATAGCGTCATGTCATGGCTCACCAGGACCAAACTGAGGTGGCCTTTGGGAAAGAGGACATTTGCTTGTGCCAGTCCAGATCCTCTAGGGAAAACAACGAGATGTCAGGATGAACATGATGTAAAGTTTACTTCTGTGCCATATAGAGCATCAGACTTTTATTATCACAATGCTAGAGATGTTTCTTTTTGTAGTTCACCGTATTTAACCATGCTGTTGAAATTCTTTTGAGGAACTGAGAAAGCTGAAAAATAGTGTGTTGTTATTCCTGTCATGAAATTATTTGGGATGGTAGCTCTACCAGGGTATCTCATTTTAACTTTTGTTTCAAATATCCAGTGCTTATGCCAGTTTTATGAAACAGTTCAGTGAAATGGCAGTTGGACTTATTGCTAACATTTTAATCAATGGTATTCTTTAGTCATCACTGAAAGCTGCTTTTTCCTAAAATGTCTTGCTCATACTGAATCTTAACTGTAAGGTGGTAGGCCATGGAATGGGCCAGAATATCCTTTTTCTAAGTCACAGAGAAGTGGTGCAATGAGGGCATAAAAAGCTTTATTTTAAATATTTGAGCTCGGAAGCTCTTTTAAAGGAATTCAACTGAAAAGGTGTATGAAATAGAGATATTAGAGTATTCCATTCCCAGGCCCAAAGAGATTTTTCCAACTTGTTAGTATTCAACAACCCCTTCCATGTATTAGTTCTTTAACAATACTTGATCTTACTGGTGATTCTCGATGTGGTTCAGTAATGGCTGTTGGATCACGGTGTTCACTTTTTCCTTTCCAACAGTCAAACATACATTGAGCTAAACTGCATATGCTGAATATTACCCTAATGAAATTCTAATTTACTTTTTAGAGGTTGTTATGTTGGAAAACTTAATAATGAGCTTGGCAGCTTGCAGTTTCTGAAAGTATAATCTTGATTTCCTTGCAATTAATGATTGCAGAGGCAAATTGATATATCAAAAGCACATATTCTGCTTGCTAAGCGATGTCATCTAAAATATCTCCTGTAATGAGTATTACAACAAGCACAGTAGAGATAGTACCGATTAATGGATTTTTTTTTCTCAGTAGTAAAATATCTCAATCTATGTGGTTATCAAAACCACTGTGTGAAGCACTGAAGGTATTAAGGTGTTTTTTTGTTTTGACTGAGCTAGTCATGTCACATTGCAAAGTCAAAGTAATTTGGAAAGTAGAATCTAAACTACTTAAGAATTTTTATTTATTTTACTGTGGTGTTAAAGTTGCTAATAGACAGCCAACTCTGCTAACTTTTCTGACTTTACCAGGTTGTGTGCTATGCTGATTTGCAGCGCTTGATAAATGCATTTGTGTGGGGTTGTGCTAGCATGGGCCCAGCTGTTTTGCAGAAACCTCCATCTTGGATAAGGGGATGGAATGTAATATTCCCTTCCTTGCAGTTCAGGAGCAGCGGTAGATATGGGCAAAACAAACATGCTCATTCAGAACTTTGCAATTCTGAAATGCTATGTAGCTATTTAATAAGTCTTGTAATGCTCTTGTGAAGAAAGTATTACCATTTTAAGAGAAAATACATGACAGATGTTTTTGCTTCCACGGTAAAAGAAGTTCTCTAGAGTAAAAAGAGTAGAGTTTTAGACCTCAAATATTCTTCATTTCTCTGTCTGTGCTTAGAGCACAGTTCCTCTAAGAAGTCTCATTTTCTTGGCGTGCCACGTCAACACGCTGCTGAGGGGTCTATTTGTCTCTGTTGCCCTCAGGACTCCGAGCCGTCAAATGAGGTGGTCTCAGAGGCCCCAGGTACTGTGGTACCCTCTGCCTCAAGAAGTAGCTCTGAAGAGCTGGTATCGGTGGCACAGAAACATCCAGAAGAGGTAGGACATTCTGTGTCTATTCTTTTCCAAGATTAACTGTTGGGGGATGCACATTTGCCTCTGTTTTTGGTGACTAGTGTTGTACTCAGAGCAGAGACTTCTAAAGCTAACGCTCAATCTTATCCTCCCACACCAACAACATGCAAGGCCGAGGCAAATCTTAGGACCCTGATTAACGGTACCTATAAGCCAAGTATATTCTGTCTACTACTTTTTAATACTGTTTCCTGTTATCAGTTATTGGGAAAATATTTTTTCTTGTTCCTGGCTTTCATGGCATGGCAATAACCGAAGTCCCATTAGATTCTGGCAAATTAAACTTTATGACACTAAAGAGTCAGAAGTAAAATCTGTACATAGGTATATAGGTAGATGTAAAGCTTTTGTCTTCCTTCACTAAATTTAAATACAGCTAATTAATGGGTTGTGCATAGGAAAGAAGCTCACTAATACTGTGCCTTTTTTTGTGCCATTGTTTTCAGCAAAATGATACTAGGTCCTAATGATGTACTGTGATCATAAGTCCATACTCCCTTTTGTTATAAGAAAAGGTGCCAGCTGGTAGGGTAGTTCCACAAAGTAGCCAATGACTTGGGTTTTTTTAATCTCCCTGCAATGCGTACTTGTCACAGTACACCAGAGCTGGAGGAGAGATTGTCTGCAGAACTCAGATTCACAACTTCATTTTATGGTGGCAATCATCCTTTCAGAGAGCTGTTATTATCCTTCAATTAACCCTTCCTGTGAGAAGGAAGTCCTTCATTTGAAGTAACCTTAACACTATTAATCATGGCTTCCTCAAATAGTTTAGTTGTTGTTGTTGATGTTGTTATTATTATCATCATCATTATTATTATTATTGATATTCCCAGTACCAGGTAATATAAAAACTAATCCTTCCCGCTTTTTTCTCAGGCTTCTTTTGACTATAATCTTCCCAGTAAAGCACAGTGTGACATACTAGCCGTAGAAAATACAGTGACATTTATTAGTTCTTTAGTGCAGCTTTAGATAATTATCAAATACCTTCTTGAATTTCTCCTTTCCTCTGATAGTCCTGTCACTTTGTCTGAAGAAGAGGGAAGTCTGCAGTACAGGGCCAGGAGAATTCTAAAGAGTGTCTTCTGGATTAAGACCAAATAGGTACTTCACTTATTTTGGAGTATCACCACATATTCTAAGATAGAAAGTCAGGTTATCACATCTAAACAGTTCTGAGGATGGATTAATATAAGCTTTTAGTAATGCTTTTGTATATATTCTTGGGTAACAAAGAGATCTCTAATCTGTGGAGGGCCATGGGTTCTGCTTCTTAAGTCTCAGCTTTGCCAACTTGTCTCAGTCCACTGGAGAAATTACAACAGAGAGCACAGATGATATTTAAAAATAAAAAGAGGAAAAGTGCTGCTGAAAGATGAATGAAACATGGTTAGTAAAGGGCAACCAGGAGGAAGATGGGTATATAGTTTTTGCCTTTGTGGAATAAAAACCAGCTAAACTGAGGGCAGGGGGGGAGAAATCAAGAGATGGAAATATACTTTTTGAATTTTACTAAATAGTTTATATTGAAGCTGTTTTACTGAATGTGGGGTCATAAAGTATTATATGTGTTTTATAAAGGAATGAGACTTTATCCAATTTACTGCAATTTATATAAAAACAGAGAGAGGTGAGTCAGAAAGAGTTTTGTGGTTGGATTTGCAGGGAACCTTGAGAGGGGAGCACCAGTTTGCTGAATTTCCAAATTCAGAACACACCATGAAACAACCCATCTAAGTTACGCATGGGTAAGTCAGCACAGAAAACAAACATTTGTGAATTATACCCTAAAAAACAGGTCCAAAAAGTATTTGCAGAGCTTTACTTCAACTAATGCCTTTTTTATTTTTCATTTGATTTGAAGTCTCCTAGTACATCACTCCCTTATAATCTTTCAGCATCTGCTTAATGTGTTAATATTTGGAATTAACTACAGCTGCTAGCTGATGCATTATTTGTGCAATAATTTATGAATTTGACTCATCAATATTGGTGAGAAGGCAGTTGTTAAGGAAAAGCTCAAATGCAACCATGGAAAAGAGGAACAGGAGAAAAATTTAAAGGCAGCGAAATAGCTGTCGGCTAAGGATTTCAGGAAGGGGGAGGAGAATTGAGAAGGATGTGGAAAGTGATGTTCAAAAAGAGTCTTGGACTTGGAAATGTGAGGAGAGACAATTTCTAGCAGGAGAAAGTAAGGAAATACCCATGAGTCGCCACATAAATTTGTATAAAGCGTAGTTTTTTTCCTGCTTACAGTTTGTTTTCCTCTTAGGCTAGTCTGAATCTAACACTCAATTACTTGTGTCATGAGTTTTAAATTTGTGGGATGTTATTTGATCACTCAGATGAGGCTTTGCTTTCCTTGTCCAGTCATTCCTCCTGGTAGAAACGATGGTTGAGTTTGAGTTTGGAGTTCTACTCAACAGGAGGGCAGGATGCCATCCACTCATCTTACTGCCTCCCTTCTTGCCAGCCTCTTTTCATGCTCTAAAATCAGATTTAACTCTGTGTGGGATAGGGACAGTGTCCAGCTATGTGGAATATGACAAAAGCCACTGCAGAGATAATCACTGTTGGCTGTTCAGATTTTGATACCTCTGAAATTTTTGCACCAGTGAAGGATTCAGGAAAGTGTGCATATTCATCAGTGTATTTCAGATGCAGAAACATTTAGGCTTATAAAATAACTGTTTAAAGTTAGAAAGATACCTTATTCTGTGTTCCCAAAAGCTGTGCAATGCTCAGTAAAATTTAAGTTGTATGGATTTGAATGCTTGAATTATTTTAATTAGTATCCGTACTAAAATAAGGAAGTTTCCTGTGTGATTAATGAGTTAATACTGTATATATTTATTGTCTTTTTTAAGAATTGGAATCGAAAAGTAGAATTAAAATAAATTCTTGATGCATTTGAAAGGGGACAGGTGCGTGCCATCCTAATTTCAGTCTCATGTCATTAGACCTTCTTGGTTTCTTAGGAAACTGTAGAATAACACTGCTTTTCTTAGAATGTCGTGCTAAATCATATAGTTTTGATGGTTTCCCTCCAACAGTAATGCTTAAAATAGGAATTTTGTCCCCACAACCATTTCAAAATTCAGAACTACACTATTGTTAGTGTGACCTGAGTCACTACATTAAATTATATCTCTGGTGTCACACATTCTTTACCATGAACTGATGAAAAATATTATCAGGACATATCGATTACTTAAGAATCAGAGCTTTTAAAATGTTTTAAATGTAAGGATACACTTGCTTGAATAACACTGTCATGGTTTGATGAAGTTGAAAGGCTGACGAATTAGGCTTCATCACCCTCACTCTGTTTTCTGTGGTCACTTTGTGCATCTGGCAGTTGCAGTATGTTTAGTAAATATATTTGTACAGATTTTTAGATGAAAATACAGTGACACTGAAGAAAGTGAGGGGTATTTTTAAAGGAATTTTGCTTTCTCTTTTTTATACAGTGGCTAAAGAGCAAGACAAGTGGGCTGTGTCTTGATACCATTTCTCATAAGCCACACTTTAATCCATGGGGAATGGTGGTGTCAGTGGTTGGTTATCTAAGGAAGAAGAGGCTGGTTTTGACAGTTCCCTTGAACCCGAGTCTCATAAGAGGCATATCCTCTTCTTTAATGAGAAGTAAAATAGAAATACGTGAGTTATGTGTATTAATTTCCTTTGCCAATCCTGTGGCAAATCAATTAATTACGTTTTAATAGCGTAAGCCTAGAGGGTAGCAGAGCTGCTCTTTGTAAATGGCTGCATTGCCAGAACTGTGGAGATAAGAGATTAAATGCTGTACCATTCTCTCTCTTGGAAAAAAAAAAAAAAGAAGACAAAAAAACAAATTAAACAACCAGCCAAAACCCTCCCCACCCCAATCCCAGGGGAAAAAAAAAAAAAAAAAAAAAAANAAAAAAAAAGTATATATGTTCTGGAGCATTTTAAGGTAAAATGAATGATGTGATGGTAACATGAACATGAATAACTTTTGTATCTGTGGTGCTTTCTGAGTGCTGTATTAAAACTATAAAAGCTGTGCAGTGTTGTGAATCTCAGCTAAAGAAAGATTAAGATAGGTAGCAATTAATCTGTTTCTGAACTATTAGACATTCAAAGCTTACAGTTTATCTGGAAAGAGGGCAGACTTTTTTCCATTAGTAATGCACACCCTCACAGCCTAGGTATAGTGTCTAGTTTTATGGGAGAAGATCTGTCCCACACTTAAGTCATCTGCCATTAGTCACAAGTATGGTACAAGCAGCTTAAAATGATTATAGAATTCAGGGTTAAAATCATTATATTATTCTTGGAAAATTTAGGGGAACAATCTGCATTTTGCACTTACGAACAAAGGGAATGTTTCTTAATTTTTATGAAAACAATTGGCAGCTGATACTGTCTTTTGTTTCCTGAATTAGCTTCCTTCCTTGGTCTCTGGGTAAAACCTTTCCCAACAAGTCCCATTGCCTCTTCAAGTTGAGAGTATGAAAAAAGATTTTTTTAAAACCTGAAGCTATAACTTCATCTGCAGAGCTTGCAGTCCATCCTTATGCTATCTTATTACACTGAGGTTTTTGCCTTTTAAACAAAGTATGATATCATATGTTCTGAAACAATTAAATAAAAAGTAATTGCATGGCCAAGCTTGTAATAATGCTAATGTGATATTTTCTCCATCTGCTGTTCTTAGAAGACTGTTGAATAACTGGATTTCCATAACTGACATCTTTCATGTAGAATAAGCATTGGCCAGAAGCAAAAAGATGATTTCCACTCTTAAAGAACACAAGAAAATATTAGAGAAAATGTACATTTGTATATCTGTCCATATGTATAAATGCAAAGCTTTTATGCATGTGCTTGTGAAAAGACTGTGCATTCTGTTCTAAATTTCATAGGCATAATGAGATTTTCCCTCTATTCTGTGTAGCTGTTAGCTTGAACTCAACAGAAGAATTGTGTCAGACTGTTGTTGCTATAAATATGTTAGTGTTCCTCACATACTGTAAATTGGAAAAAAAAATGCAGTTACCCACATAAAGTGTGTTGGACTGCATATTTACTTTTCAACGCTGATTTTTTTTTGTTCAACTCCTAAAGAACTTTCCTACTTAGAAAAGTCAATGGAGATTTCCATGTTATGTGGACCTAACAGGCTGTTTCCTGATGTAAAATTATAAGTGATAATTTACCAGTTATTCTGTATCATAGATAAATAATCCCCCTTTATATCAGAAGTTGCAGGCCTGTGATTTTGGAACAGAAGCTGATCTGTACTCTGAACCAGCTACTCCATTGAGAGTGGGATGTTCATTCTGTGCAACATCACACATACTATATGTCATACTTTAACAAAGAGAAGAAAACGTATTAGACCAGCTGTGTCATCCGTCCCCCAAAAGGCATAGGATTGATCTCTCAGGTGTGTTTGTTAGTACTTTCTCCTGGTTTAAAAACTTGTGAACAATGGCAGTTTTCACACTTTCAGGCTTTGTCCTTTACACTCCTGTTCAAAGCACCTTACCTTTATTGCGTCCCTCCTCTTTGTGGTTTTTTTTTTGTGTTGCAATTCTTTGTTGCAACAGATTACAGATCTGGAATTGCTGTGCATTTCAAATATTTTCTAGATCCAAGTCAGATTCTTTCTAGAGAAGACAGAATTTGGTTACTTGGCTGAAATGTGGTGATTTGGCCCATAATCAAACTCCTTGTGTCAGAAGGTGTGTTCCAACTATCAGAGTCATGTATCAAAACAGAAGAGTTCACTGACTTATTCAGATCATTTGCCACTTAGGAGATTTGTTTGATTTTACTTTTTATGCATCTACAAGTAATTATTATGAATACCATAGTTCCCATTAGTATTTTGTAACAAAAGTGCTAAGCCACTTGCCTAAAAAGCATTAGAGTCTATGTTAAAAGTGAATTAATAATGAACAGAGAAGAGAACATAATACCTTTGACTACTGAAGTGATTCCTCTGTAAAATAAACTGGGAAATACCATAAGCATGCAAATGCTCTGAAGTTAGGAATTCATATTTTCCGTCTAATCTCTTCACATGACTGTTTTATGTAATCTTCTTAATAACAAAACATAAAGGTCACAAGATGGCTGGAAAACGCTGTCATGTGGTTCTGCTTTTGGAGTCAAAATTTATTCATGTATATTTAAGCTGTAAATGGCCTTATGGAATGAGGGCTTCTCTTAGAAGAACATTATTAATTTTAGAAATGAATTAGGTCTGTTTAAAATTTCCACAAATCCAAGACATTTTTCTTTATTTAACCTTTTCACAGTCTCTGCCCTTCTTTAAAGTACATTCAGTCCTATATCATCTGTTACCCAGGAAGGTATTTAATACATGACTTGGCATCATTTGCATTATACAAGAAGATTAACTTTACAAGCTCTGCTATTAATCTGAGTAGCTCTACATATTGACCTATGAAAGAACATAATTAAGTTAGCTTAATTAAGTTAATTAATTGTTACACTCTGATGAACTTACTATTCAGAGGAAATTAAAGGCAAATAGAAAATGGCATTCATCGGTTTGAAATCATATTTTAAAGTATTTTACAAAGATACATTATATTTAGAAGTTTAAAGTATCTATTGTGTAATAACCAAAGCAGAGGCAATTAAAAATGTCAAAATGACATTCAGCCATATTTCTAAAAGCAATAGAAAAGCGTGCTAGAAATTCAGAAAATAACTGTTGTGGGGTTTTTTTTCCAGTGCCCAAATAATTGAATTCAGAAATGGACACCACTGTCTACACACAGACTACAGAGAAAAGCACACTATCAAAGTTAGATAAGTGTTATAATCTGTTATCACACTCTCCTTTGTGGGAGAGGGAAAGGGGAAGGTTTGAAGGCAGCAAGCAGTACCCCGTCTAAAACACATACTCGCATGTCAGCATAAGAAGGTCTTTCTTGGGCAGTGATGGAGGGGAAAGGAGAGACACTTCTGGAATTTCCTCCGTCAGCTGCATTTCTTTGTCAGGAGTGCCTGCAGGTCCGCTGCAGGAAAACATTCAGGGTCACAGCACAGATCCTGGGCATGGACAGACACTCCACGTGACTCCAACATCAACCTTGATACACACTGATTTGTACCCTGGAGATCATAAATTCCAAGTAGCCATAATTAATACAAAGTAAGAGAAAAATGACCAAACATGCAGAAAATGTGCCACAATAAATGCTGCCAAATGAGGAGTTTATAAATCTGTGAGATTCATTGATTTTACTATGGCTTTATTTTGAAATTTATTTGTGTGAAAAATTACTAGTTCTCTACTACTCTTTTTTTTTTTCTTTTTCCCAGAAATATAGATTTTTCTGGATGGCATCCTTAGCAATTTTAGGATTTTGTGGTTTCTTTCAATTGTAAAACGAAACATTTTAAAATGGGTAGGATCAGAAGAAACAATTAAATTACAGCTACTGTATATTTAATAAGACATATGGGTTTTCTGTAACACCTTACCCCCCACCAAAAAAAAAAGTTTTAATTTTTGTAAATTGAACTTGTTGTTATATTTGGCCACTTCAAAGTGTTCTGAAGCCTTAAGCAACTTGTTATATTCTGAGAAGAACAACTGTGATTTCAGTTTAAACAACATGCTTTAAATCATACATATACATGTATATTTATTTATTTATTTATTTATTTTTGGCTAGAGGAACACAGTGGAAAATGGAATGACAAATTAGAATTAAGCAAGCTTTAGGTAGGAAAAGAGCAGCAAGTTGTACAAGTTGAAGGCTGTTTCCCAGCTGCTGTATATTTTGATAGCTATACTGAGGTCAGTGGATTTCCATGTACCTGTGTGCACTATCTGGTCAGCTATGACTCGATTGTTTTGGGATATTCATGGCATGGTACAATATTGTGTAAGCTACTGTTGTCGTTTGCTGTATGGCATGTGTGATATACAATGGAAATCCTTTCTTAAAGGAAAGTAAACATAACTCCTTTCTTCAATACATTAGGTACACACTCTTAGTGGGTTTTTTTCTTTCTTTTCTGAGGGATTTGTTATCTTCCCTCTTATTTGTAGTATTTGAGTGAAAAATTAAGCAAATATGTTCTGTGGTCATTGTATGCAGTGTAAATATTAGACCTCACATTGCACTATGTGAGCAAAGCGATGATCCTTTTTCTAGGTGGTATATAATGTCAGAAATTATCCATTTTATTTTAATATGACAGGTTGAAAATATCATAGGAACCCTTTAAAGTTATTGTAGTCTAGATTTAGGATAATGAAGCTTGAGCAGAGTTGAAAATTTCAATGTCATCTTTGAGGTAGTGAAGGTAAGCAGAGGTCAGTCAGTAGTCATTAATAACGTAGGTTATATAGATTTTTTCTTACCCAGTTGTTTCAGGGTTATCACTGAACTGCAGTGCAATCCCAATAGTGTCGCAATGCCGCTTCATCAAAGTATTGTTTCTGTAAAGTTCTCTCACTGTTAAGCAGAATATTTAGACATAGAAGAGTTCGTATTACCTAAATATTTTAGCACGGTAGGATCAGTGATGTGTGATATATTAGAACAGCTTTTTTTGCTATTAATGTGATAGTCATATGTACATTAATCTACCCTAAATAACATTAAATTAAAACTAAATTTATGTTACCACCATGTATAAATTTTCTGAAAACTATGAAGTAGACTAACATACACCATTATCCTTCATAGCACTCACTGACCTGCTAAATCCTTCTTAAGTGAACAGTTTTCTAATAATTAATTTTTTTGTTTTTTAGTAGTGGCTAATCAGATATCTTAATCTCCCAAACCACCTAGATTACCTGGGATACCTACAACTACATATTCTGTTCTCTAGTTATGGGCTTTGTTTTATTTAGAAACTGTGAAAATGTTACTGAAAATACAGTTTAATTCAGAGAGACTTGACTATGATGAGGAGTAGTATCTTTGGGTAAGTTAGTTATCTATTATCCAGTCCTGATGTGTTTTATTCTGGTAAGATTGTTGTTTAAATTGGTTGAAGTCAGCAGAGGAAATTTGCACACACCTTGTGTCTTCTCATAAGGGACTGCTTTTATATTATTCTGTATTCTCCATGTACACAAAAAAGGTGGAGAAATGCCTACTGCACAGCTTATCTGGCTAACATTATTTGTCTAAACCTCCATAGATTGTGCCAGTGTTCACTGCAGAAGATGCTTCCAAAGGGTTTTTCAGGGTTTAACCTAGGCTTTAACCTAGAGGAATGTGTTTCACTGCTGGCTAAGACAGGGGCCTGGAGATGCTCTGCAGAGCAAGTCCTCAGTCAGCTTGCAGCAGTCCAGGCCCACGCTGCTGCTGAAAGGGCAATCTGCTCCTGCAGGCTGCCTGCTGGTCTTGTTGGACCTGAAGATGACTGAGCTGGGTGGGTGGGCTGATCTGGCCAACCATGGGCCACGGGGGGTGGAAGGAATGCGTAGGTGTGAACCACAACTTCCCTCTTGAGTGGCAGCCTGCAGTTCGGTGGTCCAGGACTGACAGTGAGACCACATTGTAGTTTTGGTGCTCTAGAAAAATTAAATGAAAATAACCCTCAAAATACCCATTAGTGTTTCTGGCTTTAGTGTATTGGCCAGTTCTTCTGTATTTATCCATTCAAAAGGAGCACCCTTTCCTCGTTTTACGCTTCACTCAGTTTACCCCACAAGAGTAGGCCTGTCATATTTGGGTTGTTCAGGAGATTGACTAAAATTAAGAGCTACTGCTTAATGTTGTAACTAATGAAAATCTTGTTCTTCTTTCTGCAAATTAGGATCAATTACTACTTGTAAGATTTTCAGACAGGTGATTATTTACACAAAATTTAGACAGTGATTTGGAAAGAAGAACCGCAGGTGTTGGAATACACAGAAAGTGGCACGCGTGTGCTTATATCATTGTGACTTTTTTTTTTTTAATCTTTATTGAATAAATTTTTCAGACTATTGGTGCACAGAGGTGTATCCATGCCTTGCTTGTTGGAAAACTGTCACTGTTGATTTGGATTCAACAAAATATAGGGAAGTGTGTTCAAATCTAGGACTCTAACCTGAGCATCCTCTCTCCAAAAACAGAGTAAATTTAAATAGTAGGTTCTAATTTGGGATAGATTTACAACCAAAATTCAAAAATGGTCAGTGTAGAAAGTTGCCTTAAATCTGTGCAATTCAATGACAATAGAATTGTTCCCTGTATGTTTTCCAAACCTTTGATTACACTCAACTTCAGTTTTCAATAGATTTTTTGCATGTAAGCACTCACTGTAAGTAAATTCAGTTAATCCAGCGCTAGTCACACAGGTTGGGTACTATGAATATAAATATCCATAGTTAGGAGGATAAAGACAGGCCTTTAGAAAATACCTTCTTAGAGAAGTGTGGAAAATTAAACACAAAGTCAAGAATAAGGACATATTTATTTTAATGTAGCTCTGAATCTGGGAGGTATACTCAGAATAGAAGACTATATGAAAAAGTAGGAAGCATGAAGAAAGAGAACATAAATAAAGGAGCAGATAATTTTTTCTGCATTTTAGATGCTTTTATTCTCATTTTCTGACAGTCTTATTTATATAGTTAGCTGTGGGAAAAAGATCTTAGTCAGCATTTAAAAATGGAGTCACTCATAGAATATAATTTGGGTGTGTGCATGCTGTGCAAAATTTTCGATGTTTGTTTCTGCAAAATGTTGCTTGTTTTAACAGCCTCTTTATAGATTCAAGGGTGATATTTGAAATGAGGATAGAGGCAGAAATGATGCAGCGTCATTCAGAGCCTGTAGCTAATCCAAAATTCACCATTGTTCATATTTTAGCCTGATTAGCAGCAGAGTAAAAATAACCTGATTTTGAAGTCGTGTTGTAACTTGAGAAAGCTTTTAGTGGCTGCGGAGGCACCTAATTATTAAAAAAGAGGAGGCACATAAAAACATAGGAAAAAACAAGCCCAACCCCAGTTTCTCTAAGAAAGATCGAGTAGAGGAAACTTCTTTCTTCTCTGCAAGTGTGACACTGCCAAATCTCCATATGCCATGGGGGGAAAAACATTTTGTCCCTCCATCCTGTCTTCAAGATCTCATGTAGAAACACCGAACATTTAGAAAAATCTTAAAAATAAACTTTTATTTGAATTATTTTATCTGAGAATGAAAGGTGGAAGAATTTATAGTGTTCTTTAATATCATACTACTATTCCTGAAGTCTTAAGTTTTCTGAATGCCTCCTATGATACTAAGTATATCAGGTGAAATGTCTTTATTTCAAAGGTTATTGTATTTAGTAATAACATTAAATTTAGCAAACTAATACGATAAATTTGACTTGTTCTTGCCTTCATCTTGCAGTCTTCCCTGAGCATCTGCCTGTGGCCATTGAAGGCAACAAGAAACTGGGCTAGACAAGCATCTGATGTTACCCAGTGCATCTCTTGTTTCTTTATGCCAAAATTTAACCTGCTAGTGTCTGGGTGGAGTGGTGAAGCCAAGAAATAGTGTCAAAAATTAAAACTTTTCAGATGCAATATTGCATACGTGCTGTGGTGTCATTTTTTTTTTTCTGCATTTGTGTTTATATTCCACTGTTTAATGTGAATGCAGCACGTTTAAAAGATGGCTTAGCCGATTTTTTCCAGAGTATTATAACTTCAGAACTTCCCAATTTTTATTTACTGAATTAATGCTAATTTAATTTAAATAAATATGCATTTTAATTTGAATTTAATAAGCAAAGGGTCTTTATGTTACAGTTTGTGAAGCTTCCCTGGCACAAATTAGCAAATAATTCTGTTCAATTATATATTATACTTTTCTCATGGCTATCTTACCCCAAGAGCTTGTAGTTCTGAGTATTTATTTTTAAGTCCGTAACTGGTATTATGAATACTTTCCAATTTTGCATTCAGGGCTCATGGTTAAAAGCGCTGAATCAAAAAATATCCTTACCTCAAAAAGGTTGCATTTTGAGTGTAAAACCAGATGTTGTGAATAATTCTTTTCTTAATAAATCAAGTTGTATTAGTTCTGTTTATTGCATTTTGGCTAAGGTTTGCACATAATAGGAAGGGTTTGCTGTTTTTTTAAAAAGGGAAAATTGATAATAAGACATAATACTGTTTCAAATATTTGGAAATTTCACTGTTTTTTTTTTCCTACAGAATGTGTTAGTTAGCAGCTTGTAATATCCTCTACTTCTCTGTGTAATATAGAAACTTAAGTTAGTAATAGAAAAGAGATTAAAGATAGTGAGCAGTTCACTTAATGGAACAAACGGATTCCTAGTCTTGTTAATTGGTAAACTTAAACTAGAGAAGTATTGCACGTGTAAACTGGGAAAACGGAAGTCTGTTTGCATAAATATTTTTCCACTGTTAAAGCACGTCATTAATAGACTTTATCAAACCAGACCAAGGGTCTGTATCAAGCAGCTTTGTCATGCATGTAGACATGAAGTGAATCTCATCAGAAATCACTGGGCTTAAATACTTATCAGCTCAATATGATAAAATGACTGCATTTTTATTTACACAATAACCTCAAATCCTCATATTAAAAAGTGGCAAATTTTTTTGCCCTTTACTGTTCTAAGTGTGACACATGTAACAATTATTCATCATTCCATAATGGATCATTTTTATCAGAGTCCTGTGTCTCTTCTGTATATATAGAATAAATATTTATGTTTTCTCATTTTTCTGAACTAGAAGATAGTGATAGAATAGGTTTGAAGTGTCAACTATAATTCATTGCCTGCAAAGAAATGCTTTATACTGATACTGTGTGAAAGGAAAAGAATATCTAAATCATTTCAGCAGCGAGCTTATAACCAAGATAATATCAGCATTTTCCTTCTTGAAAATATATCTGCCATAAATTAAAGGAGGTCTTCAGTATTTTATTAAAATGTTTCTGACAAGTTTAACCCCATCTTCAACAGGAATGTATGTATGAATATGAAAACCTTTTTTAAAAAAAAGTGAAGGTCAAGTGAAAGTTAAAACAAGCTTGCAGTAAACTTGATACTAATTCTGCAGATATTTTCTTTACAACACATTAACAAATTATTATGCTTATTTAGTATCAATCTCAAGGTATACATTTTGTTGCTATAGAAGCTTAAGATATATGTAGCACTTTGCTATTTTGTGCAATAGTAATAGAGTTTGCAAAATACCCACAAAATAGTGGTATCAGTATATTTGAATGAACTCTTAAATTAGTTAAAATAGCTTTAGCAGTAAATGTAATAGAAGAGAGGTGCATAACACAGTATATAATTATAATTAAATATGTATATATAGCAAAGTAATTGGGATAGCAACAATATAATTAGGATTCAAAACATTTGTAATTAAGCATTTAATACACAAACACTATGGTTTGGTATCTTAACACATTTTTGTCTATGCTTCCAATTTCTTTAACAAGAAAATGCACGAATGCCTGCACTTGTTTTGCAGAATTCGTAGCTGTCCCTTTATTATTTTTAAAACCGTTTGATTCAAAGTACTTTAAAGGGTCATATGCCACCTTTCTCTAACAAGGGGAGAAATGAACGTGCTTCCCAGTCAAGGGCAAGTGGTTGAGTTTCACACTTTGTTTGCGAAGGCTCCTTCCCCCTGCCCCACACTGCAGCAGCAGCAGCTGCAGCAGCAACAGCTCCCACCTTTGCAGCCGCTTGCTCCCTAATTCCAGCTGCAGCTGGAGGGCGCGAATCTTCCCAGGCACTGATTCAGAAGAGCCATTTCTTTTCTGAAGCTGGTCCCATCCACAAAAGACCCAAATCATCCATCACAGTCTGGGACAGCTTTTTGCAAATAAGTAGAAAGCTGAAACGAAGTCTTGGTGTTTTGATGTATATGAGAATTTTACTTTGAACTCCCAGTGTTCTTTTCATGCAATAAAGTTAGCTTTTGTCACTCATAAATAGTAGTAGATTTCGTATTTGTATATTTAATAGGAAACTTATGAAAATATAATTTTATGGGGTATACCAAACATTTCAGTTTAGAACTGCTCCCTAGAAACTTGATAAGTGTTTTCTTTACAAAATCAGATACTAAAAGACAATGTGAGGATAAATCCTTCCCTTCCATAACAAAAACACAGAAGCAGTCCTTCATTTTGGAAGCAATTAGTATGTTAGGGAAGTCATTACTGTAAAACTATGCATTTGTCCCTGCTAGTGACATGAATAAGCTAAGTGATCTTATGGTGTTCGCTGTTGTCAAATTGCATTAGCATCTTAGGCATGATAAGAATGTCATTAATGTGAAACAAAAATTAATTACTGTGATAAGGCAATAAAACTTTTTTATAACTGCATGATCAGTAGCTTGAAAGAAACTTGCAATTTCAATTTTAATTCCTTCTGTATTTCCAGTTCCTACAGACTCCCAATCTTTACCTTTTGTGATTGTTTACAGACAGAGTGGAATTTACTCTTGGATGGGCACTCTGTAGTAGCACAGTGTTAAGGGTAACTCTATTTGCTTGCAATCTGTCCTTGCCGTAATGTTTTTAGCGTATGTATTAGGGAATTGTTGCACTATCCCATCCTAAAACCGATGCGAAGATAGGGGTGATGAGTTATGTTTGGGCATTCCTTCTCCTGTCTACCGAGTGCATCTTGTGTAAGCAAACTGTCTAACTTTCAGAGAACTCAAATGCAGGAAAGATGAATTTGAGTCATGATTGTTGAAATTACCAATGGTTCTGTATCAAAGCACATAGAAATGAATTGATTAGATTTATTCACATTTCATTCAGATTTTTAGACATCTTTTTCGAGATTATGCTCTTTATGTATGCTGAGTTTTGGTTAGTCACCTCAAGAGGCCTTGAAATAACACAGTACTTCAATCCAAACATGCAGGATGACAACCTCCTTTAACTGGTAGGTTCCGCTGCTTATTAGAGGGAAGCGATGATGTTGATCGTATTTGTATCTATAAATTCTGCACATGTGATTTGCAAGGAGCATAATACTTGAAAGAGTGACGTTTTCTGGACAGCAGACAGCCATTTATGTTTGGTCTTGTCCTGCAGATTCACTGGGTTGTCTTTACCTTATGAAGAATCTCAGTAAATTAACAGTAATAAAGGCAGGAAATAATTTGAATTGTTCCATTTTGCACTGACTACTCCAAGTAAGATTGTAAATTTCTTTTGGTTTAGGTTAAAAGCTTTTCTTTAGATGTTGTTCTACTCAAAATGAAGACATTTGAGCAGGCACACTGCCTGCTACTTCCTTCCTACTTTTCAAACATAACGTGATGCTTCTGAGGCAAGCAAACTGCAGGATCTTATAGTCTGGTAGACTTCAACTGACTGGTGGTGACCTCTGAATTTCAGCATCAGAATTCACATCTTCCCAATGCTCAATGAGGAGGTTGCTCCACATCTTCCAGCACCAAAAAACTTCATTCAGGAAAGCCTACCATTGGTCAGAAGTAAACTCATATTGCTCTTTTCCTAATAGTGTTCCAGCTAGCTGTGAAAGTGTGTGGCTTAGAAATTTCGGCAAGTCAGCCTATCTTGTGTTTGGAAGTGGTATTTCAGTGGAGACAGTCGAATATCCATGTGGCTTTCGGAAGTGCTGACTTCTTAGACCAGATTTGTTTGAGTGTGCCTCTCAGAAAGTATGAAAAAAATTAGTGACTGCTGAGTATCTACTGCTTGATTTTGCAGGCCTTGATAGATCACTGCTTCACAAACATTAATGTAGAAAGCAGGAGAATGATGCACTAGCCAACCTGTTGAGGAGATTTGCGTTTTGTTTGTCTGGACAGGCATGACATTTTGTTGTCAATTTACTCTTCTTATCCTTTCCTGCTATGGGTTATGAAATCATATGCCTTGAGGAAACGAATTTCAATTATGCATTTAACGTTTTTGGATTAGTGGGGAATATGCATCTGGCATGGTGAAAGCAGGATGGTGTTTTCTATAAAAGTTAGTTAGAAAAATTATCTCAGTTCATATAAATATGATCACAACATGCTGCATTCCTCAGAAAATCTGTAACACTGGAGAAGAAGGCTGCTATAATCACTGTTAGAATCTAATTTTTTTTTTCAGAGTGATGAAACATTCATGTAATAGGAGTTCTAAAATATTGAAAAGTTTGGCTTATAAAAGTGATGACAGAAATCTATCACTAAGCCCAAAAAGGATTTAGGGGCAACGGCTGGTATAGCAGTTTACCATCAAAAAGACGACTACAATGCAACTTGAGTTCTCCGCTCCACCCCATCTCAAACCCACTAAATTTTTTCAGTTTTTGACAATTCCTTTTGCATTAAAAGATCAGAAGATTAGTTTTCCAGGTACAGAAGAATATTAAGTACTGGAACGAGTAGTGATGTACTGGATGCTGCTAAGCTAGGATTAGTGATTTAGTCATGGACTAGTTCTCTTCCCAAAGGAGAAATAAGGACTGAAGTCTGGCTAGTGCTGTTATTGGCTATGGAATAGACAGGTGGACTGTCATTTAAAACAAACAAACAAACAAAAAGCTGAACACGTAGTTGGAAAATTAATTTCTGTGTTATATCTTTTCATCTGAACACCTTTAATTTTTGAGACTCCCAGTCATTCCTGATGAGATGGATAAAGTATGTTACTCAACAGAATAAACCTGAAGTTAAATATTGCTTTATCTATTCCCTATTACAAAGCAGGACTCCTGGCTTAAAAGGTCTTTATGACAGATGAATGAGTTGAAAATTACATTTATCAGTGAAATATTCAGTGCCTATGTCAAACAGTACAAAATGGACACCATAGGTGGTGTTTTGCCAGTTGGAACATATTGCCACAGTCCACAAGTGTGTTTCTAATTTTTTAGAGAGAGAAACTGGAACCTTTTTCCATTTTTCTTCTTAGATTCCTGTAAATGTCAAATTAGAGGAAAAAATATAATTCAGAATTTTAAAGGAAAAAAAAGGCAAAACAACTGCTAGATATTTTCTTTCTAGAAAAATCTCAATTCCCAGACCTTGAACACATCTGTAAGTGGTAAGCTGTTATTTCTACCTTATCCTTGTGACAAGAGAAGGTGTTCTCTTAAGGAAGTAGACAGAGAACAGCAACAATGAAAGAAGAGCTTGTGTCTAAAGGAAAGGATACCAAAAAGATCTTAAGTGTTATCCTAAGGATCTCCAGGAACTTTCCTGGTTAAAAAAAGACGAGAAATGTGATGTGAAAGCTTGAAGGAAACAAGCCTGTAGACGGTGAAACGTCCACTAAAGGGTGAATTTCTACACATGTTGAGAAGGCAGCTAAAGGACATAGTTTGTGGGAGGAAGGTGATATGTTATTTTCACCTGCTTTTGTCTCAGGCTATCAGCTCAAAAACAAACAACGAAATGGGCATGGAGAAAATTTCCTTTTATTCTTTATATCAATGGATATAAGACCTTGAAAATGAAAAAATATATTTGGGACTTTATCCAAGGCATAGCAGAGCGCTGTGTTGCATTTAATGAAATTATTCAGACAAGATAAAAATCTTAGCTCCCACCTCAGTCACTCAGAAAAACAACAGGAAAAAGAGGATCACAGATACAGCCTGTGTTTTTACATAGGACAAGAATGGAAATCCTTTTCATCAAGCAAGAATACTGGCTTATTGCTGAGAGCCAGTTCAGGCAAAGTGCAGTTCAAATCTCCTTGGAAAGAATATTGACAGGAAATATATTTTCCATTTTCTTGGGTCTTCTGCCTCCTTCCTGCACACTTCTGTGCTTCTACCAATTTAACTTTTAAATACCCTGTAGAAACAAAATCCTTATATCTTGTCAGAAATCGTAGAAATTATTAAGGAACAATTTGCCTTTCTGTGGAGAAGTGTGTAAAACTGTCGAGCTTGGCTATGCAAAAGAAACTACATTAAGAAAATGTTTGCTTCACAAAGGGTAGAAAATACTATTTCCTTTTTGCCAGCAGTAGCCAGTTGAGAACTTAGTATGGATCCCCAGGCTACAGAATTAACTTGAGTTACCTGCCCTTGGCTTGTATTTGTTGTGTTTTCCCACTGTGAAGGGAATTAGGAGACCTACAGTTGGGTTCCGAAGGTCGTCAGAGTGAGCTACCAGTGAGCTCTGGCTCCTGATGCCCTTGCACTGTGCTTTCTGCAGATTCTGAGTTATAGGACTGTAATCCACTGGTTTATTGAAATCTGCTTTTAATTTGAGTAGGGACTGTTTTCTTTCTCTTGCTTCTGCTCAAGGCATGAATTAAAGAGAGAGGCCTTTATGAATAGATAGTAGTTTGGCTAGGATTAAAAGGGTTGTGGCACTGAATATTGCGATGGGAAACTCTTGGTTGTATGCTTTCATCGTGTTAAGTTGTTGAATTTACGGTTTTGATTTTAATACCTGAGTCTCACTGTGCTGGCACAAAGTCTGACATCATATCCACAAGCAATGAGCAGCAGTGTTGTGTTGCCTTTGAGTTATCAATAGACCCAGAACTTCTGCAAGGGAGACACGGTGATGCTGGTTTTTCTGGCCCTTTTTTGCCAGGACATATAGATATCAAGCCATCGGTATCCACAAGTGTCTGTCATTTTCGGGATGTTGTCCAACCTGTCATCTGTGGTTAATAAGTCTAAGAAAGAAATAGCAACAGCAGCAGTGTTCATTGACTAGGAAATTATTGTTTTCCACGGCAGTAAGATAGGAATAAGTGTTTTCTGAATGGGCTGCTGTCTGCTGTGGGGTGGGTGTTCAAGGTACACATGAGTGCTTTGGCCTATAGAAGAGAGGAGAGAAGACCTGCTAATGGGGACGCTTTTACTGAATAAGGTAGCTTATACACTTATGGGCTGCACCAGCAATGTACCTTATGCCATAATAACCTACAAATCCCAGCTATTAAAATTGGGATAAGGGTGACAGTCAATTATTGTGGCTTTCAATAGAGTACCTGTTCCTTTACTTTTTGGCAGCCTTAGCCTCTTACCTGCCATGTTGAGTCGTATTTTGATGTGTCGGAACTATATCCAGTAATAGCCAATGCTGAATGCTGGTTTGTATGAAACTATCTGCGGGTTAAATTTCTCAGTTAATGAGGAGCTGACTGTGTGGGATTGGATTACCACCTGGATTACATTTCTAATGCAATTTATTTCCAAGCATCCTCTTTCAGTGTTTTCTCTACACTTTAGTCTATATTAAGGTGGAAATTGGATTAAAAGGGCAAACCGTGAAGTCATTTGCTGAAGCAAACAGAGTGTTAGTGCCAAATTCTGTATAAAAGGATGCTGCTGAAAGGACTGCGAGTGTCTCTTATAATCCATGGAGAATCCCTCCGCCTCTGAGTTTAAGGACTTCGTTTCCAAATACAATGCACAGGGGGTACATAAACCCCTGTTAAACAGTTCATTTTGTGTATTCATCTCTTGTTTGTTTATGGTATTAAAAATGTTGTTTTCAGCCTGGAACAATCCCATTCATGCAGAAATCACTTTGTAAATGTAAAGACTGTATTAATGACAGCTCTGTTTAGAGCAAGTCTTTTAACCTGTTAGGCAGTACCAATAGCTGTCCTGTAATTAAAGTTTTATATATGTGAAAGAAAATTGTGCCCTTTATTTTTCTGCATGAAATAAAGGTTTTCAAGAGGAAAAAATGGTTGTATGTAGAGGCAACACTCACTATACCTAAAAATGTGGTGTTGCGAAGACAAATGAATTATTGCTGTTCTTGAAGTGTTTGATTTCAAAGCATGTTTCCAATTAAATAATTTCCTGATGAAAAACAAGTTTATATGAAGTAGAACCGTTTTTCATATGCTTTATAGCTTGCCGCATATTATACCTTATCGAGTGTCATAAAATTCCTGCTATTAACAGTTGTTTACTTTTCCCAGAGACAAAAAACGTGCATCAGAATTTAGAACCAGACAGTTTCTTGCAATAAGTGCACTCATTTTGTGTCTTTTTTGCTTTCAGAAAGAACAGGTGACGTTCTGCACTAGAAAAGTTAATGCTTTTAAAGCCTTCTGTGCTTTCTGAATGTAATAACAATGACAGCATTTAGCACTTATATGAGTCTTTTCATGCGTAGACCTCCATTCTGACATTGAAAGTATTATTATTGACATTTTATGGATAAGTTCTTTAATGTAGCAGTAAGTCCAATTTCCACGCCCTCCAGGCTGAATATGTATTATAGTAGGGGGACAAACGTCAGATATTTTAGTTGAGAAATTCCTCATCTGAGTCTCAGACCTTGCTTTACTATGGACTTACTATGCGTTAACTTTGTCCTGGTTTCTGTTAGTTACCCTCCTCTGGATTAGAAATCCCATTACATACCACTCCTCCATTTCTTCCTGTCCTCCAATGACATTTTCCAGCTCACTATACAGAAGTTTTCTCAGCTTTTTCCACACACCATGCTTCATATGGGGAGTTCTCACCTTGACCTCAATTCCATTACCCCCCCAAAAGCAGACCTCTACAGTCTGACTCCTCAAGGCTCAGTACTGTTTTGATAAAATATCTGCAATAACTGTCTGATTTTTTATGTCTGTCCTGTACAGTCAGTATATTTGATTTATAAAGAAATGTAGAACATTTCTACATGAAATAGTTTTATATACATTTTGATGTTAATCAGTTTTTAATCATTCTTCATTGATTAGCCCTACTTGGCACAAAAATGTGATTGAGATACAGGCCCAGCATGCTGACCCTCTTAGCTTTTGTGATGTTTTAATTCTTGTCCTTCTCTTCTTTCATGTTTTTAATAACTGATTTTAGACTCTGCAGGATAAGATCAGACTCTCCATGTGTGTTTGTACAGGATGTGGCATGATATGGCTTGGCAAAAACTTGGATAATTAATTAATATTATAGTTAAATATTGTATCAATATATAACCATTTATCAAATTGAACAGCAAAATCTTGAAAGGAGCTAGAAGCCTTTCTGTATCCAAGTCTTAAAAGGCATCAATTGGGGAGGTTTGAATGGATAGGAGAAGCAACAGCTAGCAAAATTTTTCAGGTTTTCCTTTTTTTTTACCTTACGTCCTGAAAGGTTTCCTTGAATTTAAATTGATTGCAAATACTTCAGTCCACTTCAAGTCTGCATGTCCAGAAAGAGAAAATCCAGCTAATAAAACCAGACAAATAGGTAATAATGAACTGAACTGAATGAATATGTAAGCATGTGATAGATATTGTTAGTTAACATTGGCAGTTAGAGCAGCTGTAGGATGAGAGCAGCGAGCAGCAACTACCGAACATCTCTGCGGGGCATTGCCAACCCTGCATAAGGTGCGGGGCACAAAATCTTTGGAGGCAGCTGACTGTCAGCACTAGGACTTCAGGAAAAAATAGTCATCTGAAAATAGCCTCAACTTCCTCTTAAATACCCATAATTTAAATGCCATGCTTCATCTGGGGGCTGTTTAAATTCAGCATTCGATTCCAGAGAAGCCTTTTTCTACAGTGTATTTCATACATAACCCCAGTAAATAGTACTGTTCAGTTCAGTGATCCGATGAGTTGAATGTAATGATGCATGCATACGTGTTTGCAAGTTGTGGCCCTTAATCGTTGTGAAGAATATTATGTCTTGGAAGCACTGTGATATAATGTAAGGGCAGACAAAAAAATCTTCTGAGTGAGTAGTCTTCTGAGGAATAGAGTTTAGCGAGCTTCAAAAGGAGTTCCAATAAATGATATTAAGTGGCTTCAGTATTTTAAGTAAAAAATAGATAAATAATGATTTATAATGTGAGCTCTGTAATGAGCTCTTCTACCATAAATATGCAAAACACTAATTAGTTATAGCCAAATTTCCCTAGCTTTGGGAATCTTTTAGAATATAGCTTTTCAGTAATTGAATAACATCAAAGTATTTTTTTTCTCCCACTCTTCTGACAAAGTTATGTGTGATTTGTTGGAAGGTAGGGAGAGATGGGAAGCAAGCTGTTGACAAACCCCAGGATGGCTTTGATGTAGTATAATGAAACAATAACTTCTGGATTTATCAGAAAGAAATGCACCACAAACCTGTAAGGAACCCTGGTTGTGGTGACTACCTGTACTGAGGTGAGGTTTGTCAGTTAATTTGATTCTAAATTTCTGAAAGGCAGCTTATATGTATTTTTTTTAGTGTACAAATGTTGTTAGAGAAGAAATTTTGGAAAAGTACCAGTGTGTATTTGGAGGCAGATGCTGCTTTTACAGGGCGGGTTTCTGCAAAGTTCATTTTGATGATAGTGTTACTTTAAATGGCTGGGCATTGTAATATTTCCAGTTGAAAGCATTTCATCAGATTCTGACTTCAAAAAATTATAGTGAAGCAAAATCGCTATCATGACGAATTACTAAAACATCCCTCAGTATACCCACTGAATTAAATAACATTTGGCTATAGAACCTCACTTGGAAATGCATAGACAAGTGGCGATTGAAAATAATTCATTCTAATGTTAAACCTAATACATTCATTTTTAAATTTTGAATCTTATCAGCTTGAAACTAATGAAACCTTGGTATATTAAATTTTAAAATTTTGACTCAGCATCGACTCTGTGGTTATTACCAATACACCCTTGATGCTTCAAATACAGCTGAATTGATCTACTGTATGAAATGGAACTGTTCAGGCATCGTTACAGGATCAGAACAGTAAATTCTGCCTTCAAACACAAAAATAAATTCAAAATATAAACCCAAACAAATCTACAAGTTTTCCTTTGCCATCAAACCAACTGAACTTCAGCTTCTAAAGCCATAGATTTCTTGTCTTGTTTGATATCGGATCCATAGCCAAATGTTTGGGTTATATTGTTGAATTAAAAGTATGTTTATATAACTTGTAAAGGAATGATTTTGACTTCTGAGCAGGTCTGTGGTGCTAGTGTTAATTTAAATTAAACTAATGATAACATCAGGGAAGGTCTTCCATGAGGGATTGTACCTGGGTTGTTAGCGTGAAGATGTTGATCCGGCCCTAGCCTAGAATGCTCTTTTAGGAATTTTATTTAATGGATGTTGAAATCACTGAAACATGTGTCTACTTACAGTTGTTTGATTCTGAATTTAAATGTCAGTGTGTGTTTGTGGGGACCTACTTTTTTTTAAGCAAAAGCGTCTTTCATCTCTGATTTCTTCAGCAGCAGCACAGGTTCTATTTGCTGTCATAGCCTGTCCTCCATCTACTTCTACAGCTTTGTCCATTTCTATGAGTTTTGTCTGCAGCTTCGTGCACTGTAGCTAAATATAGGCATTCAGTATTGCCACAGATATAAAGCCATTTTTACAGCATTTAGCTATATCACATTTTGGAAAATAGGTGACTATAATAAAGGCCTTTGCTGTGTTGTTCAGACTCCTATGTCATCACATTAATGCCATTGAAAGATCCATCTTTTATGCCTTGAGCCTCAATGGAATTTCATGGCTGTACTCAGGTGTAATGTTCTGATGAAATGTAAAAGAAAGAGGGAAAAAAAGCTTTCTGAATTGTTAGCTGTCACATTATACCAATATTTTCATGAATTCCCAAGTTATTAAATTTATAATACTGCAGTAAACCTTTTCTAATTAAATGTGCATTTTCTTTTGTCATAAGGAAAGAAAAAACTTTGGTTATGCTTTTTACAGTAATTTAATTAAGCATTTCCTGTAAGTTCATTTCAGTATCTATCATGGCTCACTAAAGTTGGAATTCAGTACAGAATGGTAGATTAATTGCCTTTTGTCTTAGATGAAATAAGAATCCTAAATATGCAGAGTCATGAAATGTAATTGTGTTCCTCAATTGCTTATTCAATGCTTTGGAAACGTGAATCAAGAAATATTGAAGAAGAGGGCCAAAGGTTGTTAAATGTAGCGACTAACACAGATTTTGAACTTTACTTAATGAACCGAGTGTTTATTACTATGAAATAAATGCACCATTTAAAAAATTATGGTGGAAATGTAAAACATTAAAACTCTAATTAATTTTGGTCAGAAGCATGCAACGCACTCATTTTTCCTAAAACGTTTTCTAGATTTTCTCTCTTGTTGAGATAAATTCATTCCTTTTATATGGTAGTGCTATCTTTTTTTGTTAAAAATGTGTGCTTCAGTGATGTTTAGAGTGATGTCTTTCATCTGCCAACGACTATAAGCAGCACTTCTTGATTGTAGCTTACAGAAGCATTTTTATATAACTCAGTTGTGCCTACTTTTCTATTTGATGTTTTTAATCATTTTGGATACAACGTTCAGACCTCTTCATAAAAGGCTTTCTATAGATAAACTTACTTGTGAAAACAGTTAAAATATGAAAAAAAATCTTCAGCCATCATTCGGTAACTACCGATATACATATATAGCCTAAAAATTGAGCAGTTAAAAATTAGCCAGTTGGTTTTTTTTGTGTGTGTGGGTTTGGGTTTGTTTGGTTGGTTTGGTTTTTATTAAACAGTACTTTGGAATTAGATTGTGGTAAAGGACGCATTAATTCCTTATTGTTGGTCTGAGCGCCTTTTATGCTCGTACCTATTTTAAGATGAAGCCATTTACTTCCTATTATCAAGAATACAAACATGAGGAAGTTTTGCTTCTTAGAATTTAGTAAATATATAGTGTAAATAAGGTGGGAGTATAACCATGAATATTTAAAATAGTCTTGATTTTGTTACAATATGCATTTCTAGTCTATGCAATATTATTCTGTAGTAGTATTATGAGTATATATGAAGTGGAACTTTCTGTTCTAATTTATCATTCATAAACATAATGATTACATTTCTACATCAGTAGAAAATGCTATTGTGGCTTATATATATATGTATATGTTTATATATGCACAGATGTAAGTATTATAATTAAGTTATCTTAATCAGGACAGTGTCAGACTTGAAGGCTTAAAAATTAACCCAAGTGTGTAGTTTCAGACCAGTGTGGAGTTAAGGAGGCCCATCCGCTACAGATGTATTACATCCCATGAAAGTTGCTTTTCATCTCTTTCTTCATTGATATTTCAACTTTGTGATATCTAAGCATTTATAGATACAGTCTAAAGTTTATAAAGCTAAACCTTAAAGACTCAAATTGTTAAGAAGGAAACATTTTCCTCTACTTTCTTCAAGGAGAATCAGCTGAACTTGTAAAACAATGGTTGGGTTTCAAGCACCACCTGCCCTGAAGAGCATCCCAACTGTAGTGGCAGTCAGCCAAAAGGGCCACTCAGTGGAATGGTTGCCTCCTAAAAACGAGAGAAACAGATGGAGGATTAGAAATCTGGCATGATATTCCACTTCTGTACTAAGCGTTAAATGAAATTTCACTGTAAGGGCTCTTGCGATGGTACATTTATCTGTATAATCAGAATTAGAAACCAGGAAATAGAAAATACAGAACACTGACAAACATTTCAAAAAGACTTAAAGTTCTTGTATGAGTGCAAGTTGAAGGAAAGAACTTATGATAAACATGCAGCTGCTTGTTACTGCTTAAGAGGAGCTTTAGTGTAAAACTGCAGCAGTTCTCCTGGCCTTGCATTGCCACCTAGAGCACGATGCCACGTACTGCATCGGTGGAGGAAACCTCCACCAGTTAAACGTTGCTCTTTTTACTGAACAAAATGGGGTGGAGAGCTGCTTCCAGTTAATTGATGTCATGTTTACTTACATTATAATGGTTAGTTCATTCATAGTCTCAATTTTTTAATGTACCAGCTCAGCAGAGATTTTTGTTGAAGGAATTTGGTGGCCTTTGTCAGTAAGAACTAATGGAGATGCGCATTAAAAGGTACGACTGTCAGCCTGCCAATGGTCCCAGAGGGGGCATTTTCTTGATGGCTGCTTCAGAATGCTTCATGAAGCAAATGTCAAACTTGTCAAGGCTGTCACTATGAAAATGATCCATGTAGCAAGGGTCTCCTTTACTTGGGAAACAAACAGCTGCCTTATCAGTGCAGAGCTGTGGTGACAGAAAACTGTCATCTATCACAAGAAATTTATATTTGCTTCTAATATCCATTGGTAAAGAACTGTTCCAATAGTACTCCGTATTTTTGCACCGCTCGTCATTATAAGGGTTGTCAGTAATACATTTGAAGAAGATAGCATAGGCTTTGGAAGAAAAATAACTTTTACGTTTTAGTGTGCGATGCTCACCTTTTGCCGATGTAACAGAGACTGACTGAATTCCCCATTTTTAGCCCTGAAACTCCTTTTCCTCCAAATTTGGACTGTGAAATTGGAAAGCTAGACTTTAACATACAAAAAGTAAAGTTCTCATAGTTTCTAAAGTACTTTTTCCTGATACATTTTTGAAGACCATTAATAGTATTTTTACCTACTTCTACTGGTATGTTGCTAGCTAGAATCTGTGAGGTGGGAGATGAAATACCAGCTAGACACTCTCACTGGAGCTTAGTAGATTAGTCATATTACAGCTCTTTTGGGTTAAGATACTATGAAAATTGAAAGTATAATATCAGGATTTGGTGTTACATGTTTTTGAGATGGTATTTCTGCATTATGTGATAGCATAGAAATCTTGTCATTCCTCATTATAGTAGGATATTTGCATGCTTTCTTATTATTCAGGTGTTCATTTACATCATACTGTAATATATAGCTCTCTATTAAGTTTAGAATAGGGGGTACAGTTTGCAAAGGACACGACGGAAAGTTTATTTTATTAAGTATACCTTTGTAATGCCACTTGAGAAATTGCAGGTGTGGTGTAATGCACAAATCTGTGAACTGGTGCATCTTCTAGCACAGCTGTGATCTGTCCTACATACAGTGTCAGATTCCTTGCAGAATTAAGAATTGTCTAATTCACTGTCATCTTACAGTTTCATATCATTAACTAATAGAATAAAAAGAAATTCTCAGCATTTTGAATGAAATTGTTTGGAGAGGGAAAAGAGAGAAAGAGATACCAAAACCCCTATTTCTAGGCCTTTTTTTTTTTTTTTTTAATGCCAGAATCTGTCTACAGGGAATATTCTGGAATAATTATTACAAAATTAACTTTCCACATGGGACCTGTTATTCTCTGCTTGGAATGCCATTTGTAATTGACCTTAAACATGCTTTGAAAGGGGATGAAGTTATATGACAGTCTCTCTCAACTGTCAGATCAAAATTTTCAGAAATAGGATCTTAAAAGTCAGCTTTTTACCTTTAGTTTTTGGCACTTAGACATCTACATATCAAAATATTCCCATTAACTTCAGCAAAGTAATTGAATGCTCAATACTTTATTAATAATTCACAACACTTATTTAGGTGGCAGATTATAGGGTCTCGGTTTTAAATTCTTGGCCCTGTTCTGTTACTTGACCCATACATGCCCAGCTACCAAGTGTAGACTAAGTAGTTTGAAGGAAAAGATATCCATAGGACACTTGAAGACATCTATAGATCATACAGTGGACCATTTAATCCAATACCTGGTTTCCATCAGGGAAAAAGAGGGAAACCTGGAGAAAGGATGTAGGAAAAAAAGATTACATGGAAGGTCCATCACTGTCATCAGGATGCTGATGAGATGTCCAGTAACAAGTTGCTTAAGGAGCTTCTGAGCTGACACTTCAATTCAGGATCATGGGTTTAACAGCACTTTATAAAGCCCTTTTCCCTTTTCCTTATCACTGTTGATTTTGTATTATAAATCTGAAAGAATGACAATTTCATAGGTGTAAACATCATTTATTTCAATATGAAAATAATCTTTGGGCTGTTAAATGCACTTTTTCAGTAGGAGTAGTAATACAGTCTTGAGGGATTCACTTCCCTTTGCTCCTCTTAGAAGTCACCAGATCTGTGCTGGGGCATCTTTTAGGTGAGTGTTCAAAATTCACTGTATAATATTCAAGTCTATAGTTGTCTGTAGTCAGAAAAGATAAGGAGATAAGTTTGATTTCTGACATCTGCTAACAAAAACTATTTTGATCATTGAACATTTGAACATCAAAATGACTGTTCTGTCTTTCAGAATTTCTAGGTCAGAAAGCACTAGACAGTAGAGTCACAGGGAGCTGAGAGCAAAATAAATAATGACATAAAATAGAGATGCGAGGCATTAATATAAACAATGTGAACTGAATTTCTGTGAAACAAACTGGAATTCAGTATTTCATCTGCTGTGTAGCCACTGGTAGTAGCAACTTTACACACTGCCATCATGGACTGGTTTTTAACAGATAACATGAAAATAAAAGGTATTTTTTGCTATCCATCAGAATTAAAAGCATTATAATGATGATAATGATAGGTGGTAATTAGTAAAACAAATATATTAAGTATGTTTAATCTGCAGTCTGTTTGGCATAATTTCTTGATAATTAGGCTATATAGGCTATTTAGTTGAAAATTCAAACATTATTAATGACATCAGAAACTCCAACCAATTCAATATTCTGTGTGCAATCATTGGGGTGCCTCTTGGGCTATTAAAAAAAAAAAATTCATAGAAATTTTGCAATGTCAGCAAACTGAAATAATCATGAGGCTTCTCATCTTGGAGTATAATTAATGTGTGCTCTAAATTGCCAGTTCAAATCTTTCCCAAGTATACTGGCAGTGATATTGCACTTCTTATAGTATATAGGAGTTCACGTCTCAAAATTTTCTGCTAATTTTCAGTCATTAGTAAGTTTGCCGTTCTCAGGCCACTGCTGCCACTTATTTTTCTGGCAGAAAGCTGCATGGGTGCCAGAACTGGTGGTTCGTATTTTCCAGTGTCCCCATCAATCATTTCTGCCATCTCTTTCATACTAGCACCGTTGTTCATGTAGTAGCACACAGGTCTGGGAACTGATCTGGCTTAAGACATATCTGACAAAGTAAAAGTTTTATCCCCTTGATAATTCATACTATGAGAAAGACGAACCATCATTACTCTGAGTTTTGCACAGTAGTCACCCATGTTCACAGATACTAAACTCAAATTTCGGTTTCAAAATGTGAGTTTCTGTTCTTGGAAAACAGGGACGGGGTAAAAGCACCTCTACAAAATTAAGATGTGTTATGTGGAGCATGGTTTAATGCAGTACTATTCAGAAAGCTTTTGTGCATAAAAATATCAAAATAGCAAAAGGAGACGTGGATGACTTGTGTGTGGGAACCTGCCCACATAAATAAAATTATACTCTGCTGATAAATTTTACCTGTTTGAATATGTTTTACCTGGTTGAAGGAACAGCAGATGAACAAAGGAAAGAGTTTGGCACTGCCATGCTTCCCTCTTGAATACTGACAGAGAGCAAATCCTGGACTCGCCATAGCCACTCAGCCATCATTTCTGCATCTTAGAAAACACGGATACTGCAGGCACTGCTGTAACCTAGGAAATATGCCAGAGAGTAAGCATGACCTTATGAGCACAGAATTAAAACATCTCAAGTCTACACAAAGCCAGAAGATTCTGTTACAAAACCTCTTTCGTTGAATAAAACCTTTTTGTCCACAGAAAATACTGAGGAAGCAGATGTTAAGTATTTAGCCTAATATCCCTTCACCCTCATGTAGTGCTCAGTGAAGGTACAACCACGTCTTTTTCTTGTAGCATCTGAAATTTCAGGATGCTCCCTCTGTTAAAAGAGGCAGCCCTAAGCAGTGTGTCAAGTATGCTGGGGAAAGAATGATTGCATAGAGTTATATTCCCTGTATAAGGGAGCACACCTCAAGACGTTGGAATAATGGCAAGTTGTGTGTGAAGAAGGTGGATTAGTTGACATTGAGGTCGGTAGAGATACAACTTCAGTAGTTAAGGGCTTTCAGGAACATGCAGATTTGCTGTTCTTTTATTCACAAATCCTTCATGAAAGGACCTGGCAATTTTTCTATAGCAGCCAAAAGCTTCTGTGAGTGGCTTTTTTTAATTCAAAGATATCCTTGTCACCTGTAAGCCGTACATCTAAGCATAGTTACATGCTGCTCCATTGTTGTTTTTTGTTCTGCCTTGCCTTTATTTTCTTTAGAAGCTTGACCTTTCTGTGTATACTATACACTACACTCTCTTGAATATATGCTACAGTTGTAATTTCAACGAGTCAACAATCTTTGGTTTCACACACGTGCACGGACATGTTTCCTCACCGGAACTAAAAGAGGCACAGGGCTCACTACATGTGAAGAGATGGCGCTCCAGAAAGATGAGAAAAAAAAAGTGCATTTAGCCTTTAGTGGTCAGTCATGTAAATATATCTCAGTGCTTAGCCTATCACCAGAAGGGGGGAGGATTTAGAAGCAGAATGGTTTGGAGTTTATGTTTCTTTAATAGAACAACTAGCTTTTCAATTTTATTTTACCGTTGTGTAACGTAATACAAGACCACATTTTTTAAAATGAGATTTTCCATTGCTGTTCTATTTTGTGCTGCACATGATCTTCCTGTGTATTTTGTACCTCTAAATCTTTCTTATAGTTATCCTTACAAAACACTCTTTGATGGTGAAAGGAGGACTAAGAAACAAGAAGATAAAGTTATTTTCATAGAAAAAGAAAGGTGCTGTTTTAAAGCATGAAACTGCACTCTGGTTTCCTGGGTCACACCTTATGTCCCTAACATTTCCTTTCTCTCAGGTGTTACCGTGTGATGTGTTATGGCAGCCAGGACATTTCTTCGATCCCAAATATCTATTCATTTGCTCTCTTTTGTGTTTTTGGAACAAGGAAGATTCTCTTTACATTGAATTGGAATGCAGGCAGGAAAACTGGCTGTACTTTGAATGTGTGATAAGGACTGTACATGATGTGATGGGTTGCAAGTTGCCTTATAAAATAGTTTTCTCAGTCTTCTGTAATTTATACTTTGGAGGTCACAATTTTGTACTGGACACAAAATAGCATCCGTTCCTATGGAAAATGGCATTATGATGTCACTTCATTTTTTCAGTGAGATCCAGAGGAACCTGTAGTGAATTATGAGCCCAACTCTTGGAGCTGAAGCTGTAGAATATTGTAAGCATGCTGCTGCCTGACATGCTCGTGTTTCCTATTTTAGACCTGACTGATCTTCAGATAACATATGGTGGTACAAGTAATTGGAAAATTGGCAGACCTGTCAAGAAAATATGCTAGATGGGACAAAAATACGATGTTGCAGCACATAAAGTGTCTCTGGAGTTGAATTTATTGTCTTTTATCAAATGGTGAAGTAAACGTACCTGGTCTCAAAAAAATGAAACATTTTTCAATGGCAGATGCTTTTCAAAAGTAATTTTTAGAACAATGATGAAAGTTCTTGCATTTGAAAGTAATTTAGTGGAAACCTCTGGTCAAGAACAAAGGAAAGGTGTGCAATACTGTCTGCTGCAGACGTTTGAATATCTTGTCGTCCGTGTATGGTTTAGTAATTTCTTCATGTAACCATCCAGTAAATCGGTCAGTGAAATATTTACTCCTCAAATTATTCTTCTACTACAAATGTAGGTGATTAGACTTATTTAAAAATTTACTGTTATTATGGTTTTTCTTTTAATTCTTAAGCAAAATAAAATGCTAGAGTTAATGACTTTTTTGCTTATTTTTATGCTTATTGGTCAGGCAAAAGATGACAGAAGTCTGTAAATAATTCTATACCTACGCATTTATAAATAGGAGAAGTGTGCTGCTTCAGTAAGTTGATGAATACTCAGGTTTTTGTTTTCTTTTACAGGAAGATGAAAATGAAGCTGAGGCAGAAAATCCATCTCAGGAGCTGAATTTGGAACAGAAAAAATCAAAAAAATAGTAGATTGCTGTCTTGTTTTAAATATTTGCAAGTTGTGTAACAGTGATTATAGTTTCTCATTGTAAAATTAACAAAAAAGTTCTCAATAAAGTCATTGAAAATTAAATTCATGCTGCCCTGGGGAATTAATTAAGTAGCTCCTGGTGTTATTCTTGATTGCATTAAAAGCTGAATTATCAGAACTGAGCACCATACCGATACAATTCTAAAAGCTTTTTGAACAGAGTGTAGAGAACTATTCATCACTAATACCATTTGCTAAGCAAACAGGTCAATTATTTTTTTTACTCTACAAAGCAGTGTTATCCCTAAAGGATAGTTATAACTCAGACATATTTTGGTATTTCTGAGCAAGAGCTTTGATTCTTAAATGTTAGAAAAGTATATTCTACTAAATGAGTTCTAAAATTTCTTCTGATCAGTGGTTAAAATAAATGTTGCCAAGGACTGGGTGGAGGCAAGGATTTTTTGGTGTGCACAATATGTTTTCATAAGTAATTAGTTTTACATGTTTGTATCTCATGTGATTTTTAGTTGGCTTCACGTTGCATTATCATTTTCTTCCGTGTAAACCTTTTCCGTTTTCATGTGATGATTGTCTTTTAATGAATGTCAATCTTTTGTCTTGGTTAGGCCATCCTTCACAGGTCAAATTCTTTCATACCGGTCTTTCCATTCTAACAGAATAAGATAACTTCTTGCTGTGTCATTAGACCTTTAAGTGAGTAGTGAAAATCTAAAATAAAAACCCCTTCTTCCTGTACTCATAATTTTGATTTCTGATTTACTTCTGATTTTTAGCGAATGTATCTCAGTAAATGGGAAGGTTAGTACCAGAAACTTAGATGTAAGTTTATAGCCTGATAGTTTCACAGGTTGCAAGAAGCCAAAAATCTTACCAATTCTGTTTTAAGATTAGAGCAACGCTCATTGAAGTGTCGTGAGTGAAGCTTATCTTGCTCTAGGAGAAATGAATCGTCCTCAATTGAAAAAGTTCACTTTTTTCCCCACTTTTCTATATTTTTACTGTTATTCTCTATATTGAGTGTTGAATCAGATTGTAAATAGTATTCATCCTCAATTTTATCCTACCTGTATAAGTTATAGTTTCAGATATTTTAAAAACAACATGCCTGTGCTTAAGCAATATCTTTTATAAATTCTTTTCTGGTTCATGAGGTTCAAATGTGTGTAGCTCGTGGACGAATTTCAATCACAATTACTCTACAGGAGTTTAATAACACTAGATCTCATTTTAACGAATGCAGCTATCATGTAAATTAGCATATAAAATAAATTCAGCATTGGTCCATTTGGTGCCAATCAACCACTGTAGCCACCTCAGAAAGGAGGGGGAATATGATTTTGACTTTACTGCAGTAGAAGAGACATTTAGGAAAAAGAGAAGCACAGATTTACCGTGCAGGACCTTATGGACCATTCTCTGTGCAGTGGTGTGTAGGATTACAGGATAGACTAGAACAAAGTGAATGTTTTTCCTTTTTTTCAGGCTAACCCAGAAAGCCAAGGTCAGTTCTCAGAGCTTAGTATTCATCAAGATCTGAAGAAGAAGCGGGTTTGCCATTGCAAAGGGCTAAAAGGCCTCTGAATTTTGAAGGACAGAACAAGCAACTTGTGAGAAAAGGTGAGAGAATGAGGTTTTACACGGGGCTTATACAAAGGCAGGGCAATGGCAGATGGAGTTACTGGCTGGGATGGATTGCAGCCATGTGTTGGCCTCTCTGCCCACTCCTACCCCCAGTGCACTTGGTGTTTGGGTTTGTCCATCCCAATTATCCTGTCTGAAATTAGGAGATAGGGTCTCATTTGTGCAAAAGAATCTGTTTCCATTCAGTTCATGGCAGCAGGTTTGTCGCTTTGCTGTGAGTCTAAGTTCTGTGACAGCCTGGAACTTTATGGGTGCATAACATGAGAAAAGTGGTTATTTGGTGTTCAGGTTTTCTATGAAAATACATTACTTGACTCTCAAACACCTTAGTGAGAAAAACAGTTCAGACATTGAAAGATACAGAAGCCTCCATTTAATGCATAAAGCTGATGAGCTTAAAAGGAATATTTCTGTATCTTTGCAAAATTTTTAAATGTGAAAATACAATCATATCATACTATATACAAAGTATAATCATATCATATGATATACAAAGTGTATCATAAATCATGCTTTTAGGTAATCACAGAATCACACAGAATGTTAGGGATTGGAAGGGACCTTGAAAGATCATCCAGTCCAATCCCCCCACCAGAGCAGGAACACCCAGATGAGGTTACACAGGAAGGTGTCCAGGTGGGTTTTGAATGTCTCCAGAGAAGGAGACTCCACAACCTCCCTGGGCAGCCTGTTCCAGTGTTGTGTTACCCTTACTGAGAAGTTTCTTCTCAAATTAAAGTGGAACCTCCTGTGTTCCAGTTTGCACCCATTGCCCCTTGTCCTATCATTGGTTGTCACTGAGAAGAGCCTGGCTCCATCCTCGTGACAGTCACCCTTTACATATTTATAAACATTAATGAGATCACCCTTCAGTCTCCTCCAAACTAAAGAGACCCAGCTCCCTCAGCCTTTCCTCGTAAGGGAGATGCTCCACTCCAACCAAAGCCAATATAGGTCACCAGAAGTCTACAGTCAGGGTTGATAATTAGAAACCTGTGCCTTGGTTATTTAATTCAAAATTCAAACACCAGAATTTAGAGATTTTCACTGCAAAATAATAATAACCAGAACTGTTATCATAATCAGCTGGGTTTAAGATGACAAATGTGACTGAATCAAAATGCAATCCTCTCCAGAAAAATGCAGAAGACCTATGTAATGACTTGTGTTAACAGTTTTTACTAAATAGAGGGTTTTTTAACGGATTAAGATCAAATAAAGACTATACAAAATAGGTGACTTTACTTCCTTTATCTTGATTGTAATCTAATTAAACTTTGCAGATTAATTGATTTTTTTCTTGAGTCTTCAGACTACCAGCGTGAATTTCATTTTCACCATATATTTTTGTCTCAGTGTCTAGAGGCTTTTTTGGATACAATGCACTGGGTTAAGCAGATGGCTGCAACAGTCCTGCATTACATTACGTGGTGCTTCCGAGTGTTAACTCTTCATCAGAACTAAGTCAAAAAACTGATGCAGAATATTGAGGCTTTTATTAAAGGTATGTCTATGCTGCAGTCAAACACAATCCAGCTTGGATACTGGAAGTATCCCTGCTCCTATAGGATGAGGCTCAAAGCTTGTCTGAATACGCTCAAAGGCTAATTTAGAAATGGGATGAGCAAAATTTTACACAGCTCTAATTCAACTATTACAGACTTTTTTATGGAGCAATATATAAATAAATGTAAATGAACACTCCCATGAGCATGTACCCAAGCAGCCAGTTATAATATCCTTTTTGTTTTATTCTCTCTCCCTCTATGCCATTATTTAATGATAAAAATCATGTGCTGCTCTGAAAATCTAGATGTAAAACTATTTGATTCCCACTCCATCCCTTTCATGTGTGACAATGGCGGTGCTCCCCAGCTGGGAATTGCAGTTTTCTGTTTTGCACCAGTGATAGCTATTTCAGCGTGGCTTAGAGGATAATTACGTTTTCCATGCTTGTGGAAAAACTGTGATTTTCCTCAGATTAAAGCAAATTTACTGCTTTTGTGCAGTTTAGGATAGATTACCATGTGTTTTTGTTCAGTCCTCCATGTTTGCTCTTTCTCCCTGTGGAACAGCAGTCTATTGAGAATTTTGTGGACTCCAACACTATGTTTTCTATTACAGACAATTGCTTCACCCTCAGAGAAGGGCAAATTTGTCTATTAATATGATTTTTGTTCTTAGAAAATAATGTTTGACCTTTCCACTCCCTTTTAGGCCCCTGCACCACTCCTTCATAAGGGAGTCAGCAGTTTGAGGTGTGGAAGTTCTTTTCAGTCACCCACAGAGTAAGATTTCTCATTTATGAGAGTATGGTTTATGTTGTATCATAGGTATATCATAAATATATGTCCAATATTTTGCTATTAGATGAATTTCCTTGGTATATTACCTAATTGTTTTCGTGCAGGGATTCTTATTCTGAATGCTACACTCTCACATTGAAGATAGGACTCCAAATGATTGGCATGGGCTAAAAAAACAAAGCTACTTTTGACACAGATGCTGTTAATCTCCCATTTGTAGTGCCATAGACATTGAAATAGTTGGGTCTAAAATGTGCAATCATAAGGATCCTGCACAAAAGGAAATATATCTTGGTATTTTAATCCTAGTATATGTGTAACTTCTCACTGGTTAAATGAAAATTCACAGTATTTTGTTAATGATGCATTGAAATATATTGCTACACTGGACATATTCTAGTACATTGAAATATATTGCTACACTGGTGCTCATTTATGGTTTTTATCCTGAACAGCAGTAGTTGTAGAGCATTATATGCGTGAAATGTGACATACAACAGCTAATCCTAACACAACATTCATTTTCTGCTCATTAGAAAGCATTTGTATACCTTTAAGAAAATTATTTAAACATGGTTGTTCCTTCTCAAGTGCTTCAGTATTTGCAGTCAGAATTTTTAAAGGGAAAAAAAATGCTGGTAGAGAAGTATATCACTTCAGTGCTTCTTTGTTATTTCAGTCCCATAAGCCGTCTGCCTCTTGGTTGGTTGCTCTGCATCACACAACAGAAACTAACTCTCTCTGACATTAGGCTGGATAGGTTTTAGTCTGTGAAAAGTGAAGGTTGATTAGAAACTGACTCTATTTCACATGACCTAAAGAAAACAATTTTTACATAGCAATGAGTAAACGACTTCTATCACCTATCTAAGGCTATAGTGTGAAATCATAGCAGGTAATAAACGTTTCCCCATGGTGAATTCAATGTGGATTCTGCAGTGATGTTATCTGGAGAAGGAAGTAAAATGCTGAAGGCAACAGCATGAAAATGCATGCAGCTATGGCATAATTCTGATTTGTTTTGGAAGAACTATTAATTTCCTTGTTACAAAGCCAAGTAAGAGCAACCCTTTAAAACTGTTGAACCATGAAAGCCATTTCCTTAAGGGTTTTAAATTTGGGAACAGACTCATGAAATTTATAGCTTTGATGAGATATTCTTTGCCTGCAGTCAGAATGAGAGCCAGATCATTGGTTTCCCAGCATGACACCTATGTATTCTTGTGTGCACTAGATATCATTAGGCTCATAATAACACAGCTATCATCACATTAACGTCTGAAAGGTTCAGTTTTGATGCTTGGTTTAAGTCTCTCATTTATACCTACAGCATATTAAACAGCTGAATAAAAACAAAAGCTATACCATACCTATATTTTGCTATTGTTCTGCACTTTAACCAAAAATACAGTCATTTTATGCCTGATCAAATTTTTATTAATTTTTTTCTTGCCAAGTCATGTTGTTTTGAAAGAGCTGCAATGATGAACTAATAGCATACCATGAATGCAGTAGCAGATAATGGTACAGTGAGACCATTTTTTTCTGGTTCATGCAAGTAAGGACAGTAGTGAACATTGTATACATATTGCTCCAATAATTGCGTAGTATATTATTGAAAGTTTATGTACTATGGCTGCCATCTTATGGTAGAAGAGAAGTGTATCAAAACAAGCCGAGAGCACCTCATTGCCTATGTTCATTCAAGTAAAGCAGTGCAGGCTGTAGCGTTCTAGCAAGCAATTAGAAGTCCCACAAAGAAGGAAATACAGCTGAACGCAATTAATGTCACTATTCTGCTACATACTTCTGCCAGTTTCTACTGGAAGAATAAAGTATATCCCTCTACAGCATAAAGTTGCCAACAGGTTTTACAATGAATATGTTACCATTTGTACCAAGTGAAATTTGCAGAGGCAGATACTAAGAAAAATAAATTTTTATTCTGCCATGTGACTGAACAGGTGGATAGAGTTTGAGAGAAACATCCTCATTTTTCCCAGATCAGAGGCAGATCTTTCTTTTCTGTGTATGGGAAGTGATACCTGTAGGGGTTCTGGCTGGAGGTAGTCAGAAAGTTGGGGCTGTGACATAAATTGAGTCAAAACCGACCAATTACAATGACCTGGAAAGAAAAAAACACAGAAACAACTTCAGTCATCAGTAAGTTGTGAAGCTTTTAAATGCTACCTTTTAAATGCTAAAACATTTGTGGAATAAGGAAGACTAACTAGCTGCTGAGGTGAGATTTGTAAAAGCTAGCACGTATCACTAGTGTAACCCACAAGAAAGACTTTGGGATGTTTTTCTTTTAATTGTTAAAATACCATTTTTCAGTATTTAAGGATCATTTTTTAAATCACCAATATCTGGATTTTTTTTACTCAACCTTAAACATTTTATTTTTAAGGTCTTGTTATGAAAGATCTGTTATGAAATAACCTTTTTTTTCTTAAATATTTTAAAAACTAGTTGAATTTTTAAATGTTTTTGTATCTTCAGACATCAACCACTCTTTCAAATGTTAGCTGCAGTATTATGAGATGTTTTTTCTCTAAAAGGAATGCAATGTTACTTCTTAATTACAAACATCAAGCGAAGCACTTAGGTGGAAAATGCCTCTTTTGGCCCTCATTTGTTGCCTTAAAGTTTCCTGCTGCATTCATATCCAGGTGTAGTGCAGACAGTACAAGACATTACTAAGTCCACTCTTTAACCTGCGTTGTTTGTGTTACGGAATTGTCTTTAATTCTTAAACAATTGCTTATCTAAATCTTGATATGTATTTTAAGAATATTCTTTCGCAGTGAAGTCACATTGTTGATTCACATCTTTAAGATTTGGAGTCAAAACAAAACTGAGGCTGCCTTTTCTTCCTTGTGGATGCAAACTTTGTAGACCATCCAGGAGAACTGTCACCTTTCAGAGATGGCAGCGTGATGGGGCCCAGCAGGGTGAGGCTGCTGCCAGCACTCGGACAGGGGGACAGAGAAAAAAAAAAAATTCCCTAGAGATTCATTTCCATTACAGACGCCAACAGCCTGGAAACCCAAACTGTAGAAGAGGTATAGTTTGGATCATGTTTTTTAGCACATCCCTAGATAGTCTTCTACAACTGCTGCCTCCCTGTCATTTATTCTGTGCTGAGCAGATCTGTAGAGTTCGAATGTTTACCTTTGGAGTTATTTGGGACTATGAAGGAAAACGAATGTATCTCAGGCATAATGTTTTAGAAGTGGAAAAATGCAGCACATTTCTAACCATTCTAGTTAATTTAGAAAAAGTAGACTCTTGTTTCTACCACATATGGCAAAAATAGAAGGATAATGGTTGACGTGCATCAAGGTTCTGCCTTGCACCATTAACAAGTTGCATGTACAAGTATTTCAGTGTATCTGTTACACTCTAGACATTCAGTTCAGTGAACAGAAGAACAGTGTTTTTCGAATTTAAAGTACGTACCATTCATAAAGTACATGTAGTCAAAGAAGTATGGATCTCTAACACCACTGCAGCTTTGTTATTTTTGAAATCTCACAGGAACAAATCAGAAAGACCAAACATTCATTATACCAGTAGAAATACCATGCACCTCATGATCCCAGCCCCTCAAAATTAAACAGTTAATTTGCCATATTTGCCTAAGCTGGCAGTGAAGAGTTAGGGAAACGCAGCAATTAAGCAGCAGGTTTTGTATCAGTGCCTTTGAGCTTGTACCATTACATTTCAAAGATCTTGATTTTTAACTAAACTTATTTTCTCATCAGGAGCGTAGTTCCATCAGAAGTCAAATTAATATAACATTTGTGAATTATATTTCACTTATGAATTTTATTTCAGTTGCTTTTAAGAGCACTGTCTTATCTATGGCACCAGGAAACAAACCTGACCTTTACTTGCCTCTTTTACAATGAATTCTAATTTTAGATTACAGCCCTGTCTCGTATATATCCCCTAATACATGACATACAAACCTTTTTGAACGTGATCAGCTGCTTTTCTAACTCTAGATATCATTTAAGTATAGTATTATATGTATATACACATATATAAAAATCTGGTTTATATTTCTTTTTATTATATAGATATATAGGGTTTGTAGTCTCCATCCTTAGAAGAAAAAGCCCTGAGCAACCCGGTGTGATTTCAAGCTGACCCTTCTTTGAGCAGGAGGCTTGACTGAGACCTCCCAAGCTGCCTTCCCATCTGAATTCTATGATTCTGTGATAATTATTTCATGTTTAGATACTTACCAGCTTGTATGTGCAAATAGAAAGGGTAATAAACCACTTTGCTTATAAACTCCAGGTGTGTCTGTTTTCCCTCTGAGAGTGTGAGGGAAATGTCACTTTCCAGTGCACGACCCTGAACTTTACTCTGCAGACGGTTTCTCAACTTTGAGCAGAATCCAGACATTACCTGGGGTCCTGGGGGTCCAGGTGAGCTCCTGGTACTCAGACCAATGCTGCCTAGTAAATAAACATCATAGTGCAACTGTTTAGCCTCTAAAAATTAATAGCAGGTCTTAGTACTCCCTTTCAGAGTGCATCAACAATTGGAGCATATTGATTTACTGGTTATCCCTTCAGAAATCTGTGATAATGGAAGTAGAAATGAGGTGTTTGTTTGGAAGGTTTTTTAAACAGTTTTCTTTTTCCTCTCCTTAAATTTTCAACAACTCAAAGATATACATACTTAGGTGATGCTTGTGGAGCTCTAGCTGGCACAATTAAATGTCCCTAAGCTGTGGCAGTGACAAGGAGCTTCAGGAACTTTTTCCATTCCTTTGTGCGCTAGTCCTGCTCTACTGACCACCGGTTCTGTATCTTTGGAAAGTGACTGACATATGAACTTTATCACAAAGCACACAAGCTTAAACTTGCAAGATTATATGTACATGGTATTTCTAAAAATAGTGGCAGTCTCCTAGATAGACCTTGGAAGGGTTTAATATTTTTGAGTTTATAACCAGTTTGCAAGAGAACACTGATAAAAGTGTATTTTTCATTTATTCTTTTCTTGTTGTTTTACTTTTATCAAGATAATTATTTTTGCATATCTTTATCTTATATCTCACCATAGATGAAAAGTCTGCTAAATACCAAGGAAAAAAAAAAGGGCTACAGGTAGAAAATAATTTTTAAGTCAATGTTTTAATCTGTTAGGCAGCATTGACTATAGCATTTCCCTTGCCTACTCTTTCTTCAGAGGGATGGATGTAAGCTTTTTTTCTGGAAGGACCTACCTGACTCACCCTGCTGACAGAAATGCTGTGCATAGGCCCAGTTACAGAGCTGGTTTAGTAGCTGTCACTGTTCTGTGTTTCTGTAGAAATCCCTGGTTAGTGTTTCATTACATCTACGTAAGCCAAATGTTTCTGTTAGGAATACAGTCATCCCAAAGTGTAATCTACGGTGTTGCTGCTTTAGGGTATGTCTTGCATAGTCTCCTTTTAAACAAAGATGTGTTCATCTTTTGATGATCATTCATTAGAGAGTTCATCCATGATGTATATAACATCTTAATAAAGCTTAAGGGTTTAGTGTTTATGAAAGAAAATAAGTGTGGTATAAGGTGGTGATTCTTCAGTGAAGCAGTAACCTCAGGAGCTCCAATTCAGCAGAGGCTTATTGACATCTTTCCCTTATGTCAAGTCAATTGAGGCTAAAAGCATTGCAAATGTCGTATATGGAGGGTTGTTCAAGACAGAAGTGATGCTTATTTACAAGCCTTTGCTGGCTGGCTTATCTTTGAAGCACTATTGATTACCTCATGAGGAGGCAGCTGTATATTCTTTCCCGTCTGCCAACGCAAGGTAAGTTATGTGGGCGCAGGTAATGGAAGCAGTGAATTTGGGGGAAAAGAGATCTATGGGTGAAGTAAAGTACAATGGACATTTTGATGTCAGGAAAGGTGCTGTGATAAAAAAGAAGGGAACAATCAAAGCCACAAAGAACTCATTTGAGTTAACCTGTGCTAGTATGGCAAGCAGCAGAGCCATTCATATGACAGATTATTATACAAGCTGTCTTGTTTTGTCCTACTAAATTATTCTACACCCATGTCTTGTGAAAAAAGCTGATTTTCTATGATATTGCAAGTACATCACCATGGCAGAAGGGTTCTAAGGAACTGTGGGTCGTATGTCTTCTTGCAGGCTTTGCCTACCAAACCATGGCTTTATCACAACCTGTGGGGAAACAACATCATTAGGAAACCCAGGCATCTTGGCCCTTCCTCCCGTTCAGCTCTCTTAGCATGAAAATATCATGTTCATAGGTACCCAAACAAGCATAACCATGGAGACCCTCTTGCGTGTTGCAACTTTCAACACTGGTTCATTAACCATGACTGAGACCACACGCTGGCTCCTGCTATACAGTTAGCAGTGCAATGTTTATGCTATAGGGTTGCATTAAGCATGCTAAAGCAGGTGGGGAGAGGGCAAGGCATTGCTGGAGTCCCCTCAGCCCTCTCTGCCTCCTCTTACTGCTCCAGGCGGGTCTGTTCCTGATAGGGCCCACTGGTTCTTCTGAAGGGAAATATTGGTTTCCCCATCACTCTGAAGAACAGTGAGGTCACAGTTGTGGACAACGCTTTTCAGCTCCCATTAATTTATTAAACAGTGTTTAGATGAACCATATTGGTTCTGTTTCAGCAGAGGCAGCATTCTTTCCCTAAATACTTTACGTATTTGAGGAAATCAATTGTATCTATAGATCTAGTAAAAAAGTCATGTATAGTCATAAATTCTTTATTCAATGGCAGCCTTTTCTTTAGATCGGTGCAGTGTTAGTGACACTGTTCTGCTCGTGCTTCTGAACCTAAATCTGCAAAGCCTGTTCTGAGTTGGAATCCTCTGACGCAGAGACAAACCTCGCTTTCATTTCTGCCAAATTGGAAGTGGTTTGCTCACGAGCGTCTACAAAGGATTAAGATGGAATAATGAATCATTTCCTCTGATTCACAGTAATGTATGTGCACATTGGCCTGCGCACACAGAAACACACACAAATATGTGCGTATGTGACCATTTGCTTGATTTTTACTTGACTGTGTGCCACAAGGAATACTGTTTTGGGTTAAAGTATATTACAGAGTGACTTAATTTATGGCAGGAGCTGGAATTTTAATTTCCACTTAAAAACAGTTTATTAAGATAGTTTTCATAATGGGGAAATAGGATCTTGAGGAAAAGTCTTACCATTCTGCTTTTGTAGTTTTCTCATAGCGATAAAAACTAGCATACTTCATGACATTCTATCCAACAAGTATTCCCATTAAAAATATTTTAGAATGTGGTCAAATTACATTTATGTCATAAAATGAAGTTGTACTATGATAGAACTCTAATCAAATTACAATTATTTCCATTTGGCATAAAAATAATTACAAACTCTTACTGTTTATCAACTTAACTTTGCTAATTGAAGGAAATGGTTTGTATGCAAAGCAAATTTGTATTGTGAAATCAACTTTTTCAAGGTTGTTGCAAGGTAGAGTGTAAGGGCAGTTGAAGGGCTGCAGAATTACTCTTCTGCATTTAAAGACTATTGCTTTTATTTCTTGTGTAAAACCTAATTCAACCTGTTGATTTAACTTCTATTTATAGCAAAGCAAGTAAATAAGAAACCTGACAAAAATTTAGTTTTGTATGCTAATTGTATACAGAGTAAGCAGAGAGATGTATACGACTAAGGGAAGAACATACTGCCTTTCTGGAAGTTTACATGTTTTTATTACACCTGTGTGCAGGCACTCTGTAGAATAGTAGGACCACAGTAATGAGAAATTACATCAAGTTGTTCGCCTCATATTACAAATTTCCAGTTTATTTAGAACACTATTTCACAGTGTGAGAGACAAAAATGTGAGAATTTTGTTTGCTTACAATGCTGGGAAAACAGTGTGTGTTTCTTAATGCCTTTCTATTTTTTTTTTTTTAAGTTCTTATCTAAAAAATTACTTGAAGCTTCTATTTTGGCATTAGACTTTTCTTAATTGTGCCAGTCACTATACAAACGAATTTTCATTCCCGTGTGAAAGAATTCAGCAGAGACTGATTTTAATAGCATTAAGTGTTATAACAAAACATTTTGATTTCCATACTGCCACTATTTATCCCAGCAGGAAAGCTCTTATTTCTGAATTCTCCATGGAACTAGCTATTGTACTTGCTAATTACTGTACCACTTCCCTGAAGTTTATCTACAATAAGGTCTAAGTTTCTGGTAGAGAGCTTGACTGTAAAGGGAAGCTCAAATAAAGGACATTTTCCACTAAAAACTGGTAAATTATAATCCACATTCTCATAATGCCTGTTATCCTGTAAACATGTACACATGTACACGACTGCAATTATACCTGAAATTGCAATAGTAGTGATGCCCATTTACTTACTGCTTGGATGTTTGTTTAATGATGGAGCATGAAGAGCCACATTAGTGGCATAAACAGATCTTGAAAATGAAATGATGGCAACATATGTTTGGATTCTAATACATGCCAGGGCAATATACTTTTATATCAGTAACATATAACAAATCCAGGCAAGTTTCTCACATTCATAAATTTAAACTGTGAAGATGATTAATGATTAATTTCTGAAGGCTTTTACATAACATCCTGTGTTTAATATATAATATTATTTGCATAATGGGGATATTGCATTCAATTATATCATATATGGACTGTGATTGTGCCTTATAGCCCAAGTTCCTTTACACTGGATACTATAAAAATCACAGCATTTTAATTTTTTTTATTAGTGTGGTAAGTATAACAGGAGGTTATGTAACGTAAGAAGAGACCAGACACGTTAGAAAAATACTGTATAGCGGATGAAGTTTAACAATGTGTCCTGGTTTCAGACTGGAGGCACTCATTAAGTCAACATGTCTAGAGTCAAGACAAGACACGACTGGTTTAATTCACAGTTTAAATCACTACTGTGGTAAGTAAAAAAGACTTTGATTAAGAATGTAATTTTTTACTAAGAGGAAAATAAGGTACACATTCCTATTATAGCAAAAATAAGTTTTTGATTCCATGCTGAATGGACTAGTAAGTCTGTATATAAAATGAAAGGTTTAGTAAACATGCTTTCATAATCTATCCATCATCTAAGAACTCTCTTTTCAATACAGAAACACCGCATGTAAGTGGTGCGTCGTTACAATTGCCAAAGAATACTATTGACATGGCACTACACTGCACAGTCCCATTGGCTATTCATCTTTATGTAACCTTTAGGTATACATTTTGTCATATTCAGTAAATAATAAAAAGTGTTATTACATCAGCTTTCGGATTCATCTCCAAAATTTTGTCTACATTATCATGTGTGTTTTACATAAAAAATAAATGTTTGGAGTTTTTTTCCTGTATCTTCTCAAAGGTTGGAAAGACCAGTTTGATCTGCCCTTGATTGATACTAGGAGAAATCTGATGAGCTTTGCATCTGGAATACTACCATATTAAATAATAATATATCATGTTTGAATGATTGTGAGAATTGTACTGGTGGGTAAAAAAATAAATATTCTCTCCATCGTTTAATCTTGGTAATAAATTATTCTTTATTGAAAAGTAAATAGAATTTTACTACTTAATTCCTCCTGTGACTAGAACATTGCCATTGCCTTTTTGCATGTTTCACTGATCTTTAAATGACACATGATATTAATGAGTTTAAGGGTTATTTTCAAGGAGAGTTTCTGTATGTGCTGACTATCTGTTGTTTAACAAGTAAGCATTTTCTACTTTGAAGGCTGGACTTACTGTACCTTTTTTCCTTTGTCTCCTTCACTACTAATGTGGTCAAAAAGGTGGTAATATGTAATTTCAGGAATTAGAATAGAAATATTTTTCAGGTAGGCTTCGTTCTTGGGCTCTGGCCATCTTGTATACGAACTGCTGAATTGTGAAGTTACTTTTTGATGTGTGTTGATATGGACATCTTTCAGTGTAGTTATGTCAAATCTTTCCTTTGCTTCTGACATTGCACTGACCCATGGTGATTTTTTTCATCCAGCCTTTGTAATTTTGAATTAGTTTGTTTGGTACTGTTTAAGCTTGCTTAGATCCTGGTTGTTGCAGTGTTTCAGACTGGCTTTGAAGAAGTGATTCTTATGTATCAGATAGATAAATGCTTGAATAAAAGTCTAAAATAGGCTGTGCTTTCATCCTCAGTAATTTCCAGGACTCCCCAGAGTTCCTGGGTATGGTTTTAATTCACTTTATTCTTAGGAGCCTTCATTGGATAACATCTAATTCACGATACAAAACACTGTACCATATGCTGACAGTTATTTATAGGTATAGATTAGTTCCTTTTCTTCCCTCAGGGAATAAGTTGTAAGACATTCACTCATAGATATTTTGAGGCACACTGTTAACATGATTTGTTTCACTTGGTATCTTTTTTATCCAGCTCCTGGGTATGATTGTAGGTACAGATAAATTAAATTCCTCCCCTCATATATATAACAAATGGTTATTTTTCCATAGACACTATGGGTGTTTAAGCATGTGGCTCATCTTACTTACATTAATTTAACATATTAGGTGTTGTTTGATAATGAAACCCCCAAAGTGGCTCCTGGTGCCTGAGGACATGACTAGCACCCAGAGGAAATGTAGTTAGGTGATGTTTAGAGTGTTTTACCATTTGCAGGCTCCAAGCCCTTGGGGGATTTAAATGCTAAGGTTAAATAGGCAGCTAGTTAACTTAATTGCATTTAAAAAATTATATTAGTTTTTACAGGGCATTGATTTTGCACATCATCTGAATCGTCTGAGGAGTCCAATTTAACTGATCATTTGCGCAGCTTTTCCTAGGCTGAAGTCTTTCGAGATAACACACCTAGAAGTAAGGAAAGCTGTGTTTCCAGATCACGGTGGCACAAAGGGCTGAGGGATTACTGTGAGCAGCCCTGCCAAGATCATTTAAACAGCATGAAAACCGCTGATAAACACTGCAGAAAAAAACCTGAAGTCCCCAGTTCATGGAGGCCTGCTTGTCCAGATAGGCTTGAATGGCTGCCAGTGGGTGAATCAGATGTCACTTGGGTTTACGCTAGAGGAGACAATCTGTTCCAGCAGTGCCGGAGCCTGAAAAGAGGGGATGAATCAATGGGAAGAGACTCCATACACAATGTCCTTTTCATGTTACCAGGAAAACCAGTTTTATGCCAAATTACTCTGGGATCAAGCTTGTGCCATTTACCTTATTGGAAAGCAATAGCTCCCCTTTATCAGTCACTACAGTACTCATTTTCATTCCCATCTTCGCACTAAAGAAAGGGATATGGTTTCTTTGAGAATAGTGTTGAATTGGGTTTCATTCTGTGAGGCCATGCAACTGTTGATAAATAATTCTGTTTACCGACATTTAAATCACTGCTGTTTTCATGATAAGGAAAATTTAGGTTTTCTTTTGAATTAGATGAATTTTTATGGGTTGCAGGTTCCTTTCTACCCCTGGGACACTGTCTGCCCCACTTAGAAAAATGCCAAATTAAATGAGAGCAAAATAGATTAATCTCAATTTCAAGCTTTATTCCTCCCTTAGAAACGCAGACATACACTTGCACACACACACACACACATTCATACTGCGTGGGTTTTTTTGTCATTTGAAGGGCTGCAAGTGGCTTGAATTATTTAAAATGGCCACTGAGGGACCCAGTAAGTTTTTATATTCAGCAGTGGATCTTAACTGTGTTCTCACCTTGGCTCTAACAGTCTGTCTTTTCTGCTCAGGTTTGGTTTAGGTGGTTTTCAGGACTCTGAGCTTTATACATTAGTTTTCTCCAAAACTGACCTTTAAATAATGACGACTTTCTCTCCAGTATTTTGAAAGTGGTTTGTGTCAGATGCAGACACAAAAGAAGGACTTTGAATAATCCTTCCTGTCAGTCAATGAAAAGCCATTCCCAGGTTTAAGTTTTGGAGGGGACAGATTATTGCTGAGTGATAAGTTTATACTTGATATTAACCATGTAGTGTTTGTACGGGAGCGGCCAGCATGGCATCTAGCAGTTCCTGAATAGGCAAACATGACAAAGCTATAATTTATTGGCTCATTGTAGTGCTCTCTTATCCATTATTCTAATTGCACATCTTTCTAAATTTGCTAATCAGGAAAATTGCTATTCAAGGCAGAAATGAATGGTATGTAGAAGAAAGGAAAGCTGAATTTATATTTAGGAGTAAGCCTTTTAGATCTTTTACAAAATACTTTTTTCCATTTTACAGTATGATCACTTCTGTGGTATCTTCGTGTCTTGCCACTCTTTTAATAATTGTTCACTTTCCATGCAGGACTTCTCAAATGTGTCACAAGTGTCCTCTCTGGTATCTTTTCCATGCATATTTTGTGTCTGATGCTGATTCAAGCCATAAACATTTCAAAAGCTGTAAGTTAAAAAAAAAAATCAATGATGACATATATTCAGTGTTCATAATATATGAAGACAGCAGTCTGAAATGGCCATTTGAAAGTTCTGGAAAATTAATCACCATAATATTTTTTATAGAACTGTCTCATTTATCAATATAATTATTATTGTTATTGATATTACTATAGGCATCCTACTACTGTAGCCTTGTTGCTTATTACATGGGAGCCCATTTCATGAGATCATGAAGTTTCTACAGGTTTTTTGCCAAGTGTGTTAAATACCGAGAAGTACTTGGACTTAGTTGCACAAAGATGTTCCTGTGTCATCCTAATCATTTTTTTGAACCACCAGTTGTATTTTCTCTTTTGAGCAGGGGCAGAAGAGCTTTCTTCTGGCATTGAATCATGTCTACCTTCTGCTGCCCTGGACATGAAGGGTGAGACTTTATCACCAAATAGCTGAGCACAGTGACCGCACTGCTTTCTAGCCTCTAGGCACAAGTGTGTAAAGCAACAGAAGACATGCTCCTTATCGCCTCCAGCCCTGAAGTGTCTGAAACACATGGGTGACATACAGGAGATGGTAGCAAAATAGAGCCAGAGTAGTAATTGCACACTGTTTCTGGTTGCAGTCCTTTGGTGTCATGCTCGTGACTCCAAATGCTGTCACGAATAATTGAATCTCACTTGGTGTTGCATCTTCCCTCGGTCATCCTGTTTTAGGCAACTATGACTTTGGAACCTCTGAGTAAAGGGGTATTGTGGGCATGTTAAAAATTAATGTTCTTTTGTTCCCTCAGATTTTTGGTTGGTTGGTTTGCTTTGTTTGTTTTTGTTTTGTTTTGCTTTGTTTGTTTGTTTATGTTTTGTTTTGCATTGTTTTTAATGTTGTTAAAAGTGAGCTGCCAGGGACTATACCAGAGTTCAGAATTCAATAACCATTGATTTTGTGCTTCCAAATAGGCTTCATAGTTCCGATGTGATTTCACAGTGCAGATACTGAGAGCTGCCCATTGCAGGCCCAAAGGGCGATTCTGCCACAACTGTCTCTGTGAGTTCTGTGTGCTGTGTATTTTACCACCTGGGTGCCGAACATTTAGCATACAGAGCTCTACTAGCTAGAGCTCTACCTATTTGGGTAACTGTAGTAATTATGGTAACATGGATTTCATCCATGTAAAGTTGATGAAGCTGTCCCCAGAACTGTGACCCTGAAGGCTGGAGACAGTTTCTAAGTCTCAGGAGTACAAAGAAAGTTTCTGAGTGTGACACACAAAATTTGCAACCTATTTGGGCTTGATAACTAGAAATATTTATGACTGTAATCAAAGAATTACTGTGGATCTAAAGCCTCACACTGTTTGTCAGTCAGTTTTAGAAGTTTACATAGGAAGAAGTATCCAGTAAGGAAATTCTGACCCACAGAAACGTAAGTGCTGACATTTTGGTGACATTTTGTGCATGTCAATGGATTCAGCTGTTAGCAGAGCTGACCAGACATGATTTTCTTTTCATAAAACACTGAGATTGGGTAATCTGTTGTACTTTCTCAATTGGTTGTAATGAGAGACATTTGACTACATTATTGGAAAACTAATATAATTATCGGATGCTGTATTGGAAAATCCATAATGATTTGAAGCTGCTGGCAACATTTAATGAAATTTCCTATTTTGCTTTCATTCATTCAAGTATGTCCTTTAGCAGTCAGATTGGTAAAGGTTGAGATATTTTGGCATAATAGAGTTTCTTACATGCAAAATTTTTGTACAGTTGTGACTGTTCGTATCCCAACCCTTGTCTGAACTTGATTATAATGAAGAACATTATTGGCTTCCTTTTTGTCATTTTTTTCCATGATGAAGTTCTGCCATAAAGGGTAAGAAAACTAGATTTTTCCTGACTTAATCTGCAAATGCATTATGAAAGAAAAAAAAAAATACTCCGTTGGAGGGTTTAAACACTCAGGACATTTTTCTTGAGTAGAAAAAAGGGCAAAATTAAACAAAACAAGACCAAACAATGCTTGTTGTGTGCACTCTTATTTTTAGATTTAAATACAGCTGTGATTATACAATGCTATAAGACAGACTTCAAGACTGTATTGAAATATAATGGTAACCCAACAAAAAAAAGATTATCCTTCTCTACTAGGAAAATGACTTGTAAAGAATAAAAATTGTCTGTAGTTTTAAGTAAGCTTCGTCTTCTAGTGTAACTTTGAAGTAATTATTTTTATGTTGTATAATATGACCCAAATATTGTATTTTTGTCAGCATGTCTAATAGGTTGCTCAATACCCTTGTTCTGTACAGGTCATTGAGCCCATTCATGTTCAATGATATACAGTATGAATGTTCATGGGCAGTTTGCTACATCTTTAATAGAAGGTGAAGGAAATGGCAGAAGTTTATTTTTTGACCTTCTAGAAGTGCGTTTCCAGCTAGCCTCATCAATGGAAGGAGAAATTCTGGCATAGAAAATGCTTAATTACTGCAGATAAAACTCTGAGAGCTGCCCAGTCATTTCCTGTGATTACCATTATAAAGCAAATTAAAGGAACATTTGTTTTAGATAAATTATTGTACAAAGTGAAAGGTCATCACAAGCATTTTCATCTCACTTTTGAGTTCTTGGCTTAGTTTATGGTGCTTTGATGACCTTGTCTCTGCCTTTAGTTCAAAATGCTGTGAATAAGTAGTTCTGCTCAGGGCTGTTAGCTTGAGGCTACATGAAAAAACTCTGAATACTTGATCATAAGTAATGTATACTAAAATTGATGTCAGCAGACATTAAAAAAAAAATAAAAGTGGACAATTCGCTTCTTAGAAAGTAATTAGTATGTGAAATCATGGTGAGAATTAATATGAAGATGAAATGTCTGTCCAGTCAATAAAATGCATATTATATTGAACAGACAAATATGACAAGAACTCTGAAAGTCTCGTCCAAGGTGACCATTAACATTATTAATGCAGAATGAAAATTATTTGTGGTCATTCTGGCCCATTTTGTAATACCAAGTTGCACAAAACCAAGTTCATGAGACCCAGGACAGGCAGTCCAGGCGTGATCCAGATGAGTTTAGTGGAGTCCCAGCATAGAGGTGGTAGAAGCTAGTGGTGGTTATCTGGAGGACGGAGATACTTGTACGCTCTGACTTGTCACTGAACTAACGAGTGAAAGAATTAATTGGAGTGCCTTGGTGGAGTGTGACTGCGAACAAACCGGGATAACTGTCCACCTCTCGATAATGGTACAGGGATATGAGTCTGACCTTGTGCAATGGAAGGAAAGAGGAGAGAAGGTTCTCCTTCAATGTGTCTCTTCTCTGACAGATCACCAGGCTGTGTCTTCTTGCTCTAAAAGTTGCTGGCAGAGGAGTGTGGCAAGTGTTTGAAGACATATTAATAGGACATTTGTAGTGTCTGGTATCAGTGTGTACAGAGCATAAATGAGTTTTAAAACTCAGTGGAAGTACAATGTCAGCTGTTATGAAAGACCACATCGAGTGTTTCTGTAGTTGAGTCTAGTAGAATAATACGATGGAAAGAAGTAGAAAACATAAGTCTGTATTTAAGTGTCTTTTAACACAGTGTCTAAGATCCTGTGAGAGAGAAGTTTCTTTCCCACTTGATGCCCAGTGTTCCTGCCTAATGCACAGCAGGTTGATGGATGGCAGATGGCAGTAATGCTTGTAACGTGCACATGGGGGGGTAGGAAAAGGTACAGACTGCAGCAGCATACTGCAAATTAGCAGCTGAAAAAGACTGTGAAATGGGTTAACAGTGCAACTCAGCATATAACTGTTGACAGGCCTGAGAATTGGATTTTCTTTTAGCTGAGGCAGTCTGTATTGCATGTTCCTTCTAGACAAACAAGAACCTAGAAAAGAAAGATCAATTTTTTTTCTCTGCAGGCAACAAACTGGACTAAGAATGTCCATAGAATGTAGTAGCTTTGCCTTAATCTGAAACAAACACTGGGCAGTGCAAGGACAGCAGCCCATGGTCATTGCAGAGTGGGACCTTCGTTCTCAGCTTGAATTTGAATGTATTGTGTTAGGTTCAAAGCACTGATCTCCAGTACTACTCTCTATGACCATGACTCCAGTTTTCTTACTTTTATTTAGAACACCTATGGGAATGGCATACTGACACCATAGTTAGCTTGTGAGTTTAGTTTCATTCGTTTTACATTAAAAAAACCAGCTAATGATAGTGTTAGGTTTCTCTCTCAGCTTTTCTTCCAAAGAGTCTTCAGGAAATGAGACTCTCATTATTTAAAGGACCAATTTTGCAACTGGTAACACTTCTAATGTTTGTAAGGAGTGCTGTACCATGGAGGAAGATGGCTAATGGCCAGTTCTGTGACATTGTGGGTCAAAACATCAGCCATCGGTTTTCTTTTTATGGGAAAAAGAGGGTTATGAACGAGAAAGCATATACATTAGGAAAAAGAGAACCTGTACTAACATGCTAAACAGCTCTTCAGAGACAGAATGAAAACATTTAGAACAGGGTTCGTCTAATTAAAATTTCACTGAGGTTTAGAGATCAAATACAGTGCAAAGTTTGTTTTCACCTTATCTTTGTCACATTTGTGCTTGGATGTGTGCTTGGCAGTTCCCAGCATATTACACAGTTTATTTCCAACCTAATTGCAAGGGAGTGACTCTTTAACTGGTTCTTCTGATTTTTACCCCAGGCATACTTTATTAATTATGCCACAGTACATTGCAGGCATTATAAATCTTACTGTGCACATCCCAGTGTCCTTTAAATTGATCTTATGGGCTTTTATGTTGGACTTCTGCCAACTCATTGGTCCAGTTTCAATCTCCAGAGCATTTTTTAATCTAGTCTCATTTTCATCCCTGTATGTATTGTTAATTTTACAAAATTTATTTAAAAGTCTACTTATCACTGCGCTGTCATGTTTGACAGAGATATTTAACTGTTTGAGGGTAAAGAGATGATAAATTAATAATGCTTCAATTTGATGCTTTGAAAAGTTTCAGAATGGAGAGAGAAGTGCTCTTTGTGGTCACTGTAAGACCAGGATTTTGCCTGAGATGAGATAATACAGTAATGTCAAAGCCTTTACTGTAAGAATGTGTAAGAAAAGTGACTATTTGATTTGATAGACAATTTCAGAAAGGGAGCAGATTACCACGGAACGCTACAAGAGAAGTACTAGAACTGTGGTGAGAGATGGAGAGCTGCACGTAGTGCTCTGTCGCCAGACACCAGGCAAATTGGGCAGGAGAGAATTCAGAGGTGAGGCTCGACAGACCCGTCAAAAGAGCTATAAATGAAACATAAAAAGTGTACAGATTGATTTTAGGTTTTCGAGTCAGTGTAAGGTCATCTGGATCCTTGCTCACGCTGGGCACATCTGTGGCTGTATCTCACTTTTCCTACCTTTGCACTGGCTGCTGCAGTCAAGGGCACTGGCTGCGGGCACGCTAAATGAACAGCTTTGTGTGCTCCGTGGTTCACAGGCCTGCTCTCATCTGATGTGTGTGGTGGGGGAACCCCGGCACTGATGTTAATGCTTTCGTCTTTTCTTTACCAGGCTGGTTACTCGGTTGAATCAAGAGAGCTTTTCTTAGCCCTGGGGGTTTTACATGTATGTAACTGCATGATCATAAAATAGATGTCAGAAATGTTTTCTGTCCCTCTCTCACTTGCTTGTTTTCTTATTTTCTTTCATGAAGCAGTTTTGGTTGGCCACATGCTGAGTCTCTCACTCATTTCAGCATTTAGCAAGAATACTCTGGCAGACAGCCTTGGCTTATGAATTCATTTCCATAATGTTCCGACATCCACATCATGGCTTTTTGCCTGACAAGTGGGATATTTTAAAAATAATAATAAAAAATAAGCACATTATAACCCAGCAGGAATGATTTTTGCAGAGTTACATCGTACTGCAAAAGCTACGTAGTAGGAGGCTTCTTAGGTCAGTGTAATTGAGCTCTAGAGTTCATTTGGTTTTTGTTTTTCTTCATGTTTGTTTGTTTTTTCATGCCTGCTACAGTTTGATGAACTATGCTATTTGTGCTGTTTCAGAGATCTCACAAAGAATTAGCAGATGCAGAAAGATCACAATAGTGTCAAACTGGAGCAACAGGAATTTCTGTATGTGTGTTTTGTTTGAGTGCAACGGCCCTCCAGGAAGGAGGCCATCCAGTCAGACGTTCAAAGAAGTCCCTGTGTAAGACCAGTTTAATGTACATATTATAAAAAACTTGCTGCTGTTATGTGAGGGAGATAAGAGCAATCATATTAAAAGGACTTGCAGTCTCTAGGTTGAAGAGAAGTTACAAGTTCACATGATGCTCAGGAGAAAAAGAAACCATTATCCCCACAGGCAGTTTCCTAACATATATGGCCCTCACTTTTCTGTTAGGGAGTGAGACCATATAGAATGGGGCTAAATAAAGTTGTTCAGTGTTTAAGAAGATTTGCAAAGCTTTTCACCATTTTATAGGCTCTCTTCCTCAGCAAGTCATCAGAGGTTTCATCTCAACCTAGGAAAACACAGGAACCTACCAGCACAAGCTGTGCTGACGCCTATTCCTGCCACAGCCGGAGCGCTGCTGAGTGTTGTGTTTCTACAAATTAGCCAACAAACTTCTCGCTTTTCAACAAACTAACTGGAAGCTGACAGGAGCAACAGAAAACCTGTCACCCCTTCAGTGCTGCTGGCAGGATAAGCAGTGCAGGAAGGTGTTTGCCAGGGAGATCATCGTACTGTCAGAAGGTATTAGAAGAGTCTAAGCAACCTGAGAGCCCAGTATCCTGGGCAACATGTGCACACAAAGTCATTGGTTGTTTCTTGATGTGCTCACAGTTTAAAAGACACATTTTAGATGCAGGTGCTTGCAGAGTGTCTTCTTGTTTTGTTAACATCTCGTCCTCTTGAACTTGCTAAGTGCAAAATGGACACTGTGGAGTCTGAATATATGGGTTTAAATTATTCATTGTGTTGTTCAGATCAAACAATTTAGTGTGGCTTGTAACATCAAAATGAGTTAAGTTTGGGGTTTTTTAAAGTATTTTTTCTGTGTTTATAGAATGCCTTGTTCAAGCAACCATAACTAATTAGTTATCCCCTCTACTTTAACAGCCTCTACTGGACCTACTTTGATGAAAACAGTAAATAATACATTTCAAGAGACAGATGGTTTTGCATTTTTGCTGAAATAAGTATTATTCAGATTTGTTTTAATTGTGATTGAGGGTGTTTTGGATACAAGACACTCTGATAAGTTCACTTAGTTGAATGGATGTTTCTCTAGGTTCTTATCAGGAAAAAACCTTTTCTTCAGAGTAGAGATGAAGTATGAAAAAATTCAAAGAAATGTTGACAGAATAAAATAATATAATGTATTTATAAAAATGTTGGAAAATTTAAGTGCCTGTAGATTGTCTTTAATATAGATACTGTAAATTTTACTTATGTTTCGTTAAATCAGTAATTTAAAATATTTACAAGTGTTTTCATTTCCTCATTACTCATTCTCTAAAATATCTGAACTGAAATAAAAAATGGTCAAGACAGTTTTCTCTTAGCTGGTTCCAACAAACAGGCCTGTTCAGTCTGAGATTTGAAAGGCTTTCCGCCCATCTGTTTTCTTTTTTGGGTTTTGGCATTTTACCCACTGAGATTAAGTGATGGAAGAGGTAACATCTGTACTCTTTCCAAACCTGGATTACACTCTATGGGAAATAAACATAGGAAATTTGGTGGAATTAAACTTTTATAAAAGGTCTGTGACAGATGAAACTCTTTTAAGTGTGTGTGTGCTGGAAATACAGGGAAATCATAGCTTTTCCTCTGGGTTTCACACTGGCATACAGTGAAAGGCTCGACAGAAAAAAGAGAGAGGGTGTTCTTGTTTATTCAAGATTATGCATTTTTCTAACAAAGAGCTGTTTCAGCTAACCTATAATACTGTTTTTCTGCTTTGTGGACTAAAAACAAAAAAGGAAATTGTAGACAATACGGGAAATTCCGATTTATAAAGTAATAACTGGAAGGAGTGCCACTGCTTTTCCTTTTGTAGCAACAAAGATGGCAATCTTAAATGGCATACTCTTAAAGCAGAGCTTTAATGCACATAGGGGTTCATTTATAGCACTCCAGCTCGTGCTAAAATTAGTGACTCAGAGATAAGGCATGTAGTCTTCCTTTGAAATAAACCCCTATCGCATGAATATTTCATGAGGCTTTCTAGACAGATGGAAGCAGAAAACAAAAACTTGCCTTGGCTACACAAAATGTACCTCAGAATGACAGTCACTGGGCTATTTTCTAGAAATCTGACAAAGAAGGTCCTGTCCACGTTTCTGGAAAAAAAGACCAAACACTGAGCATACTCCTCCAGTGGCCAAAAGGAAATTACTAATACTTAATATTAGGAATTATTGCTAGGAACAACTTGAAAATAGGACTTTCAACCCCTCAAAAAACTCAACAGTCGCTACTATGGTCTTCATTATTTGATTTTGTTCCACAGTACCATGAAACTTTTATTGTCTTTTCAGGTGGTGGTAGGAGAAAGTCACCCACTGTTCAGAACAGTTAACAACAGAAGTAAATAATCTGAATAACCACCAGAATTGTGAAAGATTTAAACCCCTTCTCTGATAACTCAGAGAAAAAATATGGAATTTGTGAGCAGCCCAAACCTGCTTAACCATCTGTTTGTCACTCTACAATCTTTGCTTACTCTCAGAGTATTCCCTACTAAGCCTTAGGCAAAACCAGTGTATTTCTTTTGAAATTTTCGTCTAGGTGTTTTGACAATTTTCTACTAGATGAAGAAATTCTGAATTAAAAACTTCCCAGGCAACACACATATTCAGCTCCAGGAACTCTCTCTAGTCCAGTGTAGGGAAAAAAACCCCATGTGGTGGCTCAAATCATACCTAGGTAACTCATGTGCTGCTTTGATGTGGTATACTTTTTATCCTGTACTGGGATGCTACTGAAAGTGGAAGAACAGTTAATAGGAAAAAAAAAAGAAAAAAAAAATATAACTGAGGAACCAGATGCAGAGGAAAAGTTGTATATTATAGATGAAATTGTTAATATAAATGTGAAATACTTCTCAGCATCTTGGAAGATCCAGAAATTTTCTGTTTAAGATTAATTAAGCACATAAAACTCGGCTTTGTGCCCACCCCCATCCAACTGGGAAACATCTGGCTTTGAGCTATCAGAGATCATAACTGTGCTAATAGAGAGAAGATTCTGAGAGAAGTGAGAATTATTTAACATTTGTCTTTACGAAGGATGTAAATTGTCTTTTCTTAATGATGTTTCAGCTTCAAAAATTTGAAAAAAAAAAAGTTTGAATAGATAAGAGGCAAGGAAGTTCAGCACACACACAGAAGGATATTCTTTGAAGTTCTTAGCTATCAAGGACAAATTTTGCCATTAAAACATGAGCAAAAAATACTTTTACAGTTAAAGGCTCAAAAGCTTCTAAATGTTGCAAAGTGCTGAGGCCATTTCAGAACAATAACAAAGATTTTGTGTTGTAGGAGTCCAAGCTAGGACATAGTAAAATTGATTTCAGGAAGTCCACAGGCTCTTGAAGGTTTCAGAAATAATTTTCTACTAACACTTTACCTATGGTCTTTATAGACTTTTTTTTTCCATGCTTCAGCACAGTTGCCCTGTTACAATCGATCTTAGGACTAATATGAACTTATCCTTTGGTACAAATGTTCTTTATGCAAATTATAAAATAGAGAACAAAGAAGTTTTATAACCTTTTATTGCTTAATGCTTCATAATATGGAACAAGGATTTTATATTGTGTTTTGGAGATGCTTATATAAGGAAAAGGATAAGAAGGCAAATAAATGCATCCTTAACACTATGATAATTTCTGAAAGGACAAAGGACATCAATGTTTGTTTCACTGACGTTTGCTAACTAATAAGTTTTTATTAAATTATTTAAAGTTTTCAGTCAAGCATACTCTCATCCTCTTTTCTCCTATGTTGATACTGCATATTCTGTACAAGCGAAATGTCATTTTTCTTCCATAACCTCTTTAGCATTTAGAATTAAATTAAATATTTAGATAAAAATTCATAAATTTGTCATCATTTCAAAATATTCTGTAACCTACCATGATTCCAAATTCTTCTGCAGACATTTTCTGAACTTTAATACTTGTTATAGAATAAGACATGGGATATTTGTGGATTAACATGGCATTCATCTGCTTTGGCTTGAGTAATATGTTTTCACATGTTCCCACCACTTACTGCTACAGTTGTAGAAAAATTATACTCTTGATTTATATCTTTACACATTTTTAATAATGAATAACTGGATGAAGAGAGGTTACATTTGCAAATCTGTCTGAAAAGGTTTTGTCTGTTTCAATGGTAAATGTTCTGTGTTCTGTTGGATTAGAGTTAATTTTTACAGGAAGCTGGGAGGGGACATAGCCAGGACGGCTGATGCAAACTAGCCAAAGGGATATTCAATACCACATGAGGTCAAGCTCAGTATGTAAGTGAGAGAGCTGTCTGGGGGAGGGAATCTCTTCTTGGGGGATCACTGCTTGGGGGCAGGCTGGGCATCAGTTTTCCAGGTGGTGAGCAACTGCACTGTGTATCCCTCGCTTGGGATATTCTTTTGTTGTTATTATTGTTGTTGTTGATCTTTTCCTTTCTTGTTCTGTTAAGCTGCTTTTATCCCAACCCATGACTTTTACCTTTTTTTCCCCTAATTCTCCTCCCCTTTGCAACAGGGAGGGGAAGAGTGAGTGAGCAGCCACGTGGTCTGGGTTGCCAACTGGGGCTAAAGGTATGATTAAAATATTATGTACTTACAGGTTGGCAAATCCTCTCTTACAACACTATTTAAGTAACTATGCACAGTTATTGCTAGTGCTACTAGTCGCTTAGTAGTGTACACAATTTAAAGAAAATATATTTGTGGCTGATTTTGCATGTTTGCATTCAAGAGTGAGAGAAGAGCTTCCAGACAGAAATTTTGCTATTTTATTGTATGGAAATGATTCACTGGTACACCTGATGTTGGAACTATGCCTCAAGTCATTACATCTAACCACGAGATAAAGGAAATGGAAAATTTTTTTTGACAAAAATTGAAATGTTTCAATGTAGAGACCCAGAGGCTGCTTACATTTTAGAACATGGATATCTGGGTGATGCCAGGTGAAACATCCTTTCAGGAAGGGCAATTAATGGTCACAACATGGTCAGAACTTGAAAAGTTAAAAATCTAAAATTTAGAATAAAATTTGAATCTGCTTATGAATACCCCCCTTCCCCAAAAATAAGAAAACGCTCTTTATGTTAGAATGTCCAGTTTTGAAGCAGGAGAGGTGAATTCAAGTGGAGAATAACCAGAGACTGGAAAAGAGTGCAGGAAGTCATACAGGAATGCTGAAAATATTAGAAACATTATACAAGGTAAAAAATTGGTTACCTTCCTCTGCTTATTTCTGTTGTTGAATGCATTGATTATTGGCTTCAGCCTCCTCGACAATGTTCTAACTACTGATTATGTTGGCATTTTTTTTTTTCTTTCTGCTTCATCTTTTACAGTTTCCAAAGTAGCTGGTGCTTCAGAGTCAGTAGCTGATAGAATTTAGCTGCACACTAACCTGAATATTGCACCGTTCTGAAACCATTTGTTTGCTTCTTTTGCCATATAGTCTAGTACTAATGGGCAGGTGTTTCAAAACTGAGTGCCTTCACTGTATGAAGGGAACTGGCATTCAGTCAGTCCCAGAGAGTTTCCTACCTAATCTCAACTCGATATTGTCCTCTCAGGGTCATTGGTGGGATTGAGAATGGAACTGAGGAAATACTCGGGGGTGTTGTTTAATACAAAGGAGGATGAAGACAAAAGCGTGACTGAAAGCAGTATCAGATCAGACTGCCATTTTAACAGAACAGTGTGTTCTGTTGTGTTGCTGCTTAGAACATGGAGATAAATTAATCATGATGTAGGCCAGTGTTCGTGTGCCTTAGGAGACACTTCAGAAAGTAACTGAATAAAATGTGTAGTACACATGGAGTGTATAGAGGGTGGCTTAGAAGATGCATAGGCAAGCATGTAAGAAGGACATTAAAGGATGATGGTATGGTGTGATTTATTTTTTATATTTCTGACTATTCGTATATCAGTACTGAATTAACACATTTACACTGTTTTGTTTTGGTTTTTAAATTATTCTTCCTGAACAGTCAGTTACAATGTCTCTGTTTATTGTTCTTACTCTGTTGTAGATGTATTGTTGCAAGATGGTTGCTCAAACCCCTCACTCTTCTTCTCTTGAAGTGTATGGTACCAAAAAACCTCTAAAAATCAAGATTTATTGTACCCATTTGAAGCTTCTACCCAGGGGAATTTTCTATCAGACATCTCAAAGAAGTTCTATTTGTTCTGCCTCGTTTAGCCTTTTTTCTACTTTGTGGATAAAATGAAAGACGTTTCTTTTAAAAGCAATTTTCTCAAATCCTCTACAAAAGTCAAAATCAGTGACTTTAATGATTCCCTTGGCAACTGGCTCCTTAGGCAACTATGCAGCAATTATAAATAATACTAATATGTTCATCTGATGTCTTTTGATAACAAGTCAATTCAGAACTCTCCTTTTTTTTTGTAACATGGAGCCCTGGTGGTTGAGAAAGAGGCAGAAATTTTTCTACGAGTATGTGTGTGAGAGAGAGAAGCAGAATTGATTTGCATACTAAACTACAATACATAACTGGAAAGATAGGATCAGGAATTGATTTTAAGAGATTTCCGTATAGGGTTGTTATGACCATCCTCTTCAACACAGAATAAAACAGGGACCTAAACCTAATTACAATTATTTGGTGTTCAGTAAATAACCCATTTGAAAAATTTAATTTATTCACCATAATAAAAAACAGAAGAGTGTCATAATCAAGGTTTTTAAGAAGCAATTTGGATACTTCCATTTCTGTGGCAGCCAATTTGGAACATTTTGAAAGACCTTCATCATTCCTTAAGGGGAGAGTCAGAGATTCCTGGCTGCTGTACCCAAAAATCTGACACAGGTTTAACTGCTAATACTTACTAAAAAAAAAGAGAAAGATACAGAGGAAGAAAGGTTGAATTTCATATTCTTGAACCTGCAATTGTATCATGTTTGCTGCTAAAGAAAGAAGAGGTGTAGATGTGCATAACAGAGGTTGTATAGAATGTTGTGTAAAAGGCCTCGTAGTGTGTAACACCTGTGCATTCAGAGCTATTATCTGAAGTAGAACTAACCTGCTTTAATTCTTGCAATACAGTTCAGTGTTTTTTTTTCCCAAAGTATAGAAGTTAAAGTACACAGAAATCTCATTTGAAATAATGTTTCAGTAATTACAGCTCTTACAATAAATATATTTATATAGAACAAATATATTTGGTACTTCACAAACAGTACCTCCATATCAGAACTGGATGTATATTACATTTAAAAAATGCTGATTAAAAAAATGTTTGTCCACATATCTTCTTGAAGCTGTGTATACACAATCATTTCTGTATAGAAATACTGCTCTGTGGATTGGTATAGACAATATTCTGTCATAACAATAAATGTCATTTTATTTGGTGCAAAAGTCATGTGAAGAGGTTCCATCTCTTTCCTAAAATTTTCATGAACTCAAATAGTAGCTGATTAACTGAATCTGATAAATCAGTGATGGTTAATAGCCTAACTGGCCTTCACTGTTGTTTCCTAGCCTAACATTTTTTCTCATCTTTAACCTCAATAAGCAATGATTTTATATGTCTTCCAGTTAATTGACTGAAGTTTTTTAGTGCTTTCTAGCCAAGATTCCAGCTTTCTGGGATGCAACTAGGTAAATATTTGCAATTAACAGTCAATCTGTAATTACTGTGAAAATTAACTGTATTGTTCATTTTGTTTTTTAAATTGTTTATTTTGTAATTCACAACATCAAGAAGGAGCGAAACAGGTACTTGACAGAAGACCAAGAAAACTTAAAAGAGCATAAGTTAATTTTCATAAAGAACTATTGAATAACACCCCAAAAGCATACGGAATTGTGTTATCTTGTGCAGGTGACTTAAAAGTTTAACGATGTATCTAAAACCTTCCTGATGCCCTAGATTTATTTCTGTTAACTTAAAATAGAGATGATATTTTGTTAAGTCTTAAACATTCCAAACCTCTCTTCAGCAGAAGATATTACTTAAAAAACAAACAAAACCAAAACAACAACAACAAAACAAACAAACAAACAAACAAACCCAAAACAAATTAACAAAAAAACCTGTACTATAATTTCCAGAGATTACAGTGTTAATCAGACATTGGAAAGTAAACAGAAAACTTTCACGAAGATAGGATATATCAGACCTCTCCGAAGACAATATTTTTCATTGAACTACACATACATTAAGAAAAAAGAGTCAGGTTAAATGAGTAACAGGCCACAGCTTTTAGATTCTGCTTCACAGTAGCATGTCTCACAGTAACACTCCACAACCACTGGAAATGTTGAAGTTCATAGGGTAACATCTCTATGTGTCAGCCCACTTCTCAAATACGTATCATGATGGTGATTGCCTTCATCTTGAGCATAGATGCAGATGGATAGGTCTAATGTAATTTGCCAAAAATGGCTTCAGTGGGATTATCCAGAATATGTAAGGAGTGTTAGAAGTGCAAAACTTAGATTTCTTTATGTCAAAGAACAAAACAACACAGACAAATGATTGTTCAGGCTGAAATTGTACAGGAAAGCACAATTCAAAAATCCCTGTTATAAATGAGAAATATTTAATGAATGATACTTATAACATCTTATTTGGAAAAGGAAAGGATTAAAAAAAGAAAAGGAGAAAAAAATTCATTACTGTTGCTGAATTCTCCCTTCCGTTACTGTTGTACATAGTGAAAATTAGTGATGATAGCACTTCTTTCCATGTTTGGATCTCAAGTACTAGCCAGAAACATTTATTTACTTGAAACCCTTTGTCATATTTTCATTGTTGAAGGTGGTGGGGAGCTAACAGAAGTAATTTTATTAGTCTTGATGTCAGTGATAGGCACTGCAATTTCCCTGGTGAAATGACTAACTAGGTTCTGTGAAAGCTTTAATGGTTCTTTCAGTGCCAAGCAAAGGAAGATTTGAGGCTTTTGAAAGTGTCTGAGATAAGAAACTGAGAAATAATGTGTTCAGAGCTTTATTTTTATTTTTTTTTAACTGACTTATTAATATCTATTCTTTTAAGTCATGGTTCTCAGGAAATCATCTCCAACCTTTCCATTTTTCTGTCTCCATAGACAAATGCTAGTTACTTGAAATAAGAAGCAGTACTCTCAGGTAGGTCTGCAGAGGCTTTTGCTGTAGTGCACAAATGTGATACAAAGGGCACGTTTAAGGAATGATGTCTAAATCACTAGGAATATGAAAGGTTCAGAGAAGAGATCTATTCCCTTGTTAAAAAAGGAAAAATGATATGTGCAGAAGTTGGAGGGTTTATGAGCTTTAAGTTAGAGAAAATGGGACAGTTAAGCTTAGAAAAGTAAACAATAACATGGAAAATATTGAGATTCAGGGACCACTGTGCTTCTGTAAAATATTTTGGGAAGCAACATCTATGTCAAGGTTCATTTCCACATGCCCATGATACCTTGGGGTTATGTGCATGTGGTAAAGAGACAAAGGAAGTTACTGAAGAAGCAGAGGGAGACAGAGGCTTCAGATGAAAGCTGCAGTCTGGCAGGATTGTGGTGCTACAACGAGAAAAATAGTACTTGGTAGTCTGTTACTCTCTGTGCAAACAATGTGAGAATTTATATGTTCATATAGATAAATGGAATTATAGAGAAGATAACTGGTTTAATTACCAATTTCTTTCAAACTAAAATAATTCCCAGAGTGATTACATCTAACCAGATTAAAAAAAAAATAATAATAACAAAAAAATTCCATTCAAAGTTAATTTAGGTCTAATTTAAGGAGACAGACACCAGTGCAGAATATCTGTAACCAGGCAAGCCTATCATCTACATGAGAAAGCAAATACATAATCCACCTACAGCTGGTGGTGGTAGTTACCTGCTAGACACAGACTGCTGTTTGAGTCTGAATTTAAAAAGTAGAGAAAATGTATTTGGAAACTATTCTTCTGTCACTATTAGTTCACAGTACTATTGCAGATAGGCCTTGCTAACTTTAGCAGAACTAAATTTCTTGTGAATATATTGTGCCTGAACAGTGTATGAAAAAAATCCCTCCCATACCTTTAGTTAGGGGTGCTTTATTCCAAGCGATTCATCTGAGTCTTACACAGATTGCAATCTCCTCAAAAGATGAGGAAAACCTGCTGAACATTCCCACATATGCACTGTGTTTTGTCATGTAAGACACATGGTTAAAGTAGTTATAAACTCTTATTTGCACATAATAGCCCATGTATAAAGGCTACTAACAAGAGCCGTGGTGTGTCAGTAAACATCTGGACTAAATGTGACTGCTTCAGTGGTGCTTAGCCTGTGACACTGTTTTCAATAGTAGATGCCAAGCACACTGGAGCACCTTCACAAATTGCATTGCGCTCCAGAAGGCACGTCCTTAAAATTTCTATAGGAAAAGTGTTTCTCAATTTGTAATCTAAAGGCTTTGTGTTGGTTTTGTTTTTCTTTTAAATGTGTTTCCCTGTGATTAGTACATTTGAATGCCACTGTTTTCCAGACGACTCCCTGATTGAATTGGGGACCATGTTAGTTCTCCCCATGACCCGTCAGAGATAAAGAATTTGTTTACTGTAAATTGCTCACCACTCACTCCTATGCACCATCTGCTGCACTTACCCACAAAGAGCTGCATTTCTAATAATAGCTCTTTAACTTCAGAAAAATAATACAAGATGTTTCATATATGTGCATGGGATATAACTGCAATTGTAATCCTCCTGGTTACTTTACTCTTGCATGTTAAGCTTCAGTGTCAATAAATCAATATATTTGAGATTTCAAACTTTTTGTGTAACAGTCAAAGTTTGCATTATCAGGGAAAGCAATGAGGAGGGTACTAACTTGCCATAAATTTGCCTCAGCATACATAAACATACATATGTTTAGACTTCATTGCCAAATTAATGCCTTTTAACCAGCCTTTTCTCATTCTGTATCTGTGAGGTCTTACTTTGGGAACAGGGAAATAAGATACAAAGAAACAAGCAGTAGATATAGTAGACCAAATTAATGCCTACACCTTGGATGCATAATGAGTTGGTATATGGCCCTGGAGCAGAATCCAGACCAAGCTGGATACCTGAGATGGGTTAGGAATGGGAGTTGAAGTGGGAACTGCCATCCTAAAATTAACAAGCAAGAGAGGCTGCAAGGAGAGGAAAGGGAATATCTGACTGAATTCCTGCTCATCCTTATGAAACCAAGAGTTGAACTTAAGAATGCTTACAGTGTGCTTCTGTCCACCTAAGATCCTAAGTGTATAATTGTTTTATAAGGTAGGATCCTCCTCATTCTTAAAACAAAAACAAAACCAGCAAAACAACAAACCATAAACAAACAAAATGAACAAACTAAAACCTCGCAAACATGGAGAAACCCCCAATGAACAGGTTTTTCTCTTTATTTAAAATCTATCTGAAAGAGGAACTGCTCCTCTCAACTTATAGTCAAATCTGGGTGGTTCTTTTTTGCCTGATATCATGATAGCTAATGACAGTAAAACCAGAAATGACATAGCGTCATTTAGGTGAGAAAAGACCCTTAAGATCATCAAGTCTTACCATCTAAGCACCACATCTACACATCTCTTAAACACCTCCAGGAATGGTGACTCCACCACTTCCCTGGGCAGCCTATTCAAATGCCTGGCAACCCCTTCAGTGAAGAAATTTTTCCTAATATCCTATCTAAACCTCCCCTCATGCAACTTCAGGCCATTTCCTCTTGTCCTATTACTTGTTACTTGGGAGAAGGGACCAACACCCTGCATGCTACAACCTCCTTTCAGGTAGTTGTAGAGAGCGATAAGGTCTCCCCTCAGCCTCCTTTTCTCCAGGCTAAACAGCCCCAGCTCCCTCAGCTGCTCCTCATAAGACTTGTACTCTAGACCCTTCACCAGCTTAATTGCTCTTCTGTGGACATGCTCTAGAACCTCAATGTCTTTCTTGTAGTGAGTGGCCCAAAACTGAGCACAGGATTCAAGGTACAGCCTCACCAGTGCTGCTGGTGATGAGAGCCTCTGGCTTTACATTTGGCAGCCCCTCACTTTGAAGGTTTGGGGTTTTTTTTACATTACTTTTGCCAGAACTACCGGAGTTTGGAATACACTTGTTAGACCTGAAGTGGGACACTTGGGTTCAAATTCTTCATTGACTCACCAGCATCATATCTCCAGCTTTCAGGGGAGTCTTAGTAACTATTAGGTCAGGCCACGTGTGAACACTTCCCACTCATTTGGACACTGCAGCAAAGTATGCAAGGTAAGAATGGCCAGTGAAAAGGCACATGAGAAGACCGATGACATTACATCAAATTTTTAAGGAGCTATCCCTGCTAGATGGGGTCATTGGAACTGGAGCCTGTTATAACCAGCCTTCAACAAAAAGATCAACTTCTTTCAGCTAAGTATTTGAAGCATGAATCTTCAAAACAGCAAAATGAAATGGACTCAGTGAGTTTGTGGCTGCAAGTGGTTTCTAATGCTTTGTTAGTTGGACGTTTCTCTCTGTACTTGCTGTTAATCTCTGTGTGCGAGACTCATGTAATCACATCATTTAATGGCTTTGATAGATGTCCAGTGGGCACCTACTTTTACAGGTTCACTGACTGATAAATGTTATAGATTTGCCACCCTCAAACCAGTCCTGGTTGGAAGCCCATCTTTCACGATTCTAGTTGTGCCTGTGTATTACAGAATGTTTAAATACTAGAAAGCTGGATATGTCAATGTAATGCAATTCTTACTCAGGGTTAGCAGGTGCTGCCTGAGGGAACCAAGAGCCCTGATCTTTTTCCAGTTCAGAAGAAGGAGAAAGAATGATTCATATTTATTTATTCCTTTTTTTTTTTTTCCCCTCAAATTTATTGTTGAGGAATGGTGTAAGTAGACAACTTCACTAAGGTAGGTGGGCATTCCTGCTCCAGATTAAGCTTCTGTTTCTTAAGCTTTTTAAACTTGGGACAGCTTCTGATTTCCTTTCAATTATAAGTCTTTTGCCAGGAAGTTTTACAATTTCACAAATATCCAAGGAATATTTCATTTTTGTAAACATCTTCCAGTCTTCTGTAGATTTTTGTTCCAATTTTAATTCTAAAATTGATTTTTCAAAATCTAAGAGAACTAAGGCATTTTCATAGAATTTTACTTGAATTCCATGATTTTTCCATCTTTGTTCCTCGTTGTCCAGGACTGTATATTGTTTAAGTGTATTACTCCTTTATTGGAAGTAATTTAGTTCACTGGCTATGTGTCATGAAGGAAATTATTTTTCCTGTATATTTATCTTTTTTTTCTTTCCTGTGTAATAGAAGCATTATTCAGCAAATATTTCTGTATTTAAGTATTTTCATAGACTTACTGCTTTCATCCTTTTAACATATTTTCTCTCTGAAGAATCACAACTACATGTGCTCATATAGCTTATTTTAATACTTTCTTCCTTGCAGAATTCTGTTTTCTTATTTCAAGTAATCAGTATGAGTTAAATCAAATATCATTATTAGTACAAATTTTGATTCTATGTACATGGTATTAATTATTTTCTTTTATTTCAGAACATCATCTTACAACAAGTGTAAAGAGCCAAAAGTTCGTCAACCTTCACATAAAACACAACTCAAATTCTATCGCACCTCCTGTTTTCAAGAGCCTAGGAGCCATAAATGAAGGTAAACAAAATATGCTTCCAAATTTTATTGTTATCTTGCAGGGCTTTTACTATATATCTTTCTAAGCATCTGTGGCAATGGCCTCTGGGCCCGTTACAAACTTGGGGCTTCCATGTTCCTGCTTTTATCTCATGATAACTGAGGTCTGGTTAGGGTCGCTGACTGAGAAGCTTATTTCTATATCTTAAATATCATTTACAAAGTATCCAATGTGTTCTACTTTTGAACAAAAATGGTTGTATTCTTTCTAAGAGTCCTTCAGAAGTTGTCAGATATTTCCTAACAAAAAATTTAATCTTGTAAAGACTGGAAAGGTATACTCTTCAATAGCGTTATTCTTGTAAATACAGGTAATGTTGGGAACACTGATGGAAATTTTGAGGCCCAGCCCTTTCTGTCCCTGTTCAGTGTCTTACAAGGGAGTTATGACACATTTTCATTAAAGTCACTTATTTACATTTTTAATAAAAAATAGTAGTAATACCAAACTCTCAGGTTATTTGCATAACCAAAAGTTAGTTTGGTCAAACTATTCAAGTATGACTACTACTGACTGCTGAAGTTAAACTATTTCTTAACAGGAATTTAAATACGGATTAAGAAACCTAACAGTTTTGACTTAGTATTTACTTTTCTACTTCATTATTAAGAAACCCATCTTCCATATCAGAACTTTCATTTTTATTTAAGCTAATAGTATTAAAAATGAAAATACTTTTCTTTTTAATTTTTTTATGCTATGATCATTAATCTATGTGATTCTATGATTATGCTACCTTGTTTGTTACGTGTAGATAGTATGGATGATACGCAAAGGCTTATTCTTTTATTTTACATTTTAGTAGGGTAGGTCTATTGATGAATGACAACCTATAGGACATGTTTTTAAGACATATGTCTTTGTAAAATTATGGTTTTAATGTAAACACATATGGAAGACAAAAAGCTATCTATTTAATAACAGTCAGAAGAGTTTTGGATGAAAGTACGCATTCATTTATGTAGATAATTCCATAGCAAAAGATCAAAGCAAATTAATAAAAGAAGGATACATATATATGTGGAGGAATTTTTGAGGAATAAAGGGCATGATCTGATCACAGTGAGCAACACAGGTTTTGAAGCAGGCGAAGAAGCCTGTGAGTGGTGTCCTTGAAGTTTCTTTGAACATCGGAAAGGAGGAAGAAAGAGAGCTTTGTAATCAAAAAAGAATTGGGGAGATTAACTACAGAAGAGGATGAGAGAATACCTCTTCAAGCACATGGACAAAGGACTTTACCCAATAAGTGAGGGGGGTATTGTGCGTAATCAGTAAAAGCTGACCAATTACAATATTGTTGCTATGCATGCTTCTGCTGTAAACCTATATATACTCCGCTAAAATAGTGAATAAGGGAGAACGATCATACTCATATTGAGATCTCGTCGTTACTCCGGGCCGATTCCACTCCGACACATATATACAATCCTAATTATTTTTCTCACTCATATACTGCACCTCTACGACGATTTTAAAGGAACAAATCCTGAGATGAGTTCCTTCAGTAGATTGACAGTACATCATTTGCTTGAGTGACAGAAAGTTCTAAAATACAAGGCTTAAGTTATAGTCTAACATTAGTGGAAATAGCAGAAAACCTGGAAAGTAATTGACAAATCAGCTGGTACAGATTCTGAGAGGAAAGAGAAAGAAAATGATAACCTACTCTCCCTAAACATATAATCATAATTCATACCAGAAAAAAATTGTTGAAACCATGAAATGGGATATTGCATAACTTTTCTATTTTTTTTCCTACTATTAACTTATTGCTCTGACTACAGTATGATCTACTATGATTACTCTAAGTCAATCCTTTCCACCTTTAATGCCAGAAATCAGCAACATGAGTTTTCCACAACTACAGGTCTGCCTTACAACATGCTATGTGAAAAAAAACAAAAATATTTTTCAGATTTCATTTTTGTCATACTTCATTTTTGTTGACTATCCCCCCGCTCTTCTGTTAATGAGGATCTGCCATTTTCCGTTCTTTATGCCACTCATTATCGTCTTGGCTGTCCCTGTTGCTGTGATGGTTGAGGGTTTCCTGTGAGTGATGGGATTTGTCTCAGCTCTCTGATCATGGCAGGAGGAGGGGTGGGTTTATGCTTGCTGGAGTGCACTTGTTCCTAATCATCATGCCAGGTCCCTAAGCTGTTTTTCGCAATTGGAAAGGAAACATTCTGCAGAATCCAAATTCCTTCTTGAGCGACTTCAAACACCCAGTCTGTATGAGACACTGCAAGTTTGCAGGTTTACTACTTATCCCCACTGCCTCCAACACCAGGCAGACTTAATTGTGAAACAAAAATTAGTTTACTATGTCTAAGTTTTGTAGGTCTAAGTTTGGAAGTTACAAGTTTGGAAAGGGAAGGTTCCAAAGAGACAAAGAGAAAACAATTCCAGCTGTCCAGTTGCTTAGCTTCTCATGAAAATCCCCAGGGCTTGTCCTCATGTCCGCTTTCCCCGCTTTCTACCAGCCTGGATTCCTGTTTCTTGTCCAAAGAAACAGGCAACATTGATGAATTACAGTTCACATCTACACTGTCTTTTCAAGACATGAATGTGCTTGGTGACTTAGTCTTGGAGCCAGATCAACTGAGTATTTATAGTTGACTTCCAAGGTCTGTCATGCAGCTAATCAGACAGCCAACTGTTTCTCCCACAATTTGGATTTTCGACCTTTTTGTAGGGCTGCTTGCACCCTCATTTTAAATATTATAAATATAATAATATTTATTTAATTTCTATATTTATTTAATATATAATATTTAATATTATAAATATCAACTATAAATAAGTTTTGTGAAAAAAATTCTTTCTTAATAACTTCCTGTAGAAATCATATGTGATGCTTCACTAATACAGATGGGAGCTTTAGCAACAAATTGTTCTTCCACGGCAACATAACATAAGCTTATGCCCTTGGTGTTCCTGGAGTCCAATGTGATAGTACCCCTTAATTTTCATTTTCTGTTATAAGCAATCAAGGTTTTCAGTTGCATTTAGGTGAGATTTTCCATGTTTCTATTTTTTTATCATCTTTTGTAGTTCTTCACACAATGCAGTGCACATCCCTCCATGCAGTGCTCTAGAACAAGGCTCCTATTTAGGAAAAAAAAATGTCATATAGCTCTACAGCATGGCTCTGAATGTTACAAAAGCTGGATGAATAAGTTTTGGTTTTAAAGCTCTCACATCAGGTACCTGGCTATGAATTTGTGTTTAATTCAAATAATAGTTTTGTCTGGATGCTGAATGAGGCTTACATATTTATTTTTAGTATTTAAAAGTTTCAGCTTTTGCTTTGAAATTTTCAACCCTAAATATTGAGTTTATGCATAAATTTTAAAATGTAACATTTTTATACAAAAAATATATATAAAATTTTAAGTATATACAAAATAAATATATTACAGTCTAAATACGCATTATATAGCTACATTTTTAATATGAATATATATGTGCTCATATAGAGATGCTCTTCCTCCTTCCAACTTTGATCGTAACATCTGGATTGCTTTTTGCCTTCTTCCTGCTACTCCATTGTATATTGAGTAAATATATACTGTATTGACTATATGTAGTGGTGTTTTCTCAAGAAAATATCTGGGAAATCACTGCTATTCCTTAAATTTCACTTTAATAACAATTTTAAAACCAGTTGTGTGTAGTTATCACCATTGTGATTACAGCAGAATGTTCTGATTTGCTTATCTTCAAAGTGATTCTAGTAAAATAAGAAGCTGTTTTCTGTTAAAATATTTTCAGTGATCAAAGATGAATATTAAAACAAGTAACCTCAAAATATGTGGGGATAGGGAGAAATATTAACTATTTTCAGAATCGTAGAATGGCTTGGGTTGGAAGGAACCTTAAAGATCATCTAGTTTCAAGCCCTCTGCCATGGGCAGGGACACTGACCATGAGACCAGGTTGCTCAAAGCCCCATCCAACCTTCCAGGGATGAGGCATCCACAACTCCTTTGGGCAGCCTGTTCCAGTGCCTCAGCACCCTCATGGTGAAGAATTTCTTCCTTATATCTCACCTAAATCTAGCTTCTTTCAATTTAAAGCTATTCCCCCTGTCGTATCACTACATGCCCTTACAAAAACTCCCTCAGCCTTCTTGTAGGTTCCCTTTAGGTACTGTGAGGTTGCTATAAGGTCTACCCACAGCCTTTTCCAGGCTGAAGAACCCCAACTCTCTCAGCTTGCTTTCATGGGAGAGTGGTGCCATCCCTCTGATCATCTTCTTGACCCTCCTCTGGACTTGCTACCATCAGGTCCATGTCCTTCTTATGCTGTAGGCCCCAGAGCTGAACACAGTACTCCAGGTGGGGTGTCATGAGAGCGGAGTAGAGGGGGAGAATCACCTCCCTCAACCTGCTGGTCACACTTCTTGTGGTACAGCCTAGGGTACGGTTTGCCCTCTGGTCTGCAAGCACTCATCACTGGGTCATGTTGGCCTTCTCATCAGCCAACATCCCCAAGTCCTTTTCCTCATGGCTATTCTCAATCCATTCTCTGCCCAGCCTGTATTTCTACTTGGGATTGCCTCAAACCATATGCAGGACCTTGCACTTGGCTGTGTTGAACTTTGGGAGGTTTGCAGGGGCCCAGCTGTTCACTGCAACTCTTTGAGTGTGACCATCCAGCCAATTCCTTATTCACTGAGTGATCCATTTGTCAAATCCATGTATCTCTAATTTAGAGACAGGGATGTTGTGTGAGTCAGGGTCAAATGCTTTGTACAAGTGCAGGTAGATTTATTATTTATTTTACCAGGTTCACAAAGGGCAAAATAATTGTTCTCTGAAAGAAATTATAGTGTACAAATGCTTCCAAAGGAAGGCTGATTTTATAAGCTATTCACCTGATTTATCATTCACAAAGAACCTTTGAACAGGAAGTGGCCAATGTATGAGCTGTAATTCTTACTGCCCTGTGAAAATCAGAGGGGAATATTGCAAACATATTAAACTTTGTGTTTGAAAGTTAAATCTGATAAAAGTACACTTACCAAAACATATTTTGTAAAATAAAAGAAACCATTTCTTTGATATCTTATGTTCTTTCTCTTCTGAGGTATAAAGAAATGCATGCTGCTCATTCTGTCCTGTATTTTCAGTCTTTATATCTTACTGATTTCATTCTTAGTGTGGAAAAAAAGTAAGAAAAATATTAGTTCCTATCTAATTTCATTTTAATTTGGCTCAGTATAATGATTGCCAAAAGGATGCTAATTAGACTTGCTAAAAAACACCACAACATGAAGAGGTGAAAATGACCTTATGAAAAAATCTCAGAGACAGCAGGAAAGCTGTAGTCTTCCAAACCTTAAGTAAGATAATATGCTGCTGTCTTTGAGGGATTGTGAAAGAAGTGCCTGCAAAGTCTTGGAGCATGTTATAATTGAACAATGTCCTCTCTTGTTGTTGATGAGTGATAATTATATCATCACAGAGAGATTGATGGCCCATGCACTGTTTTCAATTGTATTATATGTAAGATTTTGTTTTTACAATGTGCTTTTAAAAAGGGAAGTTCTGAAATCCAGACTTCTTTTCTTTCAAGATGTAGAAACCACTCTTACCCTAGATATAACTCTAGATATAAGCCTATTTATTTATTTATTTATTTACCCTTGAACCTCTCTCTAAGCAACTAGTGACGAGGAGGCAAAGGGTTTTGCTTCTTCTATGTGCTGTTCCTCTCAAGACCACAGTCCCTCACCATTGGCACCTCTGAAAAATACAAATTGTACCAGTTGTAGCCAAATCGGCATCGGTGGGGTGTAGCCTCACACCTACCATGACTCAAGGCTTAGCAGGCTTTTGTAGTCAAATTGTGCCTCAAGCCAGCCCTTATAAGTATTGAGAAGAGAGGTGACCTCCTCATTATGCTTTTTTTCTATACCTGTTTCCTACAGCAGGAGATTTTAAATAGGCAGAATTAAGCAGTTTAATAATCGCTTTTGGAAAATGAAATGCACATGGTGAGGCAATTTCTTTTTCATTTTGAAAATATGTTTTTCCTCATTTCTGAGAAAGGAGATGGAAATCATGCTTGCTTATCGCTGAAATTAGTTTGTGTAACTGGTTAGGTATTTGATTATTTGAGCATCTGTCTTTTAGCAGCTCAGATAGTTCTGTTGCCTTAAGCAGAAATCAGTGAGGTGAGAGCAGATACTGGGAAAGAGACAGAAATTGTTCTCAGGCTACTAGCCATACTAACAAGAAGTCTAGTTAGAGAGGACAGGAGTTGTTGAACTCAAATAGTGGATGTAATGGGAAAATCAGAGACCCACTTTAAAAACATACATTTTTGCAAGTCTTTTGGTGGGAAACTCTTTTCCCTTTGTCACGTGTAACACCATGAGGGTAAAGAAAATCCCTGATAAAGGAAACAGCATGGACTAGTTGGAACTTCAGTAAGAGTCTTGTGTTGGCCTGCCTTGCAGTAGTCTTCTGCTCCCAGGATCCTAGCAGACATGTAAGACTGAAAAAAAGTTATCAAAATTCAACTGGCAGAGGAAAAAATGTGGTTTCCTGCTATTTTGAAATATTTTTAAATCAGTCTCTTCATATCATTTTTCTTTTTAGGGAACACCATGACTTTTGTGTTATATCTTCCAATTCTTCACACATCTTTTCTTGTTCTCATGTCTCACACTGGAAAACTAAATAGGACAGGGAAACTGAAAAGAGCAGCTAGGCAGCCTGCCCTTGTAAACTAAGCTCGGAGCCCTGTTGCTAATCCAGTTTCTGACAGATACCCTCGTTTGCCCTTGGCTAGGATTAGAGATTAGATGTATGGATCAGGAACGTAACGTGGGAGGTAAGGAAACACATAAACTAGTAGTGTATTAGATCAAATGGGAGAATACTTTGCTCTGTCAAAGGAATGAAGCAAGAACCTAGCATATTGCTGCTGCTATTCCTCATAAATAAGAAAAATAAAAGTAGCTGATGGACATAAGATCTTGAGCATCCTGGGGGGGTAGGGGGGGAGGGGAATGGATCTCAAAAGAACCATGGCCTTACAGGACATCTATGTTGTTCAGTAGAAAAAGGCAAGTTAAAAGAGTTTGTTTTACAGCTATTCAAAAGATTTTTCTTTCAGAAGAACTGAAGGACAACACTCCCATGACTGAAAGTATATGCTGTCTGCCAGCCCAGCATCTGCCTTCTGGCAGAATCCCCAGGACCTTAACCTTCAGAAGCCAAACTATCTGAGTGAGAGAGAGAGAACGTTCCCCACTTGGTAAGACAGCAAGTGTATTTGAATGATAACTAAAGTTTCCTTTTACAGTTCGTATAACATAGCTATGCTATACCAAGGGAAAGAACAGAGTTTCTCAAAATAAAGCAAATGATGCATGAACAGAAAGTAAAATATGCCATGTCATTTCTGTCCAAACCAGGGAATATACCATGCTTTGTTACACAGCCTGGCATATTTTTTTCTTCTCCTCCGGAAGAATGGGTAAAATGTGTAAAATATAAAAGAAGTAAAATCAGTGTCATCAAATCCTTATCTTTCAAAAGTGCCCCAAAAATAAATGGCTCAGCTGAGACCCACTTGGAAACAGTTTGATGCAGTGTCCCTGTGTTATACAGAGTAGTGATATTCTATTATTTAAAAAGCTGTTATTTGAGTCTCATGGTGAGATGAAACTGATAAAATGTAATAGCCAGTCACAAAAATTTTCTGTTTGTGAATGTATGGTCCTATATGTGTTTGGTCCAGAGAATAATTAATTCTGATGCTATTTTATTCCCCACATAATGTCACAATAATATTTTTTGTATACAGTATGATAAGAATCTGTGAGTAGTGGAGATTTTTTTTCAAGAAAAAATATACTTGATCACAGCTATGGTTAAATTATGGATACTAATATGTATTCAGCCTATTATGTGCAACAAAGGAAGGAAGATGTCGTTAACCAAGAAGGTATGTGTTAAACAGAAACAAACCATTTTACTGTCCTGGGAAGCAGATTGGAATTGATTGGAAAATAAATAGTAGAGAGGTGTGAAGTGTATCATTACCTACAATGCAATTTCTTAAGTGTCAAACACTCACACCTATCCTACAATACTCTGGCCAGCTCATAGATTGCTCTGAAATTAGTGTCTACCTACCAGCTCAATATATCTCCCAAGTAACAAAGTTCTCTTGCACTCATGTCTTTTGCAAATGCTTGCAGCCTGTAACAAGTAATAGTGTAGTGAGATAAACTACTAATGACTGCAAAACCATGATAATTCGTACTATAAAGTTCTTTAGAATATGTTATGGAGCTCTTTTCTTTTCAGTAAAAAAGAAGGATTACAAGAGCAGAAACCCTCACCAACCATAAATCTCTAAGAGCAGTAGATCACTTTTACAGATAAATCATTCTAGCACAAAGAGACATCTAAATGATGCTGATAAAACATGAAACTTCTTTATCAGATATTTAGAAAACTACATTTATAAAGAGTATTTGAAGAGAAAAAAAAATCCCTGGGACCCTATTGTTTTGCACAGGAAAACCATCTGAATTTTTTTGTTTAAATTAATTTAAGGAAGAGGCATGACATGAATAATTTCTATACCCTTATCATTGTTGTTTTAAATATCCTGCAATTATACGGGAAAAAAAAAAATCTCAATTTCTGACTGTATTGTATCCAAAGGCCCCATTGGTACACGTGTTGGCGTTTTTTCAGTTTTGTTTTGTTTTGTTTTCTACTGCTTATCTTTATTAGACTCATGTGGCCTAAACACCCATAGAGCTGAGGACTAACATGAATCCTCCAGATGACTTTAGTGATCCTGGACTGATGCAGTTTCGACATTTAGGAGAGTCTGGAGTACAAAATGTGCAGCATACAGCAAGAAAGCAATACCATATGTAAAAGTATTTATCTGTCCATTTATAAGGCTGCTGTGGCACAGCTAAATGCCGTCTTTACTGGAAGATGCAAATTGCAGTTGTTTGTATCACTGGTTTATTTAAAAAGATTATATGTGACAGACTTTCTGCTGGAGTATTAATCTTGCCCCAAATTTTGATGGGGTTGTCTTGGAGGCTCTGAGACATCCTCAGAAAGACAAAAAGCTAGTCAAACAGCTAGAGCCGTCCAGATGGCTTCTTCTTTATTGATGACCCACCTCTTGTAGCATAATTCCTCTGCTGCTTTTGGAAAAAAAGATCAGAAATCCCTGTTTTGTTTCCTGTATGGTTCTCCCTTGGTAGTTCTTTTCATTATTGTGGAAATTAATATCAAAGAGAGAATCTGAAAGACATATATAACAGAAGGTTTGTCTCCACAGATGCAGGGGCAGGAGGGAAGGAAGTGCAAGCATCATGACCAAATAATGATAAATACTGTGATTTCCAAATGTGCTGAAGTGAAGAAAGAGCCCGTGTGTCATCTGCAGATGTTTTACAACCGATTTGATGTTAATTGACATCCATAATAGCTAACTCTTTTCCAAATCTCTTTCAAAATGGAACAAATCTCCTAGTTCACCAAGCATTGCTAGTATTTAAATATTTGGCTGTTGGTTTTTTTTTTTTCTATTCTTTTGGCCTCCCTGCATCTTTCTAAATCTCTGTTGAACTGGGCCTGTCTTCCACACAACATGATAGTGGACAAAAACCAGCATTCAGCACAGCAGTTCATTAGCAAGAAATGCTAATGGGAGCAGTCAGGCATTTCGGCTGCTTCAGTACAAATTGAAAGAATTTCAGCCTAATGCTCGCCAAGGCCTCCTCAACAGGATCAGCCAAACCCAAGTATCTGTGGTGGACACAAACTTCTCTCAGTGAGGGGGCTTTCAACCTAAAGAAAGAAAGATGTCCTCCTAAACACGTGTTTTTGTTTGTTTGCTTGTTTTCTCAATTCTATTGCAAGTATTAGGGTGTGTATTTTTTTGTCTGCATTATCATGGACAACTCTGTTCTCCCTTTTTCAAGAGTGACTCAGCTGAACTTCTGCAGTTCTGCTTGGTGTTGGAGAAGTTATGACTGTTTCTGTAGAGGCCAGCAATGTTCTCACTTGAATTACAGGATCTATGGAAGTGTGGAAGGCATACAGCTAAAAGCATCTATAAAATGGTGGGGTTTGGTTTTGGTTTTTTTTTTCCAGAATTTTCAGAAAAACAGTCTGACCTCCAAGAGGCTTAAAATCCCTTTTCCTTTAGGAATACAAGCCTACAGAAATCCTCATGTTTTTGCATGCTACTAGTGTAAAACTTGTAGCACAGTAAAATGGCAAAACCACCTTTCTGTATGAACTGAACATAAATACTTTTCCTACTCATGTTTAGCTTTTCCAGTGCTCTTGAAATAATTACCAAATTATTCCACCTAATTATTAATTATAGTTATTAATTATTCCATCATATACCTAAACATAGATTTGAGTGTTCCATAATATATCTGTGATGCATTAATAAAAATGTATCCCTTTCCTTCAGGTGGATATGTCCTTAAGTAGCTACATGGTGAAATATATTTAATAATTTTAAATATAGTCCATCTTAATAGTTATCATGTATTTCATGTGATCATGTTCTACTTTGTCACCTTGGAGCAACATAGCAATCTTCCCAGCATTCAGGAACTACTGTTTTGCCAAATGCCTGGGCGCGTTTGCATTCATTACCTTTTCACAGTGGAATGATAATAAGAGGGAAAAAGATGGGAAAAGAGCAGGTTTCTGTAATTTCTTTCTCAAAGCCAAGTATATACTGCTCTCTTGTGGAACTTGTAAGGTAGTTGCCAGCACTGGATGAAGTTGTCCTTGACTTTCTGACTGTATTATTCTGTTCCACTGAATATTACTAAAGGAGATTTAGTGCATACGATGTAGCACTTTTTTCAAACTCTGTGATATAAATTCAAATCTTTCCTTCTAATGTACTTTGTTCTATTTTTGTCTTTGACAGTCAGCATCCATTGTTGACATAGCTGTCTGTGCTGCTTTTGGAATTAGATTCATGCTCTTTTGCAAAAAAACATACGTTTATTCGTATTGGAAAGTTGCCTTTTCCTCTCTTCAAATGACACTGAAATACATCTGTAGTTTGCTGTGAATGAAATGAATGAATGAAATGAATGAAAACTTGGGTATATGTCTGCATAATGTTTGTTTACGAGGGGTGTGTTGTCTAAATGATGGACTCTAAAATCTTTTCTCATGTATTATGAAACTGAGTGTTGAGTAAAATTTTTAGAATAATATTTCAAAATATATCACTGGCCAGTCAAAGAAGGGAGGTGGTCCAGTCACAGAGCCTTCCTTACTGAGCCCGTGGGAAGCAAAGAGCTTCACAAGCAGGAGAACTTCCGATGCGTGGTTTCCTGAGGACACCTGGATGAGATTCTCTGCTTTCTTAAGAATATGTGTGTTTCAGTTTACGCAGCAGTTGCTCTACATTGCCATCCATTTTCATTACAAGTATTTGAGGCCATTGCCTTTCTGTCAGATGTGGTCAGAAATCTTATTTGCAATTGAAAGATAGAGAGGCAGAGAAATTTTATTACCTTATGTACCTGGAAAACTTCAGATAGATCTATTTGTGCCTGAACATGCCTTACTTGTTACTTACTTTACAGCATATTTTATCTAGCAAGATCCTAAGGGAATATAGAGGCTACAGACAAATTTTCCCCCTTCTGACTCACCCTGAGAATTTCTACTGCAAACTTTATACTCAGTTTGTTTTGGGAAAGGCTACTTGAGTTCATTGATATAACACATACACAGCAAAATACTCCACTGGCGAGAAACACTTCATTCCCCTGATATAAATTCTTGCTCCCACCTCTGCTGAGGAAACAATTCTCCTTAATGCAAGTACTTATCCCTGTAAGCACCAACGATTTTGAGGATAAGTTATGTAAAAGCATCCCCATCATTAAAACCACACAGTTTTAAGGAGGCTGAGTTCACTCTTGCCAAGTAAGCCCAGTTCAGTAAGTTGGGGTAGGAGTTTAGACATTTGGTCCACTCTAACCCTTGGAGGAGTACAGCCCATTTTCAAAGGGGATAAGTAAAGTCCTAGGGGGATTTTTATTGCAAAATGTACTTCCATGAGGAATTACTGCATGGTTAATGTGCTATAAACACAGCCTCCAGCACCCTGCATACCAGCTTCTCTGTGTAGCCAAGCCTTGTATTCTCTTGCTTGTAGACAGGATATTCTCTGTTGAAAAGAGGGAGTCTAAAGAATCAAGTCAATCAACGTGCTTTTGTGAGTCCTGTGAAATAGAGTGAGAGTTACAAAGGAAAAGAAAGTAGATTTTGAGTGTACAATATTTCAGAAGAGATTGGGAGAGGGCGTTTTTACGATATTCTATTATGTCTCCTCTTTAGAAAGAGGCTAAGCCAGTGCCAAAGGAATAGTTTCCTGAAGTGCTATTTATTCACAGGATGGATAGGAGCTGACAAGCCAGCCATCAGAATGGCTTCTTTGTCCTTGGAGCTCCAGGTGGTTTAACAGTGTAAAGAAGTTACATGTTTTTACCAAAATGACTGTTCATTCCTTTTAGATGGCTTTCCAGTAATTTCCAGTGTATTTTCAGGGGCTTCTGAAGGAAAACAAAACAAAACAAAACAAAACAAAACAAAACAAAAACAAGCCCAAACAAGACAGTGTATAAGGGGAGGGAGGTGGGGAAGTGAAGATAAGCTAAAACTGGGTGTACACTTGATGTGGAGAGGGTCTATCTTGCCTTGTCTAGAAATACATTCAACCAGAGAAGGCTCAGAGTCGAAGTAGTATTAGTATTCATGCTACATAAATAAGAATCATGGCAGAATCATGGCTATAATCAGCTTTTCTAGCAGCAGCATTAACATGGCTGTACTGCACCCCATGCATTTTCTGACAGCGTATTTAAGGATGTAAACAACAATCTTGAAATTGTGCTCAAGAGCCTTACAAGAACTTTTTTTTTAACATAACATTTTATTGTTTATTGGTTTTAAAAAATATTTGAAAGCTCAGCCCTTTATGATAGGTAAAGATAATATGATAATTATCTAATGTAGGCTGCAAATAACATTGTTGGTTTTCATCATTATTATCAGGTTTCTGACCAGTTTGTGGAGATGTAAATTCAAGGCTGAGCAGAGGGGACTCAGAACCTCCTTCAAGCTGTTCTAATGTAGCCCTGTGTGCAGTTGTCTCCCCCACTGCCAGGATCTGCAGCTGGGTCACAGTCAGCTTGTTGTCCACCAGGACCCATCTCCAGACCTCTGAGCTATCTCAGCACCTCTGTAATCTCTCTGCAGTGTTTGTAAGGGTATATTTCTTTTCGTTATGTATCCTTTCATAATTAACATTAAATTCTTTACTTGTTTTGAAATAAGCAAGCTTCACAAATTTAGCAAGTAGTGACACTTAATTTTGTCCAGAAAGGGACAGTAATAGGGAAGAGTAATCGTGTACATTCTCTATTGAATACTTGGAGGTGGAAAGAATGCTGACTTCCATATGCAGTAGTTACACTGTTAGCTTTTCAGGCAAGAAATAGGGGAGAAAAGTGTCTCATGTCGCACAAATTGGGCAATAGACCTGGAATCCACTAACTCTCAGAATAATGTTGACTTGGCTGAGGTCTGGATACTGTTGGGAAAAACTGGAGAAAGGCACTGGCCACACTGAATTTCCAATAAAATTACATTGGCAGTTCATCCAAAGAGGGAAAAGTATCCACATGTGGGGTATAACAGAGTGATTTTATTTTATTCGTATTGTTCCTAGGAGCCAAAAGATGGCTGTGAAATTTGTTGGAAACTAAGACCCTCATTTTGAAAGGTTTCACCATTATGTGTATAGCAAATTGTTGTGCCCAAGCTGCTTTCCTGCACAGCTTGTCTGCTTTGCTGAGCTTCTGCAGGCAATGAGCAGCAAAATCTTTCTGCAGATTTTAGTTCCTGCAAGAATGCAGCTCCCTTTATAAGTTCAGTCATTTTAATCAGGATTCACTTTCACCTTTGAGAGTCAGTTTTCCCAAAATGTTTAATAAACTTATTAGGCATCTGGTCCTTATGCTGTTCTTCCATTTATTTGCAGGAAGTGCTTATTAGTGCATATGATTGTACCTACTCTTCATCAGCAGCGTGAACAGTGCTGTGCTTTGTACCATCTCTTCAGAAAATTGCATTGTGTGATTCCTTCTATCTTAAGACGTACTTCCATCTGCTTTTTACAGCTTATTCATAGTACTGAAGTCTTTAGTCGAAGTTATTGTGTGTTCACTAGGCTTTTACCACGTGTGCTAATCTGATTTCAGAAGGGAGATCTATTAATATACACTGCTGATTTACATGTTAATGTTTCTCGGAGTGCTAAGTCAGCAAAAAGGAGCACAAAGAGCTAAAGCCAGAGAAAACATTGTCTGAGCATGGATTTGCCAGATGTGCTGCAGGGGACAGTGCAATGCTGTATTCAAATATATGTAAATAACAGCAGGAATGAAAAAGGAAGTTTTGGTCTCTGATGGGACATTCCCAGTGCAGCAATCTGTGTCTCTAAACCTCCACGTTGCCTTGATTTTATTTCTGCCTCTGCTACATAGACAACACCTTGGGAGAATTTATAGGTACATGCAGCTCCAAAATCTAGCTGCATGTGTATTTTCGATGAAAATGTTAATTTGCTGCGTTCGGTTTTATGCCGTGGAACTGAATGAGCAGAAAACAGCTTTTAGCCTCCGCTCCAAGAGGCTGAGGAGGCGCTCAGCAGCGGCCACCGTGCGGCCACCCGGCCCTGGCCGTGTGTGTCCCTTCACCGTGTGTGTCCCTCTGCCCTGTGTGTCCCTCCACCGGGGCTCCGCGGGGCTGCGGCTGCCATGTCCCCCCGTGCCCGGGCCGGGCAGGACGGTGCTGTCCCCTCGGACCACCCCGTGGCTGTTTTGAGGGCAGTGGATACCAGCACTGTATACAGTTTTCCATGAGGTACTGACACACTGGACAAAACCTGGCGATATTTTGGAGTCGACAGGATTTGGCAAATGTCAGTTTCTGTTTGATTTTGTAAAAGGTAGCTCACTCGTTATGACGGTGCTAGCTGGTCCTTCGTTACACTTCTCCTCTCTCCTTGCTGACCCAATTACTTTTTTTCTTTGCTTTTTTTTTTCCCCTCTGCATTTTGCCTTCCGTAGTTAACACTGTTGGACTGTCATCTTAACCTCTTAACCATGGCAGAGTGTTGCTGTAGCAGGTGGAGGGACAGGTCACTGGAGAGCCAGATGAAGGGATCACCCCATTCTTGCCAGACCTCCAGCATGCCATTTATGCTAAAGCTTAGGTTTGTAAAAAGTCAGGTATCTTGGTTAAGTGGGGAGGAGAGGTCAGACTAGAGAGCTTCCTTGCCAGAGAAACAATTAAGATATCATTTTATCCCATCTAAAATATTAATCACTCAGACCTGGTGAAGGATACAGCAGTAGGATTTTTCAGATGCAGCCAAGGTCTTTTCATAGCAGAAGCCTTGATATTTTTCAGGTAATGAGGCCCTCTGATAACCAAATGTGAAATACTTGTGTTACTCTTGTGTTTATTTGCATTCTTATTTTCCACTTTTTTTCCTCCTCAAAACACATAAGCTCACACTCCCTGGAGCCTTATGGGCTTTGTCTCTTCATTTTATTACCTACTGCCAAATAGTTTTCTCTCCTCCTATTTAAGTCAAGTGCACATTTCAGCATCAGGGCTGCTAGGCATAACCAGCTTGGCAAAGTTTATCTTAGCAGCTATTTACTGTAATTTGTGAGGGAGATTGGAGACACTTAGGTTGTTTGACAGCTGCTTTACAGTCGATCAAAAGAAGAGATGTAATTTAATTCCAGTGTCTGCTCCAGATAAATCCTTTGAAAGCAGTATTATAAAGTGGGAATAGCTCTGACAACAGAAAGAAGCAGAGGACAGAACAGACATTCAAATGTGTGCTTTCGCCGTTATTCATGTGCTTAGTTCAGGCCTTACAGACTCAAAACCTGTCTAATGGCTTGGGCTCAGGAGTATGTCTTGACTCACTAGTACCCTGCTCAGATTGCTGGTACCCTGTTTCCAGTTGCACACATATCCATTTAGTATTTATTAATGGTATTATTAATATAGTTTCCAGAGATAGTCCCTAGCAATAGATGTTAGACACACTGAGACTGAAAACAGCTTATATATGTAGAAAGTTTTTTGATAAACCACTTTGTTCTTCCTTCCTGGTCTTGTACCAAGACATTATAATACACTAGCTCCAGTCTCTTAAGACATATATATGCACAAGCAGATCAGTTTTAAGCTATAAGTAAGTTTTCCAGAAGTCTAAAGTTTGTCATAATTAGCACTTGGAAAAGTCTGTGAAGTTTTTCACTGTTCATATTTTGATGTGCAAAGACTAATATTTATACTAAAATCTCTGCTAGACATTCATTGCTTTCATTTGCACCTCTATTTGATTAATCTTTTTTCTTGGACCATCACTTTTGTTCAGCAGTTATGGTTCTTCACTCTTAATCTAAAGTCTTTGATGTCCTGCTTTGATTCAAACAAATGAAAGTTGATGGTAGTGTTTGAAAAGGTGCTATTCATGTTAAATGATGAAGTCATTCTGGTACAGTTTGTTCACTGATAGGTCTCCTTTTGGCTAATTAGTCTAATGACATGTAAACATGTCTAGAAGACATCATGAAAGTGGCAGAAAAAACATGCTCCCAATTTGTTTTAGTGTGCTGGTAAACTTTTCTGAAGTTTCTCCCTTCTTGTTAGAGCTGTAAACATCAGAAGGAGTCTTTATTAAATTGCTTTTACCTCAAACTACAGGGGGCTTTAATGGAAAAGGGAAAAATGTTTGAAACTGTTGAGTCTTTGTTCTTTTTCTAAGGCAAGAACATTGAGAGTTCACACAATGGGATTTTAATAACTGGGTTTATTACCTTCACAGCAGTAAAAAAGTCCGGAGTATCTGGGTTTGCTGAACTGGTTAAAGGGATACTAAGCAGTTCCATACATTATGTACTTCAAAAAGCACACAAAAGTATAAATATGTTATTGTCAAAATGTTAATTAGTCCTATATAACATATCTATGAAGTCTAAGCAGATATTCACAGACTCTATTTTGCCGAATTTTAAGCACCACAGTGACCCCTGAGAGCATGGCTGCATTTCTCTGAGTACCTGAGTCAATAACAGCATCCTTTGGAGCCCTTATGGATCCATCTGTGCTAGTGCTGGACCATAACTCAGGTGTCTTCTTCAGGACTGAGAACAAGCACCATGGTGCATCTTGCATTATAATAGAATAATCTGGGTTGGAAGGAACCTTCAAAGATCATCTAGTACAACCTCCCTGCAATGAGCAGGGACATCTTCAACTAGATCAGGTTGCTCAGAGGCCCATCCAGCCTGACATCGAGTGTTTCCATCTACCACATCCCTGGGAAACCTCTTCCTGTATTTTACCACTCACTGTAAAAAAATTTTTTGTGTCTTGCCTGAACCGCCCCTCCTTTAGTTTAAAACCATTACCCCTTGTCCTATTATAACAGGCCCTGCTAAAAACTCTGTCCCCATCTTTCTTATAGGCCTCTTTTAAATACTGAAAGGCCACAATAAGGTCTCCCCAGAGCTTTCTCTTCTCCAGGGTGAACAACCCCAACTCTCTCAGCCTGTCCTCACAGAAGAGGTGTTCCATCCCTCTGACCATCTTGGTGACCCTCCTCTGGACCCTCTCCAACAGGTTCATGTCATTAATAGAGCTGCATTTCTCCATTGCCTCTCCTTTCACCACCACCAAAAAAACTCCTCCGTGCCCAGGCAGGTTTTATGCATACTGCCTTACAACAGCTGTGCTGTGCCTCCTCCTACACATTGCCTGGGAAAGTTCTGACCTTCACAGGGTGAGCTGTCCTTGACATCCAGTCCATGGCCACTTCACTTATGAGGTGGAGTGTGAATGTACATTGTACATAGCCAGTGTAACTTTGCTGTAAAAGTAAGCAGAAGAACAAGGATATTCACAGTATATATTACTATACATGTATGCCAAGGAGGATAGGCTCCACAAAAAAAAAAAATATATCTATATTTTAAGAATTGCAATTAATGGTGTCACGAAATCAGACGTAAAAGATCCTCTATGATCTTGATTTTTCTATTTCTCCCCATGTAATTGAAATAAATGTTTCCTTTATTGTCTTCTAAATTAAACAGTTGTCAACATACCATGGTATTCTCTGTGGACTCCGTGTTGTTATCACAACTGATGAATCTGAAATTCTCTGGTATTGCCTCTGCAAGAAGACAGTTGTGATTTTTTGCACCAATCTGTCCCTGTTCTGTGAGCATTCTCATTTCTTCCTGCCGTTTATTGTTTCTTCTTGAACAACCATTACTGTTGGACAAGAAAAACATGCAATCTTGAGAGTTCTCTGTGTCAGGATTTCTGCCTGGTCAGCTTTCCTTGCTGTTGCTGCAGGATCTCATAATTCTGTTGCAGCTCTCTGCTCTTCATAGTACAGTATTAATTGGAATTGCAATTTCTAGTGCAAGCTAGAAGGCAGGTATTGTGAACAAATTAATTTTCTGTTCCCTCATTTCTCATATCATTTATCAGCTGATCTCCTGAATCATTTAAGGCCACCTCAACCTGGCATTGCTTTGGTAATTTCTGTTGTTTTGCCATGTAATCAGACATTATGATTTTTTTTAACTTTTATTTATGAAACAGAAGATATCTGCAATAATCAGTGAGTTTAGTGCTAGGTTTTGTAAAATTTCTATGGTTACCTATGTGTCTGTGCTGCTAATTTAGTAGGAGTCAGCTGAACAGTGAGTTCTTTTCATCCTTAATTCAGTGAAGCTGTCATCTTTTTCATCCTTTGAGTCATTAATTATGACATGTTTCTAGCATATTTATGTTGCTGCTCTGGCCCTTGGCTGTGCAAATAAGCAATGCACTTTTCCTCCAATTTTTTACCCTTTTCCTATGTATATGATACCTTATAAATTGTTCTGGTGTTGTGGCTGTAGTGCATTTTCCATAGGCTCACACAGTTACACTCTGTGCCACTGTACACCTGGACAGATCTTGGTGCCCAACTGTTGTGTCTTTGCTCTGTGCTCACCAGACTGTAAGGAAGTTATTCCGAGAATCAAAATTTAGCAAAACTATTCTGTATCTTCAGACTTTATTTTATTTCAAGGTACTATTCACTTTGCCTGAAAGCCCAGTGCATGAGAATCCTGAATATTAAAGAGGGTCTTGGAAAGCCCCACAGGCCATTGTTATAGGTGGTATGAGGGTGAAACCAGGCCTGGTAATTTAACTATTCATTTTGCAGCACTAAGACATTTCTGTGAAACAGAAACTGGCCTCTGAGCATTTGCTGTTGAAAGATCATGAAATAGATATTTGTTTTGCTAGAGAATCTATTCAGCTTCATACTCCTCCACTGAAGGCTACAGAAAATTTACATCACTCTCTTAGATAAAGGGCCTACAACTGCAAGATTAACGACACATTGGCTGAATTTGTTAGCGTACTTATTAGTGCATTGGCTTCCCCATCCCTGAAGTCACACATACGTTCATTATAAAACCAGTGTACAGTGTGTGAAATAGCCTGCTCTAATTATAATCTAGATAATTCCAGGAAAGTGAAGCTAATTCATATAAGCTCTATTAAGTCATCTAACATGGCAGCATATGCCATGAGGTAAAATTGCTTGGATGCAGACTGGCAACAAGGGAAATATTATGTGGTGAGATCATTTCAGCCAGCAAATTGGAAACTCGTTTTAGAAGTCAGCTTAATTTAATATACTGATGTGGTGATGCCAACTTGGACAGCATTTAGCTCTCAGGAAGCAAATCTTGTAAGAGCAAAGCCCAACATCTTCAGTGATGGAATGTGGTCATTTCACAATCTTTTAAAATTTTGGTATGTAAAAATCTGAAGGTGGTAAGGTAAGATCTCTGGGCCATGCTTTCACTATATTTTAGGTTCATTTTACAAGTAGTGAATAAATATACTTCTATTAGACAAACAGTGTATGAAGGAAGTTGGCCTCTGGTTAATTGAGAACCTGGCAATTGGTTGTATACGTGATACATTCAGTGCAGATAAGCTGAAAGAGAGAAAGCCTTTACTGAGTCACTAGGTGGCTTTTAAAATATGGAGAAGTCAATGACAAATTTATTTTAGTTTTCCCTTTTTACTCTAATATTTTTCCCCTCAAAGATGACTAGCTGTAGTAAGGGGAGGGTTTTTCTTCACTTGCCTATGATTAATTAATTAATTCTATATAATGGTTTTAAATATTTTCCAGTCTCCAGGAGCCCAGTCTGGTCTCCTTGTGGGTGTGAGAAATGAAGATATTCTCCATGTTTTTGTCTGTAAGTACTGGAACTCATAAAACAAAACATCTGTTATTTGTTAATCCAATCAAACCTTTAATGAATCTGAAACTGTTATCTACCTCAGTGTCTGAACAAAACACAGTCATGCATGGAAGCAAAAATGTATATGTTTTATGATACTATCAGTTATATAATCACGTGGTATTTTTTCTCATAGGGTCCAATCTTCATTCACTTTAGATAGTAAACTGTTGCAATTCACTTCTCTGCATCTGCTTCTCAATTTTCATCCCCATCATCCTCTCACATTCATCTTTCCTCTTGTCCATAAGTTCCTTAATCTTCTGCTGACTCTTTAGTGTACCATGCCAAAGAAATCTTGGGCGAGTTCAGCTTCCAATCTTCTAAAAAGTTTATATGGGACAAGGAGGAAATGAAGGGCTTCAAAAGCTTTGTAATTTTTCCTGATTTGAAAGGCTATGTAAAGGCTGATTTTGACTTTACAGTCAGCTCCTCCTTGCAGTTCCCCAGTTTTGGGTTCTCCTCCGAAGTGAAGGAAAAGTAAGGCTTCTAATCAAAGGATTGTCAAATATATTTTTAAATTAGAAAGTCAACATCTGGTATCCGATTTTGGCTGAATCATTAAAACAATATTAAATTGCATAAAGATTAATGAAGGTAGAAGTAATTGAAACAAGTTGTTATAATGGTGAATATGAAGAATACTCACCATAGGCTACCTGGCTGATCAGCAGTGCAGCATTTCCTTACAGGGGACCTGGGTGCTTTCCCTTGGCTAGCAAGATTGTTTGGCCTAGCAAATGTTTCACTGCTGTAGGCAGTTTGTTCTGAATGATTTACTAGTTGAGACTTCTGCTTCTTGGAGAAGGTATGCTTTGGTCTTGGAAATCATGAATATTCGAGCTGAAATCTGTCCGGATAGTTTTTCAAGGCCACATGTCAAAGTCTTTGTTTGTTTGTTGGTCTACATGCACTTCAGTTAGTTGCATTTTTGCTTGCCTCATTCTCACGGTATATTGAGTATCTGAATGTGCTGGAATTTACTTCTGTTCTTATTTCACCTCATTATGACATTCAGCTTTCTTCAAGTCCTCCTTTTGAGAAAACTTTGTTCAGCTGTTGGTGGGCGTGCACGTTCCAGGCACTTACCTGTGCTCTGAGCTGCCCTTGCTGCCTGAGGAAGAATCACTCCCTGAGGAAAGCAAGGACTGCCAGGTACTCCTTCTTCTCACTTTTCATGACTTTACAGCAATGGTACCTGCTGTAGGCCATACCTCGGATCTGCTTCTTACTTGAGCACCCCAGAACCATTAGAAGAGCAGTGGATGCTAAGAGGTAGTTTAGTTTCAAAAGCAAATTAGTCCTCAGCACAGAAGAAAAAGCCACCTAAGTCTACTAGATACAGTGGCTGGTGGACAACTGCTTGCCTAGGGAGTCCTGAGAAAAATGTTACTTGGCTTGATAGGGTGTTATGAAAAGTTTACACTTTTTGTTGTTCTTCAAACATTAATTTCAGTTTTTCTACTTATTAATATATTTTGCCAATAAGTTGTTTTGTAAGAAGAGATGTGCTACTACTAATTCCTTGCTTATGCTGTCCCTGTCTTTACCAGTTCTTTGGTGAGCTGTAGTTAAAGGCACTATTTGGCTATTTACTATCACAAATGTGTTCTCTTTTGAAATAATTATACTTTGCTCTTAAGGGAGAGAAGCCTTACAGCACATGCTTTGTTATGTCTTTGATCATATCAGATTTTGTTGTGGCTCATTACTTTATGACATATTTTCCCTTGTTCTTCTTTGTCCCCAGCTGCTGTCCTGCTGTGTTTTACAGTTAATCCTAGTTAGTCTTTACTTCACTCCAAGCACTTTTTTGTTCCAGTTGCTCATAATTTTACTACTTTCAGTAACTATCCCACAGGCTTCTTTACCAGGTGTGCTCAGTAAGTCCTTTTTTTTTTTTTTTTTAGCATTAGCAAGTTCTGTGTCCTTTTCTAGATCATCAGTATATTCTGTAGACAAAAGCAGTTCAACTGGTTATCCTTGTGACATATAATCTGCCATCACGATCCAGATAAAAGCCTTGCTTATGCTAATAAATACTTAAAATGTTCCCTACATAAAATATCATAGTTGATTTTTTTTTCTGTCATCACATTGTTTTGCATATAGTGCAGATTAGATAAATTTAGGATTTTTGGTTCAGTTCTGAATTAAAAGATCCTATTAAACCATCTCAAATTTCTCCATTAAAAACAGCAAGATGTGCTCTTATGGTAAGGACAACCTTTGCTTTCATTTCTACACATTCCTCTAATTATTTGAAGCGAGAGTATATATAACTTTTAAGTTTTTTGTGTTTCTTTGTTGAATTTGATATACCAAGAGAGGATTACTTTATCTATATTCATATAACTCAAAAATTCATCTATGCTTTTTTCTCATCCATCTGCCCCAGAATTCTCTCAGCTGCTGCAGAGTTGTTAACACTCAAAATCTTATGGGCACAGAGGAAGTACACCTTTTATATAAGTAAAGCTAAAAATTTATTGTTGGTATAACTGAAAGCGAAGCAGCCTAACCATTATCAGTCCAGATGTAATTGTTTAAAAAAAGAATGATAATGCAGTTAAAATTCTTATACGCACACTCCTAGTGCCTACCCCTTCTCCTAGTGTTAGGCTCACATCTGCACCGCTTCTCTGGGTGCTGAGCATGGTGTTTTCATCTTGGTGGCAGCGGTGGGATGTTACGGTGAATCATCAGCATCTGGAGTCCTTCACTGTGAGGAATATGATGTTTGTGCTGATAGTTTCTTCTTCCTCAGTCTAGGATCATCTTTTTTTTCTGTCTGCCAACATCCTTTTATGATCTTGCTATGTCTCTGCTGGCCTGCAGTTCCATATTACATCCAAATTTACTATAT
>VWYH01010690.1:0-155469 GCA_013399365.1 Pampusana beccarii
TTTTTTTTTTTTTTTGTTAGGGGTTTATTACTCATCTGTGAGAATTCCTCCCAGCCTTAAACTTTGCGCATACAACGTGGTTTCGACACTGGAAAAAAAGCTTTGTAGAGATGTAATTTAATAAGGTACAAAGTTATCATTTTGTGCAGACAGAAATATTATTTCTCACAGATACACCAGAGGAAGGAGATCGGGGCTGGTGGGAGCGATGGCTGGAGGGGAACTCAGCAAACCCTGTGTGTGAAGGAGCAGCTCCCACCCGGGCTCGGCTGCACAAGGGTGACCCCAGGCAACCATTGCACCCCTGTGAGCCCCGGGGCTCCGCCAGGCGGGTGGTGGGTGCACATTTCCCCTTCCAGCCCCAGGAGCTGAATGGAGACCCCACGAGCACTGGGGATGCTCCACTCATCCCATGGGCTGGAAACGAACCCCCGCCTTGCAAAGAGCATCCTTAGACATCGACCACCTGTGTTGTAATCAACCTTTGTTTAAATTGTGATTCTTTCTCCCTTTTGCTTTTTTCCCCTCTTCAGTTTTCCTTTTTTGTTTTCCTTCCCTTTCCCCTTTTATTTTCCTTTCCTGTTCCCCCCTCTTGCATTTTCCTTTTCTATTTTCCTTCGCTTTCCTTTTTTCCCCTTCCATTTTCCCTTTTTATTTTCCTTTCCTCCTTTCCTTTCCGTTCCTTCCCTTTCCTTTTTCCTTTCCTTTCCTTTCCCTTTCCCCCTCTTATTCTTATTCTCTTATTCTCCTTCCCACCACACTATTCCTTCCCCTTCCCGCCGGAGGGGAGCGACCCGGGGGCTCCACGTCGGCCGCGGGTGGACCCGGGGGAGACCCGGTGTGGACCCGGGGCTGAGCCGGAGCGCGGAGCCGCCGCTGCTCGGAGCGGGGCTGGAGAGGGGGGTCCGGGGGGAGGCCGGGCCCGGGGAGGGGGATCCAGGCGGGGGGAGGCCGGGCCCGGGGAAGGTCCCGCCGGGCGCCAGGCGCTGCCCCCGACCCTCCGCATTAACCCCGCTGACACGGGCGGGCGCCGCCGAGCCCGCCCGCTCCCCCCCCGCTGCCTCCGTCCCGCCTCCCCCGGGGGCTGCCCCGCCGCCCCCCGTACCCCGGAGGGGACCCCAGGCAGGGATGACCCCCCCGCAGCACTTACAGTTCTTAGGGGGTCTCAGCCCAACAAAAAGGTGAATTTTTGATTTTGTTTTTTCCCCTTCGCTCCTCCTCTTGCTGCTGCGCTCGTCTCTCTGCTGCGGCTACGATTTCTGGGAGATAAGGGGTTTATTTAAGTGGGGGGAGAAGAGGTAGCTTGGGGACAGAAAATTGCGATGGGTCTGTTCCAGCTGAAACGAGTCTACGATTCTACAGTCTGGGGGAAAAAAAATCACATCACACCTGTTTTTTGTTAGCCCGGGATGTTTCTCGCTGCATCTTCATCTGCAGAAGTCGTGCATGGGGTAACACAGGGGATCCCTGCGATCCTGCTCCCCCAGACAGGTGGGGGTTCCCCACCAGGGAAATCTCTGAGAGGTGGCACTCCAAAATAAAGAACATTTTACAAAAAAAGAGCCCATGAGGCTCTTTGCTGGGTGATTGCAGCTTCTTTTTATCTCCCTGCTCCATTCACCAGGGTGCTTTGAAGCCCCCAAAGCTGTAGTGAGAGGATTAGTGGGGGTTCCCCTCCATCCTCCGCTGCCCAAACCGCATTTCTGTTAGATCTTGCATATCCTTTATCATTTTTATTCTATTTATTTGATTTTTATTTTAGGACTGGGGTCTGCATTTGGCCTGTGACTCTACCGGGGCTGCTGTGGGACTGGAAAATGTGGCTACACCGCAGCCTGTGGGGGTGTCCTATTGCAAGGAGGGTTCCCCAGCCCCCCCCCAAAGGATGAAGGGCGAGGAAGACCACTCTGGGGATACCCAACATTATCCCACTGCACCAGGGACGAGGCACACGCAGGGAGGGAGGCCGGGAGGAAAGCTGATCCTGAAGTTTCCATCATGTGAAATTGAAGCGCATGTGCCTATAATGAAATATTTCCTCCCATTTCATGGCAGCTCAGTAATTCCTGATGGCAGGGAGCCTGGGAAAACAGATCCCCCCCGCTCCCACCCACGGCGCCTGACCGCACGGGCAGGGACAAACAAGGGCTTCGTTTTGCCCGGCCGCCGCGGTTCCCCACCGCCCGCCTGGACACCTTATAGCATCCTCCAAACGCGGCCCCTCGGGGAGCCCTTTGCCCCCTTCTCCCTCCTCCAGCAAAGCGAAATCCGCATTTCCAAGGGTATTTTGGAACAGGGCTGCAGCAGCCTGCCCCTCCAACCCAGGACCCCTATGTCCCCCATGTCCCCAGGGCCAGGCAGGCTGCCTGCCATGCTGTCACCAGGGATGACACCCCCGCTAATAGCCGCTGCTTTCATTTATTTTTTGAATTATGTGGTTTTTCCAGCTCCTCTAAGTTTAATTAAACTTTGACCAACATTCTAAGCAGGGGAAGAGAATAGAAAAAGGGGGTTTGTGCCAGAACAAGCACAGTAATAATATTAATAATAACACAAAGTAACAACAAGCCCTTAAACACTTGCGGGCAGGGTTGTGGGAGTTCAGGCTACTGGGCTGAGTCAGGCAGAGCCCTGAGAGTCCGCGGGCCCCTTTGAAATGCTCCTGACGCAGGATAGATGCAGCCAAAAACGCCAAAAAGCTGCTGCAGAACCAGATTTCCCTTTGAAATTACATTATCCTGACAAATGTAAGTGAAGCACCAGCGAACTGGTGGCAAAGAAACAGGCGGAGATGGGGGGGCAGATCGAAATGCAGCTTGTGCCTGGGAGGAGGAGGCTTTGATGGGAGTGAGTTTCTGATCTGCTGTCCTGGCAGAGGGATTTACATTTTATATTTATCTTATATTTATATTCACCTTATATTTTACTGTAACACCAACCTTCTCTGTCCCTGGCAGAGGTGCCTTGCTCAGCTGGAGCCGATGAGTGGGTCTTGCTATGTGCCTTTAAACCTCCTACCAATCCGCTCCCCGCCCTTCAATGTGAAACCAGTGGGGTTTTTAAAAGCACAGATGCTTGAACCCTTGAAAAAAAAATATTAATTTTCTCCCTCCAGCTCTCATTCTGTTCCCTACCACTTTGATAAAGAGTTGGTCAAAGTGTTTATTCAGGCTCAGCTCCTGAGATGCTGTTGTAACAGGATGGAGTTAGGATCATATAAATTCCTCAGCCAGATAAATGTCCTGTGTAATCCCGTATCTGTCCCTGACAGTAGCCAGTACCAGATGCTTCCCAGGCTGTGACATGAAAGATTCACCACGTCTGCAGATGGAATTAACCTGCCCACAAAGAAACTATTCTCCTGGTGCCTATCGCTTAGTGACTGGTTTGATGGACTCAAAAAAAAAAAAAAGAAGTGCAGAAAGTGAGGGCTTTATTACTTATTTTATTATTTCTACCTTTCTGGTGTCAATAGGAAAGCAGCCTCAAGGCTGTGGGTCACCTGTGGCTGCAGATGAGGAGGTGCATAAATGTCCCAAATCCAGAGGCTCTGTGGTCCTTCTGTACACAGGCTTTGCTTTGTGTCCCACACGCTTAATGCATCGCAGGAGTGGGAGGCAGGACCTTGGAAGTGTCCTGCTGACATAAGTTTGCAATGAATTTCTTGGTACAAAACTTAATTGGGGGATTTCAGGATCTGATGCAGAAAGACCAACGGGAAAGTACTGTGTCCAGCATTTTACATGGCTACTTAGAATCGCGGAGGCTCTGGCACTGGTTAGATCTAAGTTGGGTTAAATGAGGTTGGGAAAACAAGGCGTCCTAGATTGGAAGCAGAAGCGAGCAAACGCTCTGCAGAGGAGCACAAAACACAAACTACGAGCAAACGGGGTCCAACACGTTTGTGCTTGTGATGCTCAGAGTCACTACCTGAGGGACAACCCGCTGAGTTGTTCTTGAATTCGAAGAACTGTACTAAAACGCATTTAGTGCGAGTGCACCAGGGCAAGCTCCTTTAAGTAGCTTCGGATGGAGAAAATCCTGGTGAATTCCCTGCAGCAAAATCTCTTCTTTCACTGCAGGATTCCCGAGTACAGCTCCCTGACAATATCCCCAGCCAACACCAGTTGTGGAGCCCCTTCTCCTGAGGAAAAGAAGCTTATTTAATAGCTACTTGCACACATAGAGACACACACATTTACTCCTGTGTTCAGCTGGATCCCCACCGAGCTACGTTCACGTCAAACCCATCAGCACCACCGTCAGTCCTCTGGTCGTTTTCCTCGGCACCATATAACTCTCCTCCATCTGCTTCTTGGCAGTTCAAAGCTCCCTGTCATCTCCAGCTCTCTTCCTTCTGTCAGCAAGGAGCACACAGCACCATGCAGCGAGACCAAAGGAGATGATGATGTTTTCTGGGGGCTGGGGAAAGCCCCCACTGGAAATATTATTTGCAGCCACGGTCACTCTTGTGCTTGTCAAGGTGATGCTGGGTGACGTTTGCTTCCCGCACCAGAAATTCAGTTTGTTCATCCTCCTTTTTCTAGCCACAAACTCTTCTTTGCTTTTCGGGATGAAGCAGCACCTACAAGCTGATTTGGGAAGCAGCAGGGAAATATCCTCCCCATCAGCTCTTCATGCGAAGTCTTGGCAGGGCAGCAAAGTTCCCCAGTGGCATCCTGCAGGCTGGTTGCTGGTGGCCACAGAGGGCTGGAGAAAGGGCTGGAACTCACTGCCCACCTTGAACATTACTGGGAGATCCTCCTAGATCCCATCCCATTGCCAGGTCCATCCCTCACAGTAAAATGTTGCTTTTCCTGCAGCATCGTCCCTTTTCCCACGCTGTAGGATGGGTGGGACAACCGTCATCCTGACCCCTGGCTCTGAATACCAGGGAGAGGCAAAGCCACCCGTGGCACCAGGGACAGACACAGGGGTTGGAAGCATCACTGTAACTCAAATAATGGAAAAAAAAAATAACTAAGCTGACCCCCATTATGCCAGAATTTGAGCTGGTTGCAAATCTGCTCCCTCTTCTCCTTCCCTCCATAGGGAGACCTCTGGGTGAGACACCAGGGAGTAACCAGAGAGCTCCTGTAAACACCAGGCAGACCAAAACCCTGAAAGAAGCCACTGGCTCTTATACTTTATAAAACTCGTGGTCTGTCTTTGTAATTTAAATAGGAATTACTTGAACAATTGGATAATTATACTCATTTTCTTCCTGTGTGAGCTGACATATTTATGGTGAGTAGTTTGCCATGCCTCGTAATTTTATTTTTCCTTCTTTTAAAAAACATTATTCAAATACATTTTGCCTTTACAGCAGACACCTCTGTTTCTTCTTTTTTTTTCTTTTTTTCTTATGGTGTTTGCTCATCTTCTTTTATGAATACATTTAAAAGGTCAAAAGGAGGCAAAGAGCAGCTCGGCCTCCATGGAGCACCATCCCCTTTTCCTCACCTGCTTCAGGGGATGATGCTGTGTCTGCGATGAGTATGTTCTGACTCACTCCTATCTATAATTTGGTACATACTCTGAATAGAAACATCACTTTTTTTTTTTTTTTTTTAATTTTACAATCCAAAGCTTTTCTGAGCCCAGTTGCTTTCCCAACCATTCGGTTTTCAGACTTTCAGTTTGAAGAATCTCTTTATTTGGTGGTTTACTGGAAAAGCTGTGCACATCTCTAAACAAAGCTTACTCTTCCTGATTTTATCTTTCTCCGTTTTATTGTTTCCGGTTGTTATTCATTTTGGCCAACACTTCAACGGGGACTTTCCAAAGAAGAGAATCCAAAGCAATATAAAAACGCATCTGAATAACATCCAGGAATAAAAGTGGGGACTAATTAGAAATACGAAGCATGACTACCTTTTACTGGAAGAAGTGAAACACGCAGGAGGAAATGCAGACTGGATGTAATCAGCCGGGAGAGCTCACCCGGAGGATGCTCAACTCCTGTGCTTGGGTGTTTTGACATCAGAATGAGACGCAGGGAGAAAAGTGTCATTTCAAATAATGCTTGCAAGTCCTCTATAAAGAAAAAAGTTTACCCGTTTCTCCTCTCCGGCTGTATTGGTTGGCCTAATGAGAGATATTCCTTCATCCCACAAACGCTGCTTCATTCAACCCTTGGTATGGCTCTTTTATTTTCTTCCATGTTCCATTATTATCATCATTTTTACAGCTCAATTTGACTGCACACTGAGAGTTCAATCAACCTCATTGCTGTGCGATATGGGGGAAAGGAAATGCATTCAATCAGTTTGGAGATTTGTAAGCATCCCCCTGATTACAAATCCCTTGGCCAAACCCTATAGATTCTGTTACAACTTCCCTGGTAGTTTCAGCTTCTCACCGTCCTCTTTCTGATTCCACATTTAAGGAAAATTAATCTGATTTCTGTAGTCTGTGACCACCATTTTCTCCATATTTTTAAAACCCTTTCAAGCAAGAGAGCTCACGTCGTTTATTTATCAGGTGTGATGCTGCAGCCTAATTTCCATCAGGAACTATCCCTGTGCTGACGAAAAGTGCTGTAATTTGGTGGATGAGCAACTGGGATGGACTGGGAGCCTCTGAAAGATGCAGAGCAGGTGGGACGAAGCCCCAGACCCATCAGACCCGACAAACAAAACATCTGTGGAGGCAGCACCCACCACCCAGTGGCATCTGAGCAAACCTCCCTGCAGCTCCCTGCTTTTCTGACACAGCTGAATTGTAGACTTGTTTTCCCTTTTTTTTTTTTTTAATTTGTTTCTCCACAGGAAAACAGCTCACATCCACCCGGAGTGAAGTGCAATAAATCTGCCCAAAGCAAGAGCAATCGAGCCCAGTAAATAATTGCGTGTCTATAGACTCGCAGGAGAGGAAAGGAGTATCCAGGGCTATGACATACAAGGTTTCAGTGCTGTTAAGTACAGCTCTCAGCACAGCAGTGGATCAGCCCCTCACATCTGAGCTGTGTTTTGGCATTTCTGCTCCTCATCTGGCCAATTTGGGCTCTGACGCTTCATCCCCAGCACCACTGACTATGTGCATCTGCCCAAACGCTTAAAAAGTCATGGCTTGAAAATCTGGTTGGGTTTCATTGTGTCTAAAAATTGCTCATATTTATAGGAGAAGCTTGTGGGCAGACAGGGTGGTTTAGCTGTCCGTGTAAATTTGCACACACCTGATATATCAGCCTTTAAGGAGACACGGTTAAACTCCGGGATTATCAATTATCACATTATACAAAACAGTACAAGTTACAAAGGTGAGAGCAGGGAAATAGATCTGGAAGAGGGTATTGCATTACACAAGGTGACCCCAAAACCCGTCTGGGCATCAGTGACAATAAAATTGATCTGTTTAAGGCTTGTCAGTGGTTTATTAGGTCCTTGCTTGAAGGTACCTTCACCCAGGCGGTCCTAGTTCCTGAGCAACGTATAAAAAGTAAAATGTAGATGATTCAATGAGCTGGTGGCACGTAGGGAAAGTGGGACATTTCCCAGCCACAGCCCATGGTGACAGTCCCTGGGAAGAGCTCGTGCTTGAGCACCAGGGTCTGCATCGCATCTGATGGATGCAAAACTGCCGCATCCACCTGGGCAGGACAGCTCTTCTGCAACTCATTACGTGGCTGAGATCATGCGTGGTGCGGAGCTGTTTTCCAAGCCTTCAGGTAAATAAAGGCTTCGAAGCACCGAAACCCCGCCATTCTTCCTCCCTCATGTCCCAGGGCTTTCTTTAATAAATCCCATACCGCGGAAGTGGAAAGCGGTGGGTTTTTTCTGCTTTCCGAGCCTTTCAGCTACAATCTTTTCACTATTTTTTCCTTAAGACCATGAGGGCCAGGAGCCAGGTCTTCTCCTGCCTCTTGCGCAGAGAGGAAAGGATCCCTCGCAGGAGGGACAATAAAGATGTCACACCCCCCCAAAAGGGATGGCCACGTCAGGAGGACAGGACTGAAACAGGAAAGGGCAGTGGTCCTTTGACCTGCAGGAAGCCACTGGCTGCTTTTGGAGGTTGCGTTTTGGAAGGGGATTTCTGCAGATCTCCCTGACCCCGAACGTCACCGCTTTTGATGGCAGAAACGCTGGTTTGAGTCAAATTCTCTCCTTGGTCTTGGCTCTCCCTCTGTACATGCCAGGTCTGCGGCAGAAAGACCCGTTTGCTCACGGGAAGGCGGTAGGATTTCTATAAACAGGGATTAAATACGCTTCTCGGTGACAAATGGATTTTACTGCCCGCGTCAGGCATCGGCTGCCAAGCGCCAAACTGGCAACTTCTCTCCGGCAAAGCACATGTACAAGGCATCCGCGCTCATGGAATTGCTGTACTTTTATGGTCATGGACACGGGAGGTTTTAAACACTCCGGATTTCTGTGCATTAAAGACGTGTTGGCTCAGACGTCCCGCGGCAGCTTTAGGTGCCCTGGGGAGGGACACGGCGGGGCTGGCACAAAAGCAGAGTTTCTGTAACATGCCTCCCCTGGGCTGCATCGTCCATCATCCAGGAGCTCTGCTAATGGCTCTTCTCACATGGCTGTGCTCATCTATCAAAAAAAAAAAAAAAAATATTGCCTCTACTTTCAGGGTTGTATCCTTAGGTGGTCACGGCAATGATGGTGATGCCATGGGCTTGTGTGGAAAATGGTAGGAAATGGGCTCTTAGAGGACAAAGGAAGAAATTCCCTGGAGGAAACTGCAAAACCATGGAAAAACTCACATGGCTTTGAGCATCAGCACCTTCCGCCGCTGCGGTAAAACCAGGCGTTGGGTCAGAAAAGCAAAAATCAAACTACCGCCAAAGAAGCGGCTGAGGACTACTGGAAAATAGGACCGCATTCCTTTTATATTTTCCAGGCATATATATTTTATTTTAATGCAAGGAAAATCTCTAATTTTTTCGGAGCAAAATTTCAGCGAGCAGTTGGTCATTTTGCACCATGAAAGTTTAGGATGGGATTGTGACAACCCTTAAAATACACAGACTACCAGAAAACTACCTTTGCAGGTCTCACGCTCTCTTCCCTAAGGAATACTGTGACTCCGGAGGTGTCTGTGCTCACTTTCCTTGAAGGGAATGGCAAAACTTGCATTGACATAACTAAAAGCAAAACTGAGCCCACTGACTGTGAATGCTCACAGGAAAACCCATATGCACTTCTCTGTGCTTTCCTGGCCAAAATTCTTTCAGTGCGCACCTGCTTTCTGTTTGTTTTGGTGAAAACATGGAAAAGTTCTAACTTTACTGAAAAACAGTTCTGATTTCTCTAAAGAAAAAAAAAATCAAGAAAAGCATCAGTTGCTGATTTATTTCTCTCCTTTGGGTTTTAGTGAGGTCCCTATAAAATCCTCTGGTTGAGCCAGCTCCATTTATTGCCAGTATTGTGCTTGACTCAATGAAGGTCCTGCATGTTTTGTTTGTTATTCTGAGTCATATCACAAACATTTTAGCAAAAGGTCCAAAGACTTACAGGGAACATAGAGAAGCCAAAATCGCCAGATGGAGAAAAGCACATCTTAAGGGGATGACATTTGGCATGAGAAGCAGAAGAGAATTAGAGTTTGGTTTGATCTGCTCCGTATTATATCACCGCTCATACTCTGCAGGAAATTGTTGAGGCTGAACCAAAATAAAGATTGAGTTTTAGAGCATTTTCTCTTTACACGTTCTTTTGGGACCCCACATCTTTCAGTATGCAACCTATTAATTATAAATACATACACACACTCACATCCAATTTTATTATTTGGGCTTCATCTGACCCTTCAGAGGGAACCAGATGAAAGTAATAATCAGTTAATTCAGCTACAAAGCGAAAAAAAAAATCAAAGCTAGATAAACATATCATGTTCTCGTGGAAAACAACAACAAAAAGCGCTGAACTGGCAGGAGAATTAACAGAACTCTTCTGCACCTCTGTCAAAATGAGGTGTTGTCATCCACCGGTGACAAACGATGTTGAGTGGGGACCACGTCGTCCCCGTTGTCCCTTGGGGCATCCCAGCTTAGTGTTGGCAAGGAAACAAAGTGCGGATGCCCAGGGCAGTTTGGGTTGGGATTTTTTTTTTGCCTAGCGGGAGCTGGCAGCCCTCAAAATCAGGTTGTTGATGCCGAAATATGAGGCTCCCGTGTCTTTTCCCCAAGGCAACGGAGCAGGAGCAGATGGAAGAGCAGAGACCCATTTGCTGACAGTGGCTGGTGGTTTCCAAGATGCCTCTTTGGACACGAAGACATCAGATCCTGAGCATCACAGGGATCGCTTCTCACCCCTGCACTCATCCCAAATGGGAGGAGAAACAAGCAAAGGGAAGAGGATGGGACTTGCTGGAAGACTCCTCATTTAATATTTGTGTTGTTTTTTTTTTTTCTATTCCCACAACAAGCAGAGATGGAGATGGTTTCCTAAAGACAATTCACAGCACTTACACCAACTAAGGAGAGTTTCTGGCTATTTTAGATGGCAAAATCTCGTGATTCCATTGGTTGGTGTAAAAATCTTCCCCTAGCCCTAAAAACGTCAGCCTTTTCTTTGCTATGGATCACATTTGTGGTGATTTTATTGTATCAGATATGATTATTAGAACAAGAGATGTTATACCAGCAAATCTTTAGCGCTTGTGGGAGAGACCGTACTTCCCTCTTGATTGTGTGGCTACGAAGGTATCATATACCCTGAAAAAATAAATGGTTGCGCTAGATTTGACTGCATATCATCTAAAAAAAGTGTAATAACTACAAGGGGACCACCTGAGAGCTGGGCAAATCCAGAGTTTTGCTAAGGATGAGGAACTAGAGCAGCTGCAGAGCTGGGCCAACAGGCTTTGGAATTACGTGCACAAGCGACTGCGGAGGGCTGTTGTTTAAGCTGAAAACTGTTCTCACCATAAACTCCAGTGAATGCAGGAGAGCCTGCAAGGGAAAAGTTGAGGACAGCACGTATCCCATTACATTTTTAACCGCCAAGATTCAGTTTTGAACTCAATGTGAAACCCGCAAAGAGAAGCCAGGAAAAATTAGCCTTTCTGAATCAAGAGAAATGTGCAAATGAAAAAAAAAAAAAGAGTATCCACCTCCAGTAAAATCCAAGTTAAGCAAGAGCGTAATGCTCTGTGAAGATATTTCCCCTTCAGACATGTGCGCTTGGCTTTAGTCTCCAATCAGACTCACCATGTGCTAATATCCAAAGTTTTCAGTTGCTTAAAGTGCATTTGAGTTGCACACAAAAAGGCATGGAAGCTGGGCTGGATTGCAGCTCATGTCATAAACTTCTGCTTTCAGTGGCTTTATTATTCTGCAGCAACAACTTTTTGGAGCACGAGCCTTGACGTTGTGCAGAAGCACATCTGCCAATGGAAGGGGATGATGCTTTCCGTTACACGGGAGTCTGGTAGTAAAACTGAGATGTTATGGGCTGACACCAGACCCTATGGGTCTCCAACTGGGGCTGTGTCGCTTGGGGAAGGGTGGTGGTGTTATGCATTGCAAAAATCCCAGCACAAATCAGGACTCGAGCATGCAATGTATTGTATCAACGTCTGGCAAGAATCTCCCCTGCCACAGTTTTTGGTGCAAAGCCTCAGCTGAAGAAATGTGTTTATGTACTACATCAATGAGGCTGTGCGTGATTTGAGGTACAAATGCATGTTCTGGGGGAATATGGAGCCTCTTCCTTGGGTAGAAGCATCTTCCTGGCTGAGGTATCTTCAACCAAGGACCTGAAACTTAAAAAAATTCAGTGACTGGGCACTTCACCCACTGTAGGCAAGTCCAACTTGTGAGGAACCCCCATTCGCTTTGAAAACCCCATTTCTGCAGAAATCCCACACAGGGTAACCAACAGTGTTTGCAAACCTGGCCCTCGGCTTGCAGAGAGGGATCATAACCATTCCCATGGACCAGAACAGCCTGAGCATCGCGTGCTGCAATGGGTCACCAAGGGGTTTGGGACGGAAGCAAAAAGCATTTTTTTAAGTCAAGAAACCAGCAAGCCAATAATTTCTGCCCCTCTTTGTGAATGGCTGAAGATGAGATATACAAACAACACCAAAAAAATCTTTTCAATCTGGACCGTCAAGTATGGAAGGATATTTGTGGTAATGGAGAAATTTGCCACCCACTGCTGTTGCTTTGGTGTACGATTTCTGTGGTTGCTCTTTATTCGGAATAGGTCACTGAAAGAAACTAACACAAAAACAAATTCCAAACTATAAAGAGGGATTTCCAGATAATGCATTATTTCTTAAGGGAAGAAAAAAAAAAAAAGAAAAACTTTTTGGATCACTCTTTTTCCCTGCTTTGTTGGCCTTTTCATATTTTCCAGCATTTTTGCAGGATCCTCTGTCATTTGCAGCTATTACTGAGGAGGCTCCGATCCTCTTAGCTGTCCTCACATACGTCCACATAGCAGGATCAGGTCATCATTTAGTGGTGCTGCAGGCCTAAAGCAAAACAAAAACAAAAGCAAAGATTGTTGCTAATGACACAGAAACCTCAATGGCTCGTCTCAAGGCTTGGTTCAGCAACCAAAAATTTGGACTCTGGCTTACACAAACTAGCCAAAAGCCTCCTGAATTCGTGAAATTCAGCTGGAGTTTCTGGAACTCTTGGAAAGAAGCTGACATGGGGAGATTTTGGGTTTTTTTTCCGGAGTTTTCCACGGTCCCAGGAGCAGACAGGGCCCCGTGGCTTTGGGGAAGTGGTGGAGGAGCTGCAGGGACACAGTTTTGGGAGATGATGCAAAACCAAGCATGGAGGTTGCAGGAGCGACAGGAGACTTAATGCTCTCTTTGCCCTGAGCTGTCCCTCCTAACTTTAGTCCTTCATTTAGTCCTGGACAGAGGATCATGTGCCAAGGTTTTCTGCAGAATTTGGGGGCTCAGATGTTATTTGATTGATGTTTCTGGTGCAGGAATCCCGAATATTTCAAAGTCATGGTACCACTCTCCAGAGCCAGCACTCTGTCGTGTGCCTTCGAACCCCATCCAAAAGCTCACACTGGACCTCCCTCTCGGTCCTGTCTCAGACTAAAATACCCCCAAAATCCCTACAGGGAGATCACAAACCCTGATTTCACCTGCGGGCCTCCAAGCTGTGAATTGCAAGGTCCACTTCTTTCCACCCACACCACCACACATTCCTCCTGCCCTGATGTGCACCAAACATTTTGAAGACCCTTTCATTGCCCATTTTCTTCCCCCAAAAGTGAGGACACTAAACCCACAGCCTCATCCTCAGAGCACTCAAAAAGGGCAGCGTGCTGGCTCAGAGGTCAAATTATTTCCTGGTGAGAATTAGGAGGTTTGTAAGGGAGTATTCACATATGCTGCGAGCAAAATTTCCTTCCAGAGGGTTGCATGAGGTTTCTGACCACTGTATCTGTGTGTTCTTGAAGATGACGTATCGTGTTACTAATTCCCCTAATTGCATGTCTGGGCTAAAAACAGACTGAGTTTTCCTAAGAAGTTACATTCTTAATAACATTACTTAAAACACTGTGGTAAAATCAAGTAAATTTTTAACTGATGCACGTACATTATAAATCAGGATATACATGCAGATAATGTTTACCTTAAGCTTGTTTATCTGACTTGGCCGCTCATTTGTTCTGTGTTTTGCCAAAATGCAGTGATACAAGATAGAGCGACTGGAAGAAATTCAAACCTTCCTTCTTCAGGCTCCTACTGCACGGAGCGTTTCCCGCAGTGCAGTGCCCCCAAAATAGCCACATACAATACTGTTTCCCACCCAAACCTCTACTAAGAAAATGGACAACTAGATGCGGCTTCTCCTTCTCTTCAAGAGCCCAAATATTGTGCCACGGGGGCAGGGAAGATTTGCTGCTGACTATGTGCACATTTGAAGAAGGTCCAGGAGCAAAGAGCCTCAGGGCAATCCTGGATGCAGGAGGGCTCTAACTGGCCATAGGATCAGAGAATCATTTTGGTTGGAAAAGACCCTCAAGATCATCGACTTCAACCATAACCCAGCCCCGGCACTACCCCATGTCCCTGAGAACCTCATCTCCATCTATCCAACCCCTCCAGGGATGGTGACTCCACCACTGCCCTGGGCAGCCTGTTCCAATGCCCCACAGCCCTTTGGGGAAGAAATTGTTCCCCAGATCCAACCTCAACCTCCCCTGGCGCAACTTGAGACCATTTCCTACCATCCTATGCACCTATTTGCATGGTTTGTCAGGGATATATGGCCCTACTTAGATGTATGTTCATAATTTAGGAGCGTTTTTAGGTTAAAACTTTGTTGTCGCACTAGAAACAATTCCCTGGAGATCCCCAGTGAGATGCTGAGCGCAGGAGATGGACATCAGTCCCAGGTTGGGGGGTGGCTGCCATGGCCCTGGAGGCTGTGAGACATCCCTGAGCCACCACTGTGCTGGTCCCTGTCCCCTCCCACAGGGACCAGCGGGACGACGTGGGGCTGAGTCATTTGAGGAGCGGACACAGCCTCGGCCGTGGTGACCAAGATCTGCGGGGGCACTTGACATAGTAGTGAAGCAATCCGGAAGGTGGAGTCTTTGTGGGGGGTGGGTGTTGATTTTCCAGATACATATTTTTTTTCAGACGTGGATATCAATCCTGAGATTTCCACAGAGATCAGGAAATGACACACATGTGCATTGTTGTCACCTCCAGAAGGAGTGGGGAGGCTGCTTTTGGCCGTGGCCCAGCAGCAGTGAACACGCACTTTTGGGAAGAACATTATCTCACCGCTCGCAGAGAGAAGCAACTCGCTTTTATCCTTTTAACACCAGCATCTTCTCTAGAGCACCAGAAAAGCAGTGGTAAACACTCCTTATGGAGAAACTCTCCTTTGGAAACATAGGAAGGCAAAAGAAAATCCTGCTCGGGAGACAACCAGCCCAGAGGTGGTATTTTGCGGGAGATGCCCCTTGCATTTCAGAGATTTGCCCCATTTTCTCTTTCCCTGTCATCACCGCTTTGGGATGTCCTTGGCATGGCTAGCAACATCCAAGGAGAATTCTCTGATGGATGCCATCCTCTTCTTCTGATGATGGGTGAATCAAAGGGTCGCCAGTCACCAGTAAACATGACAAACCACCAAACGCTTGTACGTCTTCCCGAGCACAAGGATTAAGCCTGGTGACGGTGCCAAATATTCACTGTTTATAGGGGACCAGTTGCAGCCTCTGCTGGCAGATTTTATTTTGCTGGTCTGAGTCTGTAGCAGAAGCGCCCAGCTCTGTGCAACATCTAACACCATCTAACACCAGCCCTCCCATTGGGTTCCCAGTTCTCCATCCACCCCCTGCTGGACCCTGCCAGTGTTGCCAACCTTCATTTCAAGCACTAGAGAAATATATATTTACCCAATATACTTTTTTTTTTTTTTTTTTTTTGCTTGGACAGTTTATGTGGCAGCAGAGGAGGGAAGGAAAATCCTCAAGTTTTAGATATTTGGAGTGCATCAGGTATGATGCCCCTGGAGCAGCCCTGGCCGTGCCAGTGTAATAAGCTTTTTGTAACACATGGGAAGAAAGATGCTTGCACCACTTCCCAGCAGCACCCGGGTTTTCCTCTCCTGGGTGTTGAACACTTCAAACCTGAAAACGGTGGATTTTTACTATTTTTTGAGAGGTGAAGCTGACACATCTTGCATTTCCAGACACCAGTCCTAAAACCAATAGTGACGCTTTCTACCGTTTTCCTTCTCCATTTACCTCACCTTATTAAGATTAGCTAGAACCACATCAGGTAAAATGCTTTCAAGAGCGCGGTTTTGCCAGCAAGATCACCATAGGACAAAGAATTAATTACGAACATGTCTCAGACCAAAGGCAGTGATGCTCAGCAGGAGGAGCCTTTTTCCACCCTACAACACGCAGCTGGAACAGCCGTAGAGACACGTTTGCACCTCGCTCTTACTTTGCCATGAATAATGGATTTCCTGTTTGTTGGGCCTTACGAGCTGGAGCAAATAATGGCAATTAAAAAATAATATATTGGATGGCTGGCCAGAAATCAAGTGTAACGTGCTTTTTAAGGATAGCAAGCTTGCGTGGTAAATAAAATCGGAGCCCAGACTGTTTTGTTGTTCTGGCTTTTTTGTCAGAGCCAAGTGAGTTCAGCTCTGGACAGTGTCCAGGGAACCTTTGTTGCTGGAAAGAGAAACAAGAAAGAGGATTAGATGAGACTCCCCCTGCGGCAGGTAAGAAGGCAACACCTTCCTGCTCCCATCCTCAGCACTTCACCTGGTGGCCCGGTCCAGAAAATCCCCTAGAAACCTTTAGGAGGATTTTTAAATTTTTTTTTTCCCCATATACAAGAAAGAAGAATGAAGACAGACAGGCTCTTGAGTTGCTCTACAGAGAAATCCAAGGCCCGTTCTTCATGGACCAAGCCTGAGCCTCTCTGACCACGCACATTAAAACTGAAGACCTCAGCATCTCCACCCGGCACTCCCCGATTTACATGTTCCTCCCCAAAACCACCCCACCATACAGGCTGCTCTGGATGCTGGTGGAAAGACGCCATCCCCTGTAGGCACCACTTTTCAGACCCAGTTTTCTTGCCGCGCCAAAAAACATCCTTGAAGGTGTTTGCTTGATCTTCCTCGATTGCTCAGTGCAAGGGAGTTCTTTTGCGGGCTAAATTAATGCATATTTGGAAGCTGACAGCTCATTTACCAGCCTCAGATGGTCAAACCCAAAGAATTTCTCCTGCCCTTGGTTTGTATTTTGTGGGCAGTGTTGCCATTGGGGAGAATTTCCCTCCACCGCAAGCCCGGTCCTGCTTCACCAAGCTCCGGCATGCAACCTCGTAAAGTTGTGAAACGCTTTTATCCTGTGTGCCCTTAATTAACCACATACATCTTTAATGAATTATGCATGCTTTTTTTCTTTTTTTTCCCCCAGCTTTTCCTTTCCTCGCCCGCTTCAGGCTGCATCGATCCCTTGGCTCATTTTCCAGCAACAACCTGGGGTGAAGTGGCAGCTTTGGCATGTTGGTCCCAAGCAAGGGGGTGGCAGAGAAGGTGCTAAAATTTACCTGTGCATCCCCCTGCCCTCCCCCACCACCGCTGGAAACAGCTGGGCTGCGACATCTCCTGAAACAGAGGGCATATTGATACCAGATGAGTAACCATGGGAGGTATTTTGAGGGCTGGAGGCTCTTTCTTGAGATTCATGGTGTCTTCCTCATTTCCCTGCATCTATTTCTAAAAAAAAGAGATGCTAAACCCTAACAGAAAGCCTCCTGGTCCCACTTTTTTGGATCATTTCCCTTCCTGCTTTCCTGGCTCTTTCTCTGCTCCATTTTACCCTATTCTTCCAACTCCTGCATATGATGGGAACTGACATCACCCAAACCCCTCAAAAGGTGTCTTTCTCTTCTTTAGCAGGTATTTTTCATCCTGCTTAACCACCATTTGTGACACCTGGGATCTTCCTGAAAAGCCCACCGCATCAACTTGCAAGCCGTACTCATCTTGACACCCTCAGTCGCCCTAGAAATACAGCAGAGAGCTCATTTCTAATACTAGTTCCAATCAGTGTTGCACAATATTTTATAAAAAGGCACTTTTTCCTGTAAGTGGTTGCACTGGGGTAGCAACAGCAAGACAAGTTATGCAGTCAGATATTTTATCAAACCGAATCTGGTAGATGCTGAACAAAACTCGAATGGCTTTAAGGATCAGGGTCCTTTCAAACTCCTGTATTTTTTTTCTAGTCAAGGCAGAGAAAAAGAGCCATTTGTTAGAAAAACAGTGTCAGGGAAGTTACATATGACATTTGCCAACGTTACACCATCAAAGCTAAATCTCTGACAGATCTGTAAACAATAAGTTTTCATATAAATGTCTACAGAGCCCAGAGTATGTGCCTTTCAGCACGGTGTTTCCACATTTTCAACGGGGAGAAAATGCATGTAAATGTATGAGGGTTTCTCACATTGTTGCTGGTTTTAAACCAACATGACTTTTCACAGAAAACCCTAAATGGAAGGGTTGAGATTGTTCTTTACAGGTTTTGAATTTGCATCGTGAAACTGAGGCTCTCCTTTAAAATCGGAATAAAATATTCCAGGCTAGGGTAGATTTCCATAGGATGTTGAGAACATTCATGCTCCTCAACTCCAGGTCTTGGGCAGTAAGGCAGGATTTGGCTGTGAAAGGCAATTTCCCTTCCAAAATAGGGTGGGGAGGTGGCCTGTGAACAGCACTTTGGGATGGCGGGGAGCACCCATGAGTTGTGGGGTGAAATAGTCACATTTTTCGCTACCACTCTGATGGGTCTGGGGGCAGAGGCTGCAGCACAGGGCTGCAAAGCAGGGCTAGGGGTGCAAAAGTGGGTTAAATCACCCATCACCTCCCCCAGGACCCTCCCAACCCTTCATGGAAATGGGACCCAAACCAGGTCCCTGCACGTGCCAGTCCTGCTGCCAAGGGCAGGGACTTGGCTTGTTCTACCTATCCAAGGATCAGGTACATTTTAATTTGAATAAACAAGAGCTTAAGATGTTACAAAAGTCGTCTAGAAGACTGAGCACAAACAGCTTAACTTTATTTTCCATTTTGTCCTTCCTAACAGTCTACTTTTCCTGCTTATCTTCTGTGTTCTCAACTTATTTAAATACTAGCTAAGAAAAATACTCCCAGTCCAAGCTCTTACACCAGAGCAAATACCCAAATGCGTCGCACGTGAACCTGCACTGTAATTAAATGGACGCTGCAGAAAACACAGCAGCCCTGTGTCACCTTTCTGATATTTTTGCTGCTGTTTTCCCCTTCTCTGCAGGATGTGCAGTCTCAGCCTGCTCTGAAGAAGAGGTGAGATTTTATTCTAATTTTTTTTTGTCCAAGGCAAAGTAACTTCAAGCTCCCGCTGCTTTGCAGAGGCATCAAAAGCTTGGGCCCAGTATCGCCAGAATGATTTTCCATGGGCTGGAGAGACCATATGAGAAATCCTGCTAAACTGCTGTTGAAGTGACAAGCCCTCCACAACAGCAGATTTTCACTTCATCTATATTTATAGCAAAATGGAAACAAAATGTGCTTTAAAGTAAACAATAGTATTTCCAGAGTCCGGCTGATTTTCTTGCTTTGGTGAGCTCCCAACCAAAGCTTTTCACACTGCAGGCAATGATGAAAAGCTAAAGCAGGGAGAGTGAAATCCCAGCCTGACTGAAGTCAGTGGGAAAGTTGCCACTGATTTTAACAGGGCCAAGTTTTACCCAAAAAACCTCTATAAATTGAGGCAGGGATCATTTGGGAACTGCAAAAGCAAGGAAAGCTGGTTGTTGAGATCTTTGCTCTTCGCTTTTCCGTCTCAGCTGGTGGCATAATCACCGAGGAGCCTGGGGATAAAAACCACATCAGCTCTATTAAACATTGCAAAAACACTAAAAACACTGGATTATAGAAGGAAACTTGATGACAAGAGGAACCACATACTTGCATGGTTTGTAGTTCGGTGTTTGCATCCTTCTGCTATTTGCACAGGCTTAAGAAGGGACAATTTGCCCTGACGAGCGTTAAGCTGTAGAACGTATTTACCGAGAATCAATTAAATCAACAATATCTGACGTCATTGTAGGGGGTTGTTGGGTTTTTTCCCTGTGTCGTATGAGGAAGGTGACAAAGCGTCTGTGACCACAAACCGTGTCACGGGGATTGTTTGGTTAGCACGTGTTTTGGTTGCAGCAATACGGAGAGCATCCCAAGGGCAAGAGAGGGGTCAATGCCTGCATCGTGGGACCGGCTTGTAGAAAAAAAGCCTGGAGATGAACTGAGAAAAAAGGACAAAACAGAGATCGTGGCCAATTGGCATATGGAATAGTCCCCGCTGGCCACCAGCAGAAACACAGGAGACTGAACAGGGTGGATGGTCACAATGGAAGCGCTTTCCCCAGCTAACAGAAAACAGGGTCTGCTTTTGCCAGGTTTGATTAATAGTATTGATAATACCTTCAACTCCCGTTGCAGCTTCCACCAGAGGCTCTCTACAGGCTTCACAAATATTTATCTGCCAGTGCTACTCGACCACAAGGACACACAGATGTCCATCCCATGTCTTAGAGAGGTGGGAACCGCTGTAAGCAGTTCAGTGCTACAAACAAAGATCCAAGCAAGGTTTAGTTCCTGCAGACTTGCATTTAAACCCTAGAAACCACCAGAATTTACCAAAATCACTTCAAAATTCAGTTGTCACCCTAGGATGAGCATGCAGTCGGTGTGACTGTGCCAGTAAGTCAGGTCATGGAGCATCCCTGTGGCCAACAGGACTCACCAGCCCATGCTGAGCACGTGGTGGTGTGTGACCTGGACACCTCGACATATCATTTTGGAAGAGATTTTGGTGGCTTCTTCACATCAGCAAATTTTGAAGGAAGAGATTCTTGCTAGAAAATCCTCAGTAGCAGGAAGGACCCAGAACACCTCTTTGGTTTCGAATCTCGCTTGGACCGAGAGAGCTTTCTTCCTTGTCCTGGTCAGGAGGCAGAAATTTCCGTGGGAAAAACCCCGTCTGTATAGATGTCAAGGAAACCAAGAAGAAAAAAAAAAATAATAGTAGTAGTAATAATAATAATAAAGGAAATGAGCAAATAAGCAAAGCCACCAGCAGCACCTGCAGAAAAAGGATGCCACCCCAAACCAGGGACGGGCTCTGCAGGGACCCGTCTGCTTCATGGTGTCCCCTCCCTACTCATCCCTCTGATGCTTCAATGTGTCCTGTTCCTGGGCTTGCCAACGTGGCTTCAGATGGTGTGTAGGTCAGGATACGGGGCACAGCATCACCGACATGACCCCAAACATCGTCTCCCCTGGGAGGATTTTGCGGAGACATGACCAAGGCCATTGTGGACAACATGAGAAATCAGCAGAGCCGCTGGCTGGTGCCTGGTTTCACACGCAGGGGAAGAGCCGCCCCAAGCAATTTGGGTTTTCCAGCCCAAAAGAGACATGTGTTCATCCCCCCCACATCCCAAAGCCCTCAGCCCTCCCTCCCAGCAGCAACCTTGCTCGATGAACCATCAGCCTGGCCTCACTTTTTGCCTTCCATTTCAGCCAGCCAGGCTTCGGGGCATGCTAAATTCAGATGTGCATTTATTATCTTAAAAAATGTGGGAAATAGGAAGGGTTGTAATTTCCCAAATTACTTTTCTTCTCGCTAACAGAAGCTGGCAGCAAATATATTTAAAATGTAAATATTTAAATGCTTACTTGCAAGCACAATTACCTTCTTTTTTTTGTTCGTGACTTGATTCATTCAGAAGCTATAAATACCTACTCAGGAAGCAAATGTCTATGCTGGGTTTTGGGGAGCAATTTTAAAACCCTCGTCAGCCGACTGGCTTTATAATTATAACAAGTAGGTGTGTTGAGTCTGCATATACGCAGGTTTTCCCCTGCATATTTTCAATCGGACAATACACATGGATATCAAATAAAGTGCATTGTTTTGTGACACACAAAAATATTGCTGTATCCAAAAAGGACAATACTTGTTTATAACACACAGATTAGCATGGCAAGGTTCCTTTAGCCTTTAGCTTTCCCCTTGGCTTATTCCGAGCGTGAAATAATTCCCCCGAATGCCTGAGAAACGAACAGGCTGCAGCGTTTTTATTTATTTTGATGAGCAAAAAGCAAGAAAAGAAAAGTTCCTGCCTGCTATCGAGGCAGAGAAATCGCTGTCGCTTCTTTTCCCCACGCTGGCCGTAAAATGTACAGAAATGTAAAGCAATAAAAATTTTATTAGGGGTTGTTTTTATAATGTTTACCAACTTCATGCCTCTATGACGCTTTCCAGAAGATAGCATTTTAATAGGGCTTCTTTCAGTCGACCAAGATAACCATAAGGGAAAAAAGAAATAATTTTAGTTTTTTCAGTGCAGCAAAACAAGGAGCCCGGTCCTACCGTCCTTTCCCTTTGCAACGCTTTTCTTTTCAGTAATCTGCTCTCTAAATTTCTTCCTCCGTCCCTGTTGCTTCACTGCAAGGCTTTGGTCATGTGCATGTAAAATATAATGGAGATGTGAAGTATAATGGAGATGTAAAATATAACCTTGGCATCTTATAGATAATTAAAAAGCTTAAGGAGGAAAATGACTGCCTGAAAAGTAATTATAAGAAAATAGCTAAATTATTGATAACATTATTAGGTTAGCTCCTAATTTAAACAAAGCACAAAGCAAGACGAGCTTGATTTTGAGAGTTCCTTTCAGCAGCAATTTTTTTTTTAAAAAATCTCATTATTGGAAACGACCTCTTGTATTTTTCTAAACGCAACAAATTTATCTTTTCCCGGTTCTCCGTTGGGCTGCAGGGGCAGAGAATATCTCCTTTTCATAAAAGAACTGTTTATTAGTCTAAGGTTCATCCCCTGATTTATCGATCGGGCTTTGCAGAGCCTCGCGGGCTGGGTGCACAGCAACCCAGTGTGCCTGTCGTATGTTCCCAGCTGACGTGTTTACAATATTTTTGATTTACACCTTCCAGGTGTTCTTTTGGAAAATATCACTGCCTTCGGTTTACACATTTTTACAATATATTTGTGGTCATCAGCAAGCTTCCACATTTGTTACCGGGGATGTGCCAAGAAGGGTGGTTTTGGTTTTTTTTTTCTTTAACTTGCTGGTGAGATATGGATTTTCGACTTTTAGTAAAAAACAAAACACAACAGGTAATTGATTGACTGAGTTAGCGAAATTCCCGAAGTACATATTTGAGATTAAATGAGGTTGTTCTCTCAGAGAACTGGGTGTCAGGCTCATGCGCCTCCCTCAATTTCGATGCAAAGCAGCCAGTTTTTACCCTAAAACAGGAGCTAAACATCTGTAGTTCTGCATCTTCACCTTTGTTTGAAGAATACAAATTACCGTCACACAGAAAATTTATGCTGCATATGCAGATTGAAAGTAATTTATTTATGCGGCTGTATTTTGCAGTGCGAGGCTTTTCGTGTAACCAAGTTAAAATTAACCAGATAGGATGTATTCCGTGGTTGCTGAAATGGTGCAGATAGAAACATTTTCTTTGAATTTAGTTTTTTAATGCCATGTATGTTTAGTATAGATTTTTAACAGTGGCTTAACGCTGCCTTTTAATATCAGGTCAGAAGCTTTGTTTCTAGAAGGCTCAGAAAGAAAAACTATCATTAATTAGATGGTACAAAGTAACTTCGAAAGTTGTTTTTTTATTCAGAAGGAAAAATATTTTCTGGGGCTCAGTTTGCACTCACTAGCGTAGCACAATCTTTAGCGCTCAGATCACTTCTCTTTCAGCATAGTCAGTAAATTTTACACATTTCCTCCACGTTTGCCTTTTACCTACATTATAGTAAAATGTTACTAACATGCCACATGCGCTACTCAACAGTATTCTCAAAAATAATAGGTTTTAATAGAAAAACACTGTGATCCTTCAGTGTTTTTTCAGATAAATCTGCACGGGAGTTCGCAGGATTTACCTGCAGCAGATGCCTCAGAGATTTTATCTGTTACTTTCATCATTTTTGTTAATGAAGCACTTCACTAATTAAATTTTATTCGCATGCACGTAAAACATCACAAACTCGATTTGGGCTCCGTGTGACACACAAAAATCCGGCGCAAGTTAGAGGTGAGAAACGGGGAAAATGTGCGTATCAGAAATGTGAATAACATGGGATGAGTTGTGGGGAAAAGCCACGTCGTGGGTGCTGCTGTGACAAACCCGCGCCAGAAATGGGGGGCAATGCAGAACCCACATTGCTCAGCATCTCTGACATCTTCTGCGGTCCCCGTCCCTCGAGAATATTAATGGGGTTTTATCAGTCTTTTCTGCATGGGCTAAAATGAAGGAAATAAAAATAGCAATCATTCGAACCTCTTTTCGAAACGTGTAGTGCCGGCAGGAGGAGGGAAACCTAGAAATACAGATTAATTTATCTTTATTTATCATCAGTCACTCGCAAGTCAAACGTCGCGGCTTTTCGTGTGCATGTTGCATCTTGCAGACGCAAGCACCTCCTGCAAATGCGACCGAAGCTGCAGTTCAAAGTTTTATTCAAAATACCAGGCTGGGAGGGTTCGTCTCAATAAGGGGTTTGCTGTATGGTAAACGCTGAGTTACTCTTTCCAAGGCAGCTTTGCTTGGTGTTAGCCCAGAAAATGAGCTAGTGCATGATAGTGGTTATTTTGCTGATTAAAAGTATATATATATATGTATGTATATTAACTAAATACCTAAATCAGCTCAAAATCCAGTAATGTAAAGAGAAAAGCTTTGACAGTTGTCAATGCCTGTTAAATGGGTAGGCAGATTAGCAGCCTTGCTTTTTAACGTATAAACATCTGAAACCCGTTTCCTGTTAAAAAAAAAAGCCTAGGTGGATGACCTCAGGCAGAATTTTTTTTTTTTTATTAACAAATGCGAATTGTACATCATCGTGAAAAAAAAAAAAAAGAGAGGCCACTCTTGGTGGTCTTGATACATTCTGTATATGGGAGAGTGAGCGAGAGAAAGGGGAGGGAAAAAAAAATAGAAAAAATAAACTTTACCTTCTCACTTTCAGGGTGGGCAATGCCATTCCAGCGGCGGGGTCCTCGGCTCTGGGAAGTGTTAACGCTGTCACCGCGGCCCTGGTCCCACCGTCCGAGGAAAAACATTCCCCGAATTCCTCCCCCGTCCTCCGATCTCGGCGGCGGATCCCGCGCTGCAGGTTCACGTCGCTACTGTCAAACTGCACGGGACGCGCTTAATCTAAACCAGCGCCGACCCGGAGTCCGGCTCGGCAGCAAGCGAAAACATTGACAAATTTGCTGTTTCAACCCCTTTCTACTCTTTCCAGCGTGTGTTGGCTGTTGTGTTTTGTTTCTTCTAATTTTTTTTTTTTCCTTCTTAAGCTATAAATACACAGCACCAGCTGCAACATGTTGCCGAAATGCGCTTTTATAGATCGAGCCATATTCTGACATAACGCGTTTTACTGGCTTTGGGTTCGAATTTGATATTGGAAGTGAGCGTTCTGATTTTTACGGCTTTAAAGGTAACGATGGCAGCTGGCTGCCGTGAGCTGCATGTTGCTCTCCTCCAGTGAGGATGCTCTAAAAGCTCATAAAAAGAATCATATAAAGGTAACACATGCTCAAACATCCATTTAGTTATCATATAATGAAAAGATAAAAGACAGTTATCTTCATAAAGCAGTGCATATTTCACCGAATTAATGCAATTAATGCAAGGTCCTTGGCAAACCACGTAATCATTAAATTTGCCCTTTTTACCCATCTCTGGAAGTGGGGTTATAAGATTTCATTGAGCTGGGACATATTCAGGACGCTCAGTTTCCTACTGTAAGTTTGTGGTAAGGTTTGAGGGCTTTGCACTGAAGAAAAATGCAGAACTTGACCTCAAAAAGAGGGAATACAGGGTAGATATGATCTAGTTAGAGCTGGCAAAACTCAACATTTTTTCCAGCTAAGCCTGTACCCACCAGTATTTCTGGGAAATTGCAAGTCTGAGAAGCGCACTGATGTAGGTTCATAATTTAATATGTTATTTAAAAGCGTAGCTAACAGGTCCACTTGGACTTGATGATCCTCATGGGTCCCTTCCAACTCAGGACATTCTATGACTCACCCATTGGTGTCACTGGGCTGTGGATCAAACACAGGATTTATAATAACACATTTATAATTTTATGTTGTTATAAATAATTTGCCCTTTATTATAAATAAACTGCCCTTCTTCACCCAAAAAAGCTCTTTCTAGGACACCACTTGGAGAGGGCATTCTGATGTGCCCTGACACCCATTCCCCACAAATACCAGCAGTGATTTTTCTAATGAGCGATTACTCTCACATTAAGAAAATCAATTAATCTTCCGTGCGCTCTTGCAAATGAATCCTCATATTATCTGTATACGCCGTCAGCCAGGATAGTTTAGAAAATACCAGCTCCTATCTTATCTTGTCAGCTCATACGCTGATGTGGGGGGAAAAATAAAGGCTGAAAGAGCCCCGGGTTGGGATAATTAGTAAAATCAAGTGACTTGCTGTTTGTTTGCTTTGCAAAATGAACTTTTACCCCTCCACGGCCACTCCTCCCCCCAATTTTCACCATCTTATCGTACAGCATTTGACATGACAGGTTAATGAGAAAACCCCCAAATTGGGCTTCTGCAGCTAATTGTAGCAGTGGTGGCTCTTTGCTGGGACAGTTAATGATCCGATGTCTTCACCCGGGAAATCTGAGCTCTTGTGGGGATGCAAAGGCTGCGATTGCAAACATATAGAAACACTCACGTATAGACAGTAAGTTTCTCTTATCCCTCTTATTTCGAATTCTAGGGGAGCAAGGTCTGCAGATTTCGCAAGATCTTGTCTTGCACAGTGTGAGGAAGTTTTAACTTTTATTTTTTTTATACATTTGATAATTATTGTTTAATATAACCTGCTATTACGGTGACATAAGCATTCCCTCAGCCTCCCGCGCTGTGCGCTCCTTCAAAAACAGCCATTTTCAGACTGCCACGAACTGAACAATTTGGAAAACGGCAGACAAACAATTGCCATTGGTGTGAGTGGAAAAAGAACCGCATGGCGTGTTTTTGTAATTAATAATCCAATGTCAGCATCAAGATCTGTCTGTGCCATCACACGCTACGAGCTCCCAGTTTCTCCCGCTGCTCAGGCTCTTTGCTATCCATTGATTTTTCCAGGGTGGATGTTTTCGGGGAGTTCATCTTTTTTAGGGTTGAGTAGGGATAATGCAAAATTTGGGGCTTTTTGAGCAGAAAAGCCCTTTCGCTGGTCATGTTTAAAAGTGAAACAATAGTGATGGGTGAGCTGTGGCCGCTCTGGACCCGCCAAGCATCCTGCCCCGACCCCCCTCCTCTCTGCAGGGCATCCCCCCTTGCAACTCCACAGCAGTTGTTTTTTCCCCAAATGATTTATTTCTTCTCTTTATCTGCTTCCCTCGCCAGCACCTCCGTGTGCTGGAATTGCCACAAAACGGACATTTTTCTATCTTATGCCAGGAGGAAAATCAGCTCCATGTCCCGCAGGGGAAAGCTGGAGCCCTCAGTGACTCTGGGACATGGAGGTGAGTGGAGATAAATCCCCTCCTGCAGCTGCCTTTTCTCCTTTAAAACCTCTATACTGTTAAATGGCCACTCTTTGGTGATACCCCATTTTAAAAGCTACTGCCTACCCTTTTTTTCCACAAATAATTTCTGTTATACCATATGAGGCTCCTCAACGGTGTCCACTGCAATCCCATGACCAACGCACATGGCCAAACTCTCAGGAACAAACCACTCAGTCCCCCTTATGCATCAAATTTCATTTCCAGTCGCTGGATTTATTGACATTCTAATGGCCAGCCCACACAAACTGCAGCCATACAGCCAATTAACGGGACAGACAACAACGGACATTTGAGAAGTTGCTAAACTCGGTCTCGAAAACGAGCTGGCTTTCTCCCCGTAAAAGGATCTCGGTCTGTCATCGTGTATTAAACTGGAAAGCTTCACATTGGAGAGCAGCACAAAATCACAGCCTGATAAGGCTTCACATAGTATTTCAACAGATCATATCTTCTGCAGCTTAATTTCATAACAGCAATGTGAACACGAGGGTGATTCGCTGAGACAAAAGCTTTTGCTATGTATTTCTCGGTGCGTCATATTTAAGAGAGTTTTCTGCCAATAACCCTGGGTCTCTTATCCAAAGTTGCAGAAGACCCATCTCAAGGATGGTCTGAAATGGGACCTTTGAGCTCATTTCCACCACCAGCTTGGAGACGATGTGCATTTAAAAGCAATACTATGGTCATCTTCCCAAGTGAGATACGAGTATACACGTATATCTGGAGATAAATCAGTCTATCATTAGCATGAAGACCACCCGGGCAAGACCATGATCTGTTTTTTCATAAACATAACAGCAAAACTACTTCAACTGCATCTTTTTTTTTTTTTTTCCCAGAATTGAAATGCAGAGATTCAAATTGACCAAAACATTTCAAAAAAATTGTGTTGATTTCACTGAATTGTTCTCGCCATCAAAAGACTTTTGAAGGTCACCATCTTTCTTTTTGACGTTAGATGAAGCATTGCAAATAATGCAAAGTATTTCTTTATTTTAAAAAGTTCAAAGGTCCATTAAGGCCTTCCATGCTGTACAAAAGGCTTAATTCACCGGAAACCATTTTTCTCTCCCGATTGTTTGGGGCGGCAAGTGAACCAAACAATCTGTTATTCACACAGATCTACCCAGAAACACGTTTCCCGTGCCCAAGACCTCTATGCTTAGACTTAACCAAAATAACTTTTTGCGGGGCTGCTTTAAAACATTAAATTTGTCCATAAAAAAGAGTTTTGCGAGACGATCTCGAAAACGTTTGCAGGTACTTGCATACATGTGAACTCAATCAAGACGATGGGATGCAGAAGAAGGTAATGTTGAATCTCCATATTTTGTACTTTAAGCTCATATCTCCAAGATGATGCTACCAAATGACCAAATGAAATAACAGAATTAGTGTGGGCTGACCATTTTCCGGTGCGGTTATCCATTTTTAAGTGAAATCTCAACTTTCCCACCGTTGCTTTGGAAAATAACAGCTTTCGGCGCTTTTGAAGAGACCTGCTCGCTATTCCTACATCCACGCTGTCCAAGTTGCCCTGTGTAATACCAATGTTATTTCCTTTATATTATAAATAGGATTTGGGTTGAATATGAATAAACTCATACCCATTGGTATGCTTTGTAACTCTAATCAGTGTTTTCCTGAAAAAAAAAAATAAAAAAAGAGGAATGTTTATCTGAAAAATAAAGAGGTGCTAATTTTATCTTGTGAAAGTGGATATCTCCTTACGTCCCTCCAACTTGTAGGAAGATAACCAGAATGTATTATATCATCTAAATCCAGCATCCTATGAGATCAAACAGAATAATGTACACATATGCCAAAGCTGATTGAAGTATTGCTGGTGCTCACTTCCGCTTCACTAAGTATGTGTTTCATTGATATACGTAATTTGCCACCGCCATGAAAGAAATTCAAAGTCCTCTGTTTGTGCCAGTTGATTTCTATGATATCTGGAGGCTTTTAAAATAGGGATCCAAAATAGATGTGCCCTTGTCACCCCTGTGTTTAAGCTCTCTCCAACAGGAAATGGCACGGGTTCAAATTTTTTTATACTGGAAGCCACATGTAGCCAGATAAGAATCATGTCTTGTCTATGACTAAGCATTGACATTTAAATGTTTAAAATACAGTCAAAATGATCCATGGCGAACCCACCTGAGACTATTTTTCTTTGTCTAAAGTCCCACTTTCTAGCCTCTTGAAAGGGAAGGTGGAGCTCTCAGGGTTGTGACATGACGATGTTATGGTAAGGAAATGGAAGTTTGCTTTATTGTTGGTCTTCAAAGACCAGAGGAGGTTTTGCTACCGGGCAACACATCGTCTCCACCAGGAGAAAGCTTTATCTGTATCTTCTCCATCCTCACCAACAGGTTTAAAAGGCAGGATGCAGGGAAAATAAAATCCGCTTTTGCCAAATCACGGATGTCAGATTCAACACGCTTGAAAAAAAAATTAAAAATTATAAAAAAATTAGTGGTATTTCCTTCAAGCCGCCATTTCTCCTCGAGGAAGGGGGCAGCTGGAGGGGTGAGGAGGGCTGGGATGTTTATGAAGTGTGCGGGGACTTTTGAAGGAAGCTCACTGAAGGAGGACAGATGGTTTGGGGGGAACTGGCAACGTGATACTGAGCCTTTCACTTCTAGGTCGCCCGGTTCAAACGCAGCCGAGGTCAAGGATGGCACTGAGCCATCTCCAGCAAACGGCTATTTTGGTGCTGCATGAGAAAAATGACTGGTGGAGCTCAGCTCCTCGACGGCTGGAGGACAAAACAGGCTTTTTTCCTTCCTTGTCCACTAGTGGAGACGTATGGGAAAACATGCAGGGACGTGGAGAGACTTGTTTGGTGGCCTGGGCTTGGTGGCATTGTCCAGATACGTGGCATCACTTTTCAAGCTAAGGGATCACCATAGGATGCAGGTGTTGCTGTGGCAAATAAGCAGCAGCCCCCAGAAAGGAGGGATGTGCATCCCCCTGCCAGCACCAACCCCAAATCAGGGAAAATCTCCTTTTACGCAGGTTAAATTTCTGATGTTCCCATTTATGCTAAGCAGACACATGGACCAGCATCTTCTTTGTGTTCCTAGAAAACAAGGAGAAAAATCGTGTCTGGTCACTCAGATATGATCTCATTTGACCCGTGGCGTTTACAGAAATAGTCCTTGCAAGTTAGGAAATTACTCTGCGTTTTAGCCTCACTTTACTCTTACTGTTCACTTTCAGTCTAAAATATCCAGGGCTTCAAGGAGTTTAGTTGTTTGGGCTTTTTAAAATTGCAAAATATCTTTTCTTATTTCCCTTTGGGTTTGGATTTTATTGAGTCAATGTGAGAAACCATTTTATTAGCAATATTGTTACAGGGAAGGGTCAGAAAGGAAAGGAAACTAGATTTCCTTGAACAAAGAGAAAAAACCCCGAAAACCTATCCAAGTTCGTAAGGCGGCTCATCCCAAATTAAATTTCTACAGGACAGCCAAAGGTATTTTTACTTGGTGATTTGTGATGGAAGGGATGCTGCTGGGCTTCCCTAGCTAGGGGACTGTGTTTTGGCTATTGAATGTAGAAAATACCAGGCTAATCACAAGTTTATAGCACAGCCGACAGCTGGATGGTGTCTGATATGAACTGATCTTCTCTCAGACATGGCTGGTGCCTAAGGCATTCAGGAATGTCCACATCCCTGAGCATAACTAGGCAGATATATCTAAGAAATTAGGCTGCCAGGGATTTGTGTTTTTCCAAGTCTTGCCCAGGCTGAAGCCATTGACAAAAGCATCTGGTAGGAGAAGAAGTGATCGTCCAACAAAACGCAGGCAGAAAGATAAAGTTGATTCTGAAATAATGGGCAAGAAACTCAAAACGTGACTTCTCACAGTTCTGGACTCCATCATTTCCACGTGCAGTGTCAGGATGGACACCAAAACCACTGAAATCGAGAAAAGATCCCTATGAGATTCAGCCAGCTTCAAAGTGAGCCACGGAGCTCAAACACATCTGTGATAACAAGCTACGGATGACAGTCACATGCCCATCTTAACACCAAGCATATATAGTTTTATTAAGGTCATCTCTTTGTTGGGAAGAAGTCCATATAGAGAGAAAGAAGAAAAAAGAAGAGAGAGATGTTGTCTGATCTTGCAGGGGAATTTTTCTGTGCAAAGGGGTCATCCCGCCAGCAGAAGGAGCTCTAGTTAAAATCCTGGAACTGCTCATTTGATACTGATGAAACACATAATCCTCATGAAAATACGAAGGAAAAAGGTGAAACAGTCAAGGTGAGGAAGAGAGAAAGGTGGAACAAAGCTCCAGGCAGAAGCAGGACAGATGATCCTGTTGGCATCTGCTTGTCCACAGGAGCCACAACCTTCTGGACTGTGTTTCCTTTTCCAAAGCAGAGGCTAAACTTGTTGGTAGGAGTTGAGCAGGATGGTGTCGTTCGAGGTGGGTCCTGCCAGAACTGACTGGTGGGATCCTGCACTCCAGCAAGGATGAAGACCCAAGGTCTTGGTTTCCGTGGCCTTTGGGGATGGATTCCAAGGTGGCATGAGGGCAGCATCGCTCTCTTTTCGGTGGAAGGGGTTATCTGAAACATCTCTGCTGGCTTTAACATTTGATATTAAACAATAGAGGAAAGATTAAAATTTAAAAAAAAAAAAAAGTATAAAGCTCAGGGGAAATGTTCCTCTTAGTATAAGCTCACAATTGCCATTACAGAGAAGTTCTCAGGTTTAAGGAGAGAAAATAAAGCCACGGGATTCCAAGCCAAAAACACAAAAATGCCTCCAGCAGGTCTTTACAATTAGCCAACATTTATGCTTGAACAAAACTGAGTAATAGGATATGGGAAACACAAAATGTTGTTAAACAAAGAAACAAGAATGCCTGCAGTGCTGAATTCCATAAATAAAATACACCCCTTAGTTTAAAGCAGATAAAGATGATCTCCTGCCACAAGCTGTTTTACAGGCTGCATTTTCCTGCAGAAAGTTAACCACATAAGGAATTAGCTTTCTTATCCTTTGTTTATATGTATTGATGATAGTGTAAAGGCACTAAAGAGCTTTGATAAGAGATTGTTACTTCTGGGTCACAGAGACACTGCAAAAATCTCCTCCTAGAAGTAAGACAAGAAAACTCCATGAATTGCACAGTATTTTTTCTGCAAGTTCACGCAGATTTGCTGTTGCAATATTCTTGCCTTCTTCAGCTACAAAATGCTCTGAGGTGTCTTTAAAGAGATTTTTTTTGTTGTTAGAACTATTTAAATAATATAATAAATATATATTCAAAATAAATAAATTGAAAAGGCAGAAGGAATATTCTTCATTGTGTTACTGATTTATGATACCGGAATCCTTCTCTCCCTTATCTAAATGATGAACAAGAAAACTAAAAAATAAGGTACACATGAAAAGAAGCAATAATTTTTGTAGTGTTTTGCTGAATTAAATACTTCTCATTTTAAAAAATATACCATATACATATATATTATATATATGCACATATCAGGAAAAGGGAAAATATCTGCTGGCTCTTGTGTAGGAAAAAGAAGCAATCGGAAGAAGCAAGTCTTGCTGCTATTACCCTCTCTGCAACACTTCTAAGGTTAAAGGAATAAAAATCCATCAATTTGTACAGCCTGACCTTGCAGTGCTGGTTTTTAGCTGGATTCAGATGTGCAGGATTAACCCAGCAAAGTTTACATGACATTGATTTAAAAGCTGTGTTACAGGACCTTCCAGCAAGTTACATTAATCGGAATCTTTAATCGGGCCTTGGGATGAAGAAAAAAATTGCTTATCAGACGTGCAACATATGATAAACAGATGTCTCCGTGCATCAGATAAATACAAACGCATTAGCATGCATTGCTAATCACTGCAAACCACAACATGAGCAGCACCGAGGATGGAGCAGTGAGCAATTCTTTAGCCACAGTTTTGCTAAAATGAAGACAGGACGGGCATGTCTATGTTGGAAATGTGATTTTTCACCTCCTGGTACATCCTCAGGAGTCGCCCAACAACACCAGTTTGAGCAATAGACTCCAGGTACCAACCCAGTTGCCGTTCAGCAGTAGGTTTGAAGAAATGTTCATATGCATGGTTGGAGCTCTCAAAATAAGACAGTGGCTGGCACTGACCAGCAGAGACCCTGGAAGGTTTTAGATGCAAGAAGCAAACACCAAACATGGACTATGGTCCTGTGGCTGGTGGCACCAAAGCAGATGCGGAGGTGGCTTTGACCCCGGTGTGGGATTCATAGATGCATTTTTCATTGAAGGGTTCTCCAGGAAAACACATTGGACTGAAACTTCATTCCAATTCTGGATTTTAAGTTTTATTTCATTTTTAATATTGGCTGCTCTCACCCATATCTCATATCCTCTTCAGTCTGCAGTCAAATTTAAAAGCCCCCTTTTTTTTTTCCTATCTATTTTTACCCTGTATCTTGTTCTGATGCAATTCCTCCTTTTTCTTACACCTTTTACACACCAGCCAGGCCATCTCCTTTACTAGGGTGCCTGGGGCAAGACAAGGACCAAGGGACACAGCCCTTGATTTTGGGTCTCGCACCCATGTCCTTGGTCTCTTGGAAACTTCCATCTGAACTCCCATGACCCCTGGAGCACACCCAGCACAAACCAGTATCTCAGGGGAAATTAGCCGTCAAATCCTAGCAGATCTCCCATGCAAAACACAATTTTTCAACTGCTTATCGCCTTGTTCTGCTGGGGCAGCTCTCGGCACGGACAGGAAAAGGGCAAACAGTCACTAGGAAAGCCAACGGCTGCCAAATTCTTGATCATTTCCACAGCGTGGCGGTGCCAGGATTTCACACAGAAAAGCCAGCCACGGTTTTCAGAGGTGAGTTTGAAGACTCATTTCCTGAGTTATTAGGGTTGAAATTCCCCAAAGGATAATAAGAATATTAAATCAGGCTGAGGTAAGAGATGTGTATGGAAGGATGTCACCCAAGGAGGTGAAGTTTCAACCAACTTCTGAATAACCTGATAAAAGGTCTTACAACAGGAGTTGTTATCAACTTAATCCACCTGGGTTATATTCAACCCAACTAATTTCATGGGTTTCTCTCTGAAAATCTCCGTTTTCTGTCCACAGACCTCTCTTGGATTCACCCCGAGCTGTGTTCCAGGATCCATATCGCAAGGGTTTACACATGGGAGCCAACTTGCAGCTCTGAATTTGGCCTATTTCTTTGGAGGATATGCCGGGAGTAGCCTGTGATGTTGTTTGGTCTCTGGAGGCAGCCCAAATGAGAGCCGAACAAAGCTTTGATGCAAATGAAAACCTACCAGTGAGTGCAGCTAAATAAAGAAAAAAATGATTATTTGTTATGGAAACCAGCGGAGGAAATCTTGAATTAGTCAGTGCATCTTGACCTCTTTCTGCCCCCCTGAAAAATGTGTGTCTTCTTAAAGCATTTGGACTTTCAGCTGCCAAAAAGCAGAAACTGTGTGAGATTTCCAGCTGCCTGGTGCAAACTCCAAACATTATTTAGCAGGAAAAAAACATCCCTATTGTATAATATGTATTTTAAAAAACGAGTAGAAAGTATGACTTCTGCAAAGTTAGATAATTTTCAGTGGCTAAGTCCAATCACAGCACAGACAGGAAAAGCTCGAGTTGATATTGTGAATGAACCATGTGGTAATTGTTTCCGTACATCCTCATTAAGATGAAAAGCTATACAAATAAACAACAACAAAAGCTGCTATGTGCCAATCAGTGTGTTATCCCAAAAAAGAAAAAAACGAAACAAAACCAACAAAAACCCCACACAACCTAAAGGGAAAAATCTGGCTCCAAATATTCTTTCCATGTTTCCTACCAGGAGTATCTGACTGAACTGGGGCTACCCGAGGTGACATTGTGCATTGCGCCTTGCTCCTTGGGTCACATTTAGATAGCGACTGTCTGGCATGAGTCTTGGTTGCGTATGAGTAAGCGGAAGGTGAGGAAGGACATGGAGAGAACCAGAAGTTACAGGGAAACATGATAATTAACACCAGAGAAACTGCCCTTGAGAGACTCAACAGAGTCATGACACAGAGAAACCTCTGTAGAGAAGAATCATAGAATCATAGAATCATTTTGGTTGGAAGAGACCCTTAAGATCATCGAGTCCAAGCATAACCTAAATCTAGCACTAAACCATGTCTCTAAAAGCCTCATCTATACATCTTTTAAACCCCTCCAGGGATGGTGACTCCACCACTGCCCTGGGCAGCCTGTTGCACCACTTCATTACCCTTTCTGTGAAGAAATGCTTCCGAATATCCAATCTGGACCTTCCCTGGTGTAAGTTGTGGCCATTTCCTCTTGTCCTATCACTTGCTACTTGGATAGAAGAGACCAACACCCATAATGATGTTGCCACCCACCACGTTTTACAGCCATGATGACGATGGGACTCATCAGAAAGGTCTTTCTGAACTTTTGGAAGGGACAAGGCAAGGGTGACCTCCATCTGAGAGCAGGATGAGCACCAGGATCCCTTAACGAAGCATCACAAGAGCTTTGCGGCACATTCCTCAATGTGACCTTGTCCCTGGGATGGGGACAGCTCTAATTTGGAGCTTTAGACCATCCCCAACTGACACCCAGTGTACCCAGCCTGCTCTGCTGGCCAAGGGCTACACAGAAGAGTTGTGTATTCCCCATAATTACCCTCCTTATCAGTGCTGCAGTAGTATAAATCACACAACTGCGACACTGCACATGGCGGAGCAGGAAGAGCCCACTTGGCCTGCGCTAGATTAGTCTAATCCCACCTCCCTTCTTCTGTCATAATACCCCTCCGTCCCTTCACTCCCTATAAAAATATCCAGCTGTTGATTAAAATTAGTGAACTGTTGGCTTCAGCAATAGGGTTGGCAGCTTGCACTGTGTATTTCCTAGATATCTCTGGATGAATTCCCTACTTACTCAGCGGCCCGGTCCTGTGAATGGCCTAGGCAGGATCAACTTCGCTCTTGTATAAATCAGGGGCGAACGGTTTCTTCCTGTTCATCCCTGTCAACCTGCTCTTAGCATTCATGTCTCCCCTCCATGGGTGTCAACCTGCCTCTATAGAGAGAAAAACGAACTCTTGCCCATCAGCTGGTTGCTCTCGATAGTCCAATTCCTTTGAAAAAGTGACTCAAACGAGCTGCTGTGACAGCCTGTGAGATGCTGGAGCAAGCACAGGATGCTGCAGCAATTCAGCTCCTCGGAGCTGCAAAGCTCTCCTGTGCTTTTAAGTCTTGATAAGCAATCCCAAGCAGGGTGCAGAAGAGCAGGATTTTGAGCAAGCTGCTGGGAAATGCTAAATATTTCCATATCTCAGCCCAGATTTATATTGCAAAGCCTTTGCTGCAGCAGTGACACTTGTAAAAAAAAATGGTGGGAATAACCCATGCAGAAAGAAAACAGATAAAATCATGGGTGCAGCTGGAGGAATGTTTTGAAGATGAGCATTCATTTTTTAATTGTTTTTCTTTCTGCAGATTCTTTCTGGAGGGCCTGGAGAAATTTGAGGAATCCTCGACTGGTGCACGCTGTTGTGTGGCTTTAGCCTGGATTTATTTTCTACCAGCAAAGGATCTGCCTCCACCTCTGCACCCCAGGAGCCCTGGGACAGCCAGCAGGAGCAACTGACTGTTCCTGCAGGATGGTGGGACTGGGGACACCACCACCGGCTGCAGAGCTGAACCCAAAAGTAGCACAAATCATGCATTTACCAGCCATTTGTGCCTCAAATCTAGTGTGCAGTGGGCATGTAATCAATCTCCGTTGCTCCATGCAGTCCTGAATGTGAGCACTTGAGTTGGACAAAGACAAAGCAAACAGACACTGCCCCACAGTTCCCCAAAAGCAATGCATCTCAATCAAAAACTACTGGCAGGACGATCTTCCCTTCATGCTTCACCCAATCCGAACAAAGACTAATTGTTCCATGAAATTGTTGTTGGATTTAAATATGACTTTCACATTTATACCACTTTCCATTAAAAAGGACCTTCCAGCTCTGGTTTATCAGCAGCAGCATTTGAAGCAAAGTTTTGCTCACTGGCCGTAGCTGGATTCTCACCTACAGAGCTGGAGCTACAACTGGCGGGCAAGGAGGACCAAGAAGCATCTCACAGGTCAGACCAGTGGTCAGTTTTCCTATCATTGAGCCATGAAATCTCTACTAAAATTTTAAGAAGGGCACACAAATTCTGCCATGGTCTTTGCAGAAATGAAATTGGCCTTCAAGAGAAGTATTCTATCATTTCTTTGGATATGTTGATCAGTTTAACATGTTAAAAGCACAGTCCAGAGAGGATTCCTATACACAGATCAATCTACTGGAGCACCATGGAGAAAGTCAGGGCAAGAATACTTTGCAAAAAAAAAATTATTGGAGATGTTCTTCCCCAACTTTCCACTTCATTCAGTTTTAGATGCCTGAGCCATGCAGAACAAGTAGGAACGATGGGCCACAGTGGAGCTGGATTCAACCCACCTGGAGGTACTTGTGTGGCTTGGTGCACTCCTTAGGTTTTCTAAGCCTCTCTTTCCCCATTCCTCTATTTCTGACCTCATGGGGTTATTGCCAGGACAAACCCACGGCAGAACAGCAATTGCTCAGTCTGGTAGAGAGGTGTAGAATACCAGAGATATACTCATTTGCCAACAGAAAACTGGCATCATACTTTGTTTGTGAAGGAGAGCAGGTATGAGGAAGATGGGAATGGGTTTGACAAGGAAGGGAAGTTGTGTAAATTACGTGTCACAAAGGAGAAACACCAAAAAAAAGAGACAGGAGACAGTCAAACAATCTTCTGAGTGAACGTGTGGATACAAGATCTCCCAGGACAGTGAAGACACGAGCTAAGGGGAGTCAAGAGAAAAGACCCAGCGGTGCAGATGAACAAGGGAAGGGCACATATTGGAGAAATCACTCGAGGAGAATGGGAGACTTTCAGGCATGCCTGGGTGAAAAACCCTAAAAAAGAGACTTAGATGGGATGCTGCCAGCCATGTCCCCGCCGTGCATGACCGCAGCAGCTCCCTCCTTCCCAAGGGGAGCACTCAACGTCAAAGCATTCCGTACTTTGTCAGGATTCCAGTATTCTGCTCGTTGGCCGCTTATTCTTTTAGTCCTCAAGCAATCTGGTTTTGGTATGTCATTAACTTATCAGCTAAGCCTCTATTTATCTGCATTCACCAAGATCTGAAGTTGTGATGTTTATTCCCACCACTCCGTGGGCGGAGGGAGATCCGCTGTGAAGATTTTCCAGTAATTTCCTTTTTTGTTCCTTTCTAACAAAAGCATTTGATGCAGCTGCACGACTGTCATCTGGTCTCTGGGTAGGAGAGGAGGGACAGCCGAGTCCCGGCGTGAATCACATTCAAGCATTAAAACAATCTGATGGGCACTGAAATAGTCATCGTTTCCAAAGGTCTCATGGAATTTGGTGCCGACGTACTTTAGCCTCAAGTATGAGACATGCGTGGAAAATTGAACAGGCTTATACCTCACACCCTTTCAAACCTGCTGAGAGCCCTGGAAAGTGGACATCATCTCAAATAATTGCTGTGATGTTATGCAGTATTTAAAGAAAAAGTCTCCTAGAAACAGAAAAACACAATTAAAGTGTGGTTTCCATTATTTAGAGTGGGCATTTCAAAAGATGGAGGTGGTCATTTTGCAGGAAAGGGTGTCAAATAGTTGTGCTAATCAAGTAATAAAGGTGTGAAGGGAACGAGAAGCGATGCCTTGGGGTAGTGCTGATTGACAGGAGATGGGGACGAAAAGGAAACTCTATAGCCCATGGAGGAGATATTTTTCCTTTGTTTCACACCCAACCCAGCATGCACAGTCCTCTCAACCTTTCTGAATTTGGTGAAATCAGCTGAAATTTCTGCTTGCGTCCAGTGAGTGCAGCATGACCCGCAATATTCCTGGCAAACGACAGTGAGCCGTGCTGGGCAAGAGGAATGCAGCAAGGATTTGCAGAGTAAATGCATCCTGCTGCCTCCAGACCCTGTGGGTGGTTCAGGTCCAACACAAAACCCACAAAAATAAAAGCAGAATGTGCAAAAAAGATAATTATTTAGAAACTCAGGACCATTCTAACATAGACACTGATCTCTTTGTTCATGTCCCTCTAACTTGCAGCAGGCTGAAGAAAGGGAGACTACGGGTGGCATGTGCAGAGGGAAGGATAAAAAACTTGCTGAGTGAAGGGTAAGAGCTTTGCAATGCAATTCTGAGCTCAGGGTGGATTTGAAACGCCATCACTGTTGCTCCCCTTGAGATCTGTGCAAGCAGAAATGCACGAAGGAGCTGCAAAATTTCACTGAACGGACGCAAGGGTGTGCAATGCCCATTGCTTTCCATCGCTTCTGGAGTGTCTTTGTTCTTCCACTTCGGATGCAAAATGCTGAATGTAGCAACCGTGTTACCATAAATCGCCATGTTTGCCACAAAACTTTCCTTCGGTGATCACCACTGGGGAGAATATAGGCTGTTTTGAGACTTTTTTTTTGGCCAAGAAAATGTGAATATTCAGCCTGGATTGGAAAACGGTATGCAAGAGCAAGTCTAGAGTCGATTTAGACAGAGGGGAAACAATCTAAACAGCTTGTATTTTATTACCCTGATATGTTTAACTTTTTTCCACCCTTTTTTAAAGGCTAGAACTATAAGATTTGCCCTTTGCAGCTGTATGAACTATATGTTAAGAGCAACGGAGCAGTCTCAAATCCCTTTGTATTCTGGGGACATTTTTCCAAGGCATTTTGTCTTCGTAACAATACCCAGAGCTCCCTAAATTTTGGGAAGGTCATTTGTTTCCTAGCAGATAGATTCCCTTATCCAGAGCTTACTAGAGCCCAAACAACAATTTATAAACTCTAAGCTCCTTTCTCCTTCAAGATGAAGTGCTTTAGTGTTGAAGCCAAACTAAATCTTTAAATGGTATAAGAGGCATTTGGATTTTTTTTTTTCTACCCAGCTGACAGTAGGTTTACAGTTTATAATCTGGCCTTTGTAAAGGCATTTGTCAGCCTGTATATTTCATTTTAAAACGCGACCACCCATGAGGACGGACAGACAGGAAGCGTTTGTTCACTTGCACCAACATTTGAAGGTTGGCTGCAAAATAACAGAATTTAGTCAGAAAGGCAAACTTTTTTTTTTTTTTTGGCATTATCTTGTTAGCATCTGATTTTAAAAAGCAGCCTTTGTTTACGGGAAGCTAGTCCTCTGCTCTAAATTTGGAAATTCTACGTATTCTCCTAATCCTCGCGGCCCAATGGGGATGCTGGCGATGCATCTTTGGCCTCACAAAAGACAGATCTGCTTTTATCTTCTCTCACAGGGTCCCCAGTTTAACTGCCCCACCAAAGGAAGAAGCGTCTTAGCACTCAAGGGGCAGAGGGGAAACGTTCAACATAAGTTAATGATTTAGCAGAACGAGCCCAATTGGAAAGCGCTGCATAGTCTTGCTTGCCGTATTTTTTTTCAAGTGGGCTTCCACGTTTTGCGGCGATTCGGAACCAGTGGTTGTGCCAAATGTTGGTCGCTTTTGCAATTTGAGAGAAACCTGTCTAATCTGAAAAAAAGAAAGCCAAGAAATAGGATTGCATGTTAAAAACGAGCGGCCTTCACCTCTGAAGTAGATGCGTGCATGCGTCTCCATGCCTGGAGAGGGGAGAAAGCAAGGCCAGAGGATGGGGGCTCTTCCAGGCGGGAACAGATAGAATATTGCATTCTTTCTCCCAGTATCACAAGTAACACTCACTTTTTATCTCTATTGCTCAAAGGTTTAAAGGGAGGAAATAGCACAGTTCCAGCAAGTGATAAAGCTTTCAGCTTTTTTTTTTTTCTTCAGTTGCAAAATATAACAATAAATAACGATTACCCGAAACACCCATGGCCTGGGATTTAGTGCTGTAACACTATGGCTTGGGCAGACCCCCTCACTACATTAGAAGCAGAGATTTTATGAGTATCTTCAGCCTTGAGGCCCCCAAAATTATTCACAATCCTCTTTTCTCCCTACTCTGCCCTTGCTACAGGGTCCCATCATTTGTTTGTCACCCCAGAAAGTCTTTGCAAACCCCTTTTTATTCCTCGGCTGCTGCCACTGACTTTGGTGCTCTAGAAATCTCCATACAGGGGCAACCGTGATGCAAACAAGCAAGGTTGCTGGATTTCAGAAAATTCCCTTAATTTCTCAAGCTAAGGCATAATAAATTGCTCACTCACCTCCATGGGGCACCGGCCTATTCTGGTAGGCTGAGATGCATGGGAATTTGTAGGAGAACAACATTACACACAAGAAAAGCTGTATAAGTCACTGAAAGCCTGAGGAACCACCTATACGTTACGAACATAGTGCAAGGAAACCCTTGGGATTGACAAAGGAGCCAGAAAACATGAGATTCAAGCACTGGGATATGCTCAATTATGTTAAACGCGTAAGGTATAAGGGTCTTGAGAAGGACTCTCAAGGAAGGACTATGACCATAATAAAAAAAATTAATGTTCTGGGTGTAACTTTACTTTTTTGGACTCTTTTGGTCAGTGGAGGACAAGGTTTCCTCTCCTAGACTCAAGTCCCTGGGCTCTCATACGCACAGAGCACCATCAGCGATGTGTTACGGGTTTCACAATAAAACTGCAAAAAATGGCGATACCATTAGCAAATATTTGTACAAAGACGTTTTTGAGTGAACATTAAGGTTTGTAGAGAGACACTCGAAGAGAAGATCAAGAAAAATAATGGAACAACATTAAAAAGGCACAAGGAGAACACGTGCACCATGGGAAGGGAAAAAAATGCATCAGCCAGGATATTTTAAGTCCTTCACAAGAGCAAATGTCACCATTGTTTTGCCCCAGGACTGCAGGTTTGTAGCATCGTGCTGCTACCAACCCCCCGCGCATGCCAAGGGTAAACCTGCTCTGTGTCCATCTGTCCTCCCGCTGAACGCCTGGCTTTGTTCTGCACGGATCTGGCAGTCCAGATCTTTTTTTTTTTGATGCATCCAGGCCTCGGTTTCTTGGCTGGCAGCGGCAGGATTCAGAGGGCAGGACTGCGCGGCATGCCTGTGGTGCTAATGCTGTTTCTGGCCATACCTGATCCCCGTTCTCCTCCAAACTTGGGCTGCGAGCGTCCGCGGTCACCAGGTTGACTCTCTCACTTGCGCATAAGTCTTTCCAGGCATCCTAGAGAACAAACACGCTTTCCAAAACAGGCGTCAGGTTTCTGGTGGTGGCTAATAGCTTAAGCTATGCTTTTAGCGGTGGGGCTGCATAATGTAACATCAGCAGGAGGAAAATTGCCATACTCCTTTCTCATTTGGACATGTTGTGCTGATTTGCATCGTGCAGCAAGGGCAGAAATTGCCCCTTGGTGTTTTCGAAGTAGGTGTCAAGGTCTACAGGTGGTTTACCTGGGCTTTTGCAAGGGAGGCAGGGTCCAATGCTGCTACCGGAGATGCTCTCCTGCCCTGCAGTGCCCAGCCCAAACACCGAAACCAAAGGAAAAATTTCCCCTACATACTACACGTGCATCTGTAAGTGAAATAAGCTCTTGCTGAAGCACTGCGTCTAGCTCCAGATTCAGGAAAGGACTCAACTTGAGAAATATAGGTAGGATTTCTTGGATGGTGGTCATATCCACACCTGCAAATATATGCCCACAAAAACCAGACAGAATATAACCTATGTATAAACTTCTCTTCACAAATTTCCAGGCTCTTTGCATCCTTGCTTTTGATTTTGTTTCAAGCTCTCTCGCATACTCCACAACAATGCCATGAATTTATGCAGCACCAGGACAGTGATGAATGTGGAGCTTAGTAAGATGAGAAGGTTAAAGTTAGCCTGGCCCAGTAACCAAAGAGCTAAGCCATTCCCTGACCTCCCCGAGATCACAAAAGAAGTCCACAGCTGCATTTCTTCCTAGTACATAGATTCCATAATCAATAACCTACGCAAACTTTGGAGATAGCTCAACATTTAGGTATTTCTTCCTTTTTCTGAAGACTCATACAAAGACAATACGTTTTGCTTTCTGTACCACTCACACTGAATCTGAATGTGAAACGTTATTTTGCATTATCATGGAAGCACAACACCACCATAAGGCAAGATAATTGTATTTTTCCATGCCTGAAGCTGATGCAAACAGTTATTTTAGAGGCCTTGCTATTAATTAGGAGCATGTACCTGGGCTTGCCAGTGAGGATTTAAGGCCATGACCTGCTAAGCCTGGGAACACACTGGGAAACCTGAGGAATATCTCTGCCTGCATGAGATGCACCCGCTGCCCCTCTCAGGCCCTCGTTTAACAGCTCCAGATGTGCTGCCTGGTGTAGTCTGAACTGGGACATACTTTAGGCCAGGTCTGGACACATGAATTCAAACCTGGCAGACCACACCGGGCCAGTTCATCAGCTCTCGTTTTCACCATTCGCTGTGTTTTGCAGGAATCTGAATTTCCCTCAGCCTTGCTGGAGACGCGATGAGCTGTCTGGACCTCGCTGTGACTAACTCTTAGGACTGCATTTCAGTTTTCTAGGAAACCTGGAACAGCCCCACTGACCCACATCTTCAGCATAAACGATAAAAATGATTTTATAACAACATCTAAACTGCTCTGCAGTGTTTTAGTAAACAGTAAATTTATTTTGGGATTTCATCCCAGTCACAAGACTGCTTAATTTTCCTCAATAAAGACTAGTATGTTATTAGTTTTAGCCTTACGAATCCTATTCCTGACACTCAACCTTTATTTATTATTTGTAAGGGACATATATCATCCTGCCTCACAACTGTAAATATTCTACTTGCACAGAGCACAGCCCATCTTTGTTTAAAATCTAAGCTGTGATGTTTTACATAAATTTGTTTCCTTTCCAAGTTGAAAGGTCTGAAAGATAAACCCATGAGTATCCTAACGCCGTGAGCCTCAGCCTGAGCCCAGCCTGCACCCCAGCCCACCCGAGGGATCCCCTGCCAGCTCAGCCCATCGCAATGTTAACACCCAGGGACAAATAATAATCAGGGAAAAAAATATATTGCCTTGAAAGCAGGCAGTTACTGAGCCTGACTGCAGCCAGGGAGTGAGGAAAGGTGGGACTCCTGGAATACATTATTGGGAAAAACCATTTCATTGGCTTTCATGAAGGATCAGAAGGATGCAAAGTGTTTTATTATAGGGCTGTAGTGTAGGGTTCAATATAGCATGGGTAAAATGGTAGGAGTACATCACCCACAGGCATATGAAATGGTTAATTCAAATAACTTGAAGGAGCAGGTTGGTAAAACAAAGGCAACGGAGTAGCTTTAAATGGTACCTGCAACATTTCTGCATGAGCAAATAAGCAAAAAAGACTCATCGGATAGTTTTTATACAAGCACAGCTTTGTGGCATAAGAATCACCTGCTCCCTCGGTCTGCAAAACCCCATCTACAGGCACCACGACACATGGATTCCATGCCAGTATTTCAGCTTTTGAAGCTTAATTTGTTTTTATTTGCTTCGTTTCCAGTAGAATGAAAAATGGGATTCTGCTGGCAAGCCTGGAGGAGGCTGATTTATTTTTCATTAGTTCAAAATTAGCCCAGTGATGAGACATCTTTTCAAAAGGAGAAGTTTGAAAGCGGTTCCTTTCAGAAGAAAGTCGGAATGAAGCACTTTGTGGTTTGTTTGGTTTCTTAATGGTTTCTGTCCCCTCGCTGCCATCCTTCTGGAAGTTCAACACAAATTCATGATTAATTTTAATCCAGTAAAAGGTGAGGCTGAACTATTAATTTATGTAAAATAGGAGACCACAAAGGTCTCCTTGACACTGGCATTCACTGTGGTGATGGTAAAATGGTATTGTTACACGGATGGAGTTTTATTCAGTTTTCAGTGAGGATGGACAACAGGGGATGTGAATGTCTTCCCTGGAGCAACGGTCCAGCTCCCAGATCCATAAGAAAAGAGCTTGTTGCCCTGATGAATATTTCTTCTCCCAGTAGTCCCAGTCCCAGTCCTTGCTGGAGCTGGTTTTAGCCGTCGTGTCCTCACCCGCTCCGCAAACGGCTTTGGCATCCCTGAGCTGTAACAGCCCATCCCACACCGTCCACGATCCCTGACTGGCAAAGGGGTTAACGTCGTCGTCCCGACTGGCAGGAAAGGCTTTGTCATGAACAGATCCGCGGCAAAACTGAGTCACCGGCCATCGGCGGTCACACCGGCGCGGTGGCCTGGCTGGTGGCCAGTGAAGAGCAACTGAGGTCACAACGCCGCATTCAAGGTATCACCAAAACCCCGTGGGGAGGAGGTGGCCCCAGCCAGTTCCCCTAAGCCACTGCCAGCCATGTGTTTTGTTTGAAGCCCCGAAATGTGGGGTTTTTTTTCATGTGTTTTCCCCACTTTTTCTTTCTTTTTGACACAGGGGGGAGTATTGCTCGGTCCACACAGATGGAAAAGAGATGGGGCGAGAGGGATGCTTCACCAGTGATATCACCGGCGCTGAGTAAATTCTCGGACCAAAAGTTAAGACCAACAGAACAATTTGTGCTGCGTCCTTTAAATGCCAGATCTCCATTTGCTAGCAGCATTACAGGAACAATCAGGGCACTTAATAGCCAGCTGCTAAGTCATCAGGTATAAATATTTACAGAGACCTATTGCAACACGGACATTCCTCCAGATGCAAGAGGATCCCAGTCATTTCGTGGCATTTTCACCTTATACAAAAGAATCCCGTTTTAGACACACTCTGCCTCATCAGCCATAAAACTCCAGAAATAGCATTTTATGGAAAACACACACAAACACGCACCCGCTCCTTAGTAGCCATTCCCTCTCTTCTCCTCTTACAGTAATTGTCAAATATCCCTGTATTTGTGCACCCAAAGAAGATATTGCAAAGCAAACACAGAGCTGGCCATTCGATATGTAGAGAGGCAGCGTCCTGTGGCGGGGAGGTAATTGCCGAGAGCAATACAAAGGGATTAAATTAGGAGTAATGGCGGGGAAATAAGCAAAGGAAAACCCCTCTCTTATGGCAAAGCCTATCCAAGCTTGTCCCAGCCTGAGAGAAGGGATTGAAACCTTATCACTGAAGATACCTAATGCTCTACAAATCACAGCATTGGCAGAAGGGGCAGAGAACCTAATGAGTAATTTTTGTGGTTACCAATAGACCCCAGGACATACAGTCCAAACACAGCGGAGACTTTCAGCAAGTAAAAAATAGACCTCCAACATGTTTTCTGCATATATTTCCTTTCCTCACTGCTATTATTAAAATTATGCTTCCTTTTCTCTTCACCTTAATTGCCTTTTTCCTTATTCCACGAAAAGTGCAGATACAAATATTCATTCAATAAAAGATTGTGGCTAAGATCCCAAGAATTACAGCTGAAAACTTGAGGTCTTTAAGGCCATTCCCTGTGTGTGTGTGATGTACAATTGGTGGGGATTAAATTTTTACACTGAGGGTGGTGAGAGCCTGGCCCAGGTTCCCAGAGAGGTGGTGGATGAACCATCCCTGGAGACATCCCAGGCCAGGCTGGATGTGGCTCTGAGCAACCTGAGCTGGTGAAGATGTCCCTGTCATGGCAGGGAGGGCACTGGGGGAGCTGGGAAGGTCCCTTCCAACCCCTTTGAAGGTGCCTTCCAACCCAAACCATTCAATGATTCTATGATGATAACGTAGCTTCAAGGAAGAGTTTTTCCTTGATGGAGAAACATGGTCTTGGGAACATGATGATGCTTCAACCTAAGGAGACTGGCCGTGGCCAAAAAGGACTCTGTAGCTTTCCCAGTTTTGTTATTTTTCTCCCCAGACACCTATTTTCACCCAATTTGTAGGACCTTGGTTATCTCCTGTGCTTTTATCAGCCAAAACAGGCTGCCAGGTTCCGAGGTGGAAGGTTTACACCTGATTTCCTTGGGGAGCCAGGCTGAAGATGAGACAACTCAGGAGGCAGCAGGACAGCATCTCACATCACCATTAGTAGCAATTGCTAGGCTAGCTTGCTAAGACCTAATACGGAGCAAATCCCAGTTTAAAACCAGCCAGTTTCCTAATTTCTTAGGGCCACCCTGCTCTTCTCCACCACACACTGACCGCATTCCTCCAGCATCAGCTGTTGATGCTCCGGTTTGTATTGGCAAGCCAGGCAGGCCATTTCTGCTGGAGCGCTGATGTTTCCTCCTTTTCTACATTCAGAAATTCCCCCTTCGACTTTGGTGTGAAATGATTACAACGCAGTTCAGGCTGGAGCCAAGATCCAGGAAATATGGCAAGTTTTCAATGAAAATCCTATCGGTCGGTTTACAAAAAATAATAAAAGGTGCCGATTTTGTGCTGGAAAGGGAACAGAAGTTAACTTGCAATATGCCTGACTGTCTCCTTTTACTGATTCCAGACGCCAGGCCAGGCAGGATCTGGCTATTTTCACTATCGTGTTATCACTCCGCAATATGTCAGCAAATTCTTGTACAAACATGATTTTTTTAAAAGCCACGTTTTATCACTTCTTTTACATAATCATGAATGATAGTGAATCTAATCTGAATTGGGCTTAGAGGAGGCACAAGAACAATGAAGTGCCGTTAGCAGTATGGGGAAGCACATCCCGTCCTTTTATTTTTTTAAAGCCATGCATCACTTCATAAGAGATTCCCCTTGATGCTGAAACAAGTGATAGGTTTGAGAGCAAAACACGCATTTCTTTAGGCACCTGAGATCTGCAATAAATCACCTTTGTGCCATGCAGGGAAGTCAACAAGCAGTATTATAATTTTATATAGGAGTAAGCAGCCTGTTGGAGTCTCCTGTACTGTCTCATTTGGGCAGAAATTATGGAGGTTAAACTTGAAGCATAGCACATTATGGATGGAATTAATGTGGAAAACACGAGGTTGGTCTGTAAAGTGATGAGTTTATCCACCCATCCTCTTAATCTAATCATCATTTAAATGTTTCTTCCCTTCTTTTTTTTTTTTTTTCCTTAAATCCTTTCATTTATGTACTTTCATGCTTTATTTAAATAATAGTATTTTCACTCTGTGGCATTCCCTCCCACTTCATCTTTTTTGTTGGTTTGCTTGCTCAGGCTGAACAGGACAGAAATGTAAAAACTGTGGGGTTGCTTTATTTCAGGGGGAGCTGGCATTTGATAGATGGCAAAAGACAAACCTGCTGCATGCATCATCCCAGAAGTTTACATTTTCTCTTGAAAACTACATGTTAAACAAAATCAAAGCTCTTCTAGGCTATAACCACCAAACGCAGTGCAACAACCCCGCTCTGTTGAACCCAGGCGCAGTCTCTCTGATGACTCCAATAGATTTGAACCTTGCGTTTCATTCCACAAATACTATTTTTTGAGCCCAGGCTTTGACAGCCAAGAAACACGACCTTTTCTCCCTCAAATACGATCCACTTGTAACGACAGCTTCCCTAATTAAGAGAGATGACACTTCTCCAGGACCGAAGCCCAAACCAGCCCTTGGCAATCTGCTTTTCACCACATCCACCGTGTCGACACGAGTGCGAATAAACCTCGCGCAAACGCTCGGTGAGCACAGCAGGCAGTTTCCTTCACCAGAGATTCAAATTTTCTGACAATACTGCAGCATAAAGGGGGAGAAAAAGCAGCATTTTGGCAAACACAAACCTCTCCAGGCTGTCAAGCAAAATTAACCCCTCTCTCAATTTTTTTTGAGGCTCTCCCCCAGCCCTCCGAGCGGAACAAGGATCTTTGGAAGGGGAATGAGTTTCATGCTGTCACGCTCGGGAGTAACCGAGACTTTTGAGTGGCTGATCTGACTTAATCTTTAAAAAATGTGTCCAAATTGCACGAGCAAGGAAAACCCCGTCCATCCCTGCCCTCTCACCAAATGGAGCCGTTCGCCGGGGAGATTCTTCAGAGCGACGCCTGCATACCAGAGGTAATAACCTCCAATACCTTAAGTCAAAAAGCCAAGTAAAACTCACTAGGTAATGCATTTGGGATTAAGTTTAAATAGGCTCCCATCACTAATAATGCATCTGCTAGCGATGGAGAGATTTGGTAGGACTAACGCCGGTGTTGAGGGACGGAGGTCTTGCAGGGCTCACCAAACACAGCTCAGGGGTGCAAGAGGAGCACCCCAAGCCCTTGTGCACCCGCTGCCCCCTTCTCGATCCCACCCTGGCTCTGCAGGAGGGCAGAAAGTGGGGAAAAAAAAAAAAGGAAAGCTGGACTCGGTCCATTTTTAACTCACTGGATGTGTCTGGGATGTAGACAGATGCTGTTTAGACAGGCTGGTGCGGTGGGTGGCCGGGCGAGGAGACCATGGCTGTACAGTTTATAGAAAGCTCCCGGCATAAATGAACTGTTGAAGACCATTGGAAGCCTCAGTGAAATCACAACATGCAGAAACACAGGGGGAGGGAGGGGAAAAAAAGAAAAAAACAGGCTCCTTTTTGAAAAGGCAGAGTGAGAAAGGGATGCTTGGAGGGAGTTTGTGAAAATTACAATGAGGTGGGTTTCACTAAAACCTGCGTTCATTAGGCCCCTGAATCCCCCCAAATAAAGTAAACACTCCTATGTGGTACTGAAAAAAAAAAAAATTACCAGATTTAAATAGTTTCAGTGCACCAAGGATAAGAAACAGACGTGGCTTTTCCCTGCTCCTGTCTAGTCTTGCTAGGTGGAAAGCTAATATTTGAGTTCACGCTTCAGTGAGGAGCATTTGCATATTAAGAAAAAAAAAAAAGAAAAACAGCCATCCACACTGGTTTGCCCATTCACCATCCCGTGCAGGACAGAAAAAAAAAAAAGGAGCAAATTTTGAGTTTCCTGGGTTTATTTAGAGATAAGCCTAAGATGACCTTACACTCCCCCACACACACCATTTGCATTCGATCCTCAAGTCCTGTGTCCATAAAACTCCGTAGTTTGATACGACAAATTGTCCCAGAATCCCTAAATTCTGAGGCTGATGGAGTCTGGGACTGGAAAAAAAGTCACCGAGACTGAACTCCAGCCTGTACTCCCCACTTATGTAATAGCAATCTGCGTAAGCTGCTTGTTAAACCACAGAGACCACAAATCAAGTCATCATTTCACTTCTATATGTCTCTTCTACATTTCAAGACGAGGGCCAAGGGCAGAAAAACTGACCGGGATGTCCCAGCTCCTCTCCCCTTTCACTCCTCTGCTCTTAAAGAAAAGGGACATCCCGAAACCTTGAAATTCAGGAAAAATCGGATAATTTTGCACGGATGCTAAGCATCCCTGTGAATATTTTTCCCTTCCCCACCACAGGCTGGAGCTGGACATCAAAGTGCTGAAAATCCCATGGGAAAGGAGCCTCCTGGTTTTATTCCTAAGCCGAGTGGTGAAAGGTGGTGAGTGTTGGGGCTCCACGGAGCATCTTCTCTCCTTGAGCAGGAGCATCTGGACACTCAGCTGAGCCCAACCCTCAACCCCAACCTGGTGTTAGCAACGCAAAAGACTTTTCCTCATCCCCTGCATCCACTCCTTGCAGATGCCAATGACACAGGCCAGCTAATAAATTCCTTTATGAAGCTTTTCGAGAGACTAAAGATGTTTTCTTCCCTTCTAATACAACCTCCCACCTCCTCCAGTTGGCCGTGACCAAATGTCCCCAGCTCGATGTGAGCATCTGGGTGGGCTGTGCTGGGAGTGACACCCAATGCAGGGAAGGGGAAAAAAATGTCTGGACCATAGTGGAGAGAAGGACAAGGGGATGGAAGCACCTGGAGATCAAGCCAAGAGCCAAGCAACAGCTTTGGTGGCCAGACCTGATCTCGGTGGGCTGGGAGAAGAAGACTTCTGGAGCTCTGTCTTTATGACTCTGTGGTGGGACAAAACCCCGAAAGATTAAACTATTTTTATGTATAGTATGTTAAAAATAATGCGTAAATCACCAATTTTTGAGGGATTTCTCTGGCTTTGGAACTTTTCCATCAGCATAATGTTCAGAGATAGACACTCCCAACATGGAGAGGAGAACTTGGAGAAGGCTCAAAGAACCATCCGCAGGTCTAGATCCTGAGCAAGCTCTGGCAGAAACCCAGATGCTCGTCTCACCAAAATGGACTGAAATGGCACTTCTTAGCAGACACAGATTCTTGATGGTGGCTCCTAGACAAAAAGACAACAAAAGGAAAAAAAAAAAAAACAGTTGAAAAATCTCAATGTGATGAGAACCTGCAGCTAAACCATTGCCTGTCCTGGAAGCGAAAAGTTTCCAGACCAGAAAAGAAAAGCTAAAATTGATCTAAAAATAATTTATTGTTCTGAACCAAGTCATGACAAATTTATCTCTAGAGTTTGGAGGATTTCTCTCCCTTTATTACCATTTCAAGTGTTACGATGAAAAATATAGGCATAAAAAATAAACCATGCTACTTTATGTTTAAATCCACATGCTTCTCCATACCCTGGACTTTCTGGACCTTTGAAAGAATTCATTTGCTTCTCAAGGTCACAAAATAAAACTGTCCAGCTACTAAAAAATGTGCATCCTCATACTAATTAGTGACTGATAAAGCAATGGAAACCCTATTTCTCCCAGCTTTGGCCAAACAAAACTAAGATTAGAACATTTAACAATAAAATCTCCTTTTTGTAGTTAAAAAAAGAAGAAGAAAAAGAAATCAGAGCATATTTCATCTGGTAAAGGTCAGCTTAGTTTAATTACATGTGCCACTGAGTATCAGAAACTAGAATATTAAATGATATTAACGCTGAAGAGGTATCTTCAAGGCCATGTATTATACACAGAAACAACAGCTCAAACATGATCTCGTTTAATCGTCCTTATGTTTGAAATATCTCCAGCTCCCACCTTACCCCCCCACCCCCAAAAAAATCTGATTCATCATCCTGGGACCAATCCTGCTCCCATTTCTGCTACGGGAAAAATGCCCGTCTGCTCTGATCTCCGTTGCCTCGTTTAAATTGCTTGCAAGAAAAAAAGAGCCATATCATCAGCGATTTTTCTTCTGTCTCGCCCCTGCTGCTGGTACGATAAGGGGAGCACTCTCCTTGCGGGCGACTCCACATTTAATTAGCTCCAGATGCAGCCTAATTAGTCAGTCTGCAGGGTGAGCATTGTTCTGTTGTCACTTGAGCTTTCCCTCACGGCGAAGTAGAAGAGATGAGATTGAACATGAAAACCAGATGCCGTGTGTGCGCCTGGCTCTGGGTCGTCCATCGGAGGGATCCCCCTAATCTGGGGGGCGAAGGATAATAAATGTTGTGTTTAAAAGCCATGGGCACGGACGGAGCTTCGCATGGTTCAAGTGAGACGGTAGCATGTGCCGAGCGAAGGGGTCATAGCTTAAAACAACTGATTTCCACTAATTCTCCTTTTGAGGAAGGACTGTGCATCCTCCAGGAGGACCCGTTCGGGGTTTTGGTACAAATTGGTTTGACATCTCGCACAATTTTGCACAGCAGGCTTTCAGACTATACCTTTCTTCACCAGATTAAACCCATTAATGCCTCTGCAATACCATGGAGATACCTATAATTTTAATGCAGAGGTTTTCCATTCCTTTTTCTAATGTTAAAGACAGAGGGTTTACTTGCTGGATCGGCATTTCACAGCTGGAGTGAGGGATACGGAGAAAGCAGCGGCACGCAGAAAAATTAGATAGGCAAAGGAGTTTACCATAATGCCATCTGACACACTCGTAAGATTTACAAGATTTGTACAAATCAGGAGTATGAAACTCTACCAGCAGCCTTGTTTGTGCTGTGGGAGTGAAAGGATGCGGGAGGGAGGGAATTTATGTCGATGTGGTTATAAAATTTGCATTGTTTTAGAGCATCGACTGAGCAAAGCTGGAAACGGTTACTCGAATCACTGCCAGGTCTGCTTGCTGGTCTCTACCTAGTTTTATTTTTAATATATCAGACTAAAATTAAGAAGAAAACAGTCTTGCTGGATGATAGGTGTTTCAGCACCTATCAGTATGGCCTTCTACCAGACTCAAGGCTGCTCAAATATAATCCTAATGCCACAAGAAAAAGCAGTTTTCTTGTATTCTGGGGACACCCAGAGCATATAATCAAAGGGAGAAATGGCAGCTCCGACTCGTGAACCTTGGTGGCTTTGTTCTGCCTGGGCTTGCATTTTGCAATGTGCCCATGGACGTATGAATCGGAGGATTATGTAGGAGGTACAGTCAAGGTGATGACCCCAAAGTGAAGCAGTAGATGGATGAGTTATTGAAGAAGAGAGACTGAACGAAGGATGCTTGAGCCCAGCAGAACAGCTATGTGGTATGCATTGCCTGTTTATTATGATTTTGGATGAGGAACTAGCCTGACTCTCAGTAAATGACATGAAACCCCGAATTGCTTCACCAAAAACCTCATCCAAACACCACAACTGTGTTATCACCCCAGCTGGGGAAAAAGCTATTTCTGTAAAAACAATATTTAGTTTAATTAGAAGCCAAAATTACTCAAGGGGCGAGTCCCATAGCTCAAAGGGGTACGGTTGCAGAACAGGGTCCTTTCATTTCTCAGATCTTTTGAAAGCAGGTAGATAAAATAAATAGGAAACATTCCAGCTCCTCTCCACTCTCTTCCATACCTGCTGACCACGCCACTGAGATGTCTCTGCAGACCTGAGCCCCACCGCTCCACCTCACCCATGACTCACGCCACCTCAGCCACGTCCTTGTGCCACCACCATCTCCGTGGACACAACGATGATCCCGGGGGAATCTTCTACCACCGCAGTTCCTCCCACACCAGGGCTGACAATAAGTGAGATCTGTGCCTTGCAACCACTGACCCATCTCTGTAGACCTCACGGACATGGCTTTGCGATGGCTGCCTGTCCCTCCTCTCGTGTTGGCAGCAGACTTGGTACAGGTAACTCAATGCCAAGCAGTGTTTTTAAGCGTGATTACAGATTTTTCGTGCTTTCCGTGTGCCTAATTATGGTGGAGCAGAGAGGTAGCCAGGCATATGTTTCAGGCTTTTAATAGCTTAATGTGGCAGAGGGATCACGTCCTCATTTTGCAGGGAGCTCAATGGAGATCATCAGCTGCATTCGAGCACCAAAGGACTAAAGACAAAGCATCTTGTGGTCTTCAGTCCTCTGTCACAGAAAGTCTGTCTTGCAATTCAGCTGAACTCACCCAAAAGGAAAAGGAGATTACAGAAAATGACAGAGCTGATATTTTTTTTGTAATTTTGGCTCCAGTCTTGCCCAGCACCCCAGCCTTCAAACCGTAAAGCTATTTAAGCCCTGAACTATCACTGAGATCAATCAATGAGCATCAGGCACCAAATCCTCTCTGTGGCTCCAGTCCTGGAAGACTTCTTCTCCCATGCAACCAAGGGAGCTGGAAGACACAGGCTGTCTAGGAAGCTTTTTGAGGACAAGAACTCTTATTTAGCAGCTTTGGAGAATACTTTTACATGCTTTTGAATTGAAATCACTCAATCATTAGCCATCTCCTTGAGTACAGAGACACCCTCCCTGCTTCAAAGCCACTCACAGCACAGAACAGGAGATGGAGAGAGGAAGGTTGGTTCTCCCGCAGCTGAGACCTGCATCCATATGACACCAGGTTTTTCCATTTTAATATATTTCCAAATTTCTTCTCATCAGATTCTGCAATGAATTCACCAGAGGAAACAAAATCACTTTCATAAAGTCTGGAAAAAATAATCCATCGAACCTCTATAGTACATCAGGTTAAGGAAGAGACATCTGGCTTTTATTATGTTCTATAAGGTTGATAGCAAATAGGGGTATTAGAGTTAAATTACTTATTTAGAGAGAAACGACTCAATCACAGAAGCCGTGATTGTGACTGCATGTTAAGAGAGCTCCAAAATCCTCTCCAGTCTCCTCCGGGAGTGAAACAGTGCCAATGGCAAAGCAACATTTATTTTCCACAGAGGTATTCCCACAGGGATGCAAAGATTAGAGTAAAACCACCCAGGATAAGTCCTTCCCAGACAGCCTGGCTGTGTAGGAAGACAAATCAAAGTATTATTTAGTGGTGTAGGTGTAGCTGGAGACTGAAAGCAAGACTTGGTTGTGGTAGTGCCATAATTTACGCAAATGGAGATCTCCTGCCGAAGAGGCTGAGATGTTAACAGGTGAGACAGAGGAAAAAGGGAGGAGACACAGTTGATTTGAATGAGTTGTGGACTCAGACATGTTGCTTGGAAGCAATCTGGGGGGTCTTCAGTCCAAAGCCAAATGATCATCTTCATAAGGTCACATCCACTTCCGAGGACAGAGCTTTCTTGACCTCTCAGGGACCTGTTCCAGGGCTGCACCACCCTCCCGGTGAAGAATTTATTTCTAAACCCCATCCTGAATCAGTGGCAACTGTCCTTTATTGTTCTGCTATTTCCAAGTGGAGCTTGGCTCCTTCATAACTCCTCTTCAAGCTGCTGTAGGCTAGAAGAAGCCGGTCGTGGTATCTTTAGGGTCTCTTCCAACCAAAACGATTCTATGATTCTGTTCTACGATTCTAACATGAAGAGTACCCCCTGGCTGCGGCCAAAGCCAGACAGGATATTTACCCAGATATCACATCCATCCAAAGGTGCTCTCATAAACAAACATGATTTCAGAGAGGGATCACCAACCTTCTGCTTTGGACTGGGGCAAACCTCCAGTGACCCCACACCTTTCTCCAGCCCTCTCCATCTTCACCAGGTCTCTCTGGACACGGCACTGCTCCCACTCCAGGTTTTGGCACATTGTTTTGCTCCCTGCCTTTGGTTTTTTTGGGGGTCTGCTGCCTCCGGGATGGGTTCATGGGGCACGTCTCCATCAACCACAGCCAACAGCCTGGGAGGAGTCTGGTCCCTGTTCCCAGCACATGATTTACTCCCTGTGAGCCCGTTGAGCCGTGTGGTTTGGTAAGGATTGCGAGGTGGGATTGCACACTTCCCCAGAACGATAGTGTTTCAATTACATAATTCATTACTATTTGTTCAGGGCCAGCTGCAGAATTCACAAAAATAAAGGCATCATCTTCTCTGGAGTAGATTTTCAGCCTGAAACGAGCTAAGCTGCGTGCCGCAAAAGTGCGGAAAGGCAGCAGTGATTTATTTTGGCGTTAGGAGTTAGCAAATCACTGTCACTGTCAACCCAACATAAAAAAGAAAACAAAGGGAAACCCCCAAAATCTTTAAGGATATCCACGTGGGAAGCAAAGCACGTGCCCAGAGGCCACTCTTGAGAGCCCCCAGGTCCTCAGCAGAGCCGGGTTTATCCTGGGATGCTGGAGCCCACATCCTCGCATCCTCACTGGGAAATGTTCCCCGCAGAGCTGGCACCTTGAGAGCCCATCAGCACCGGAGTGCTTTTCTCTATGTCCTAGCTAACCTAGGGAAAAAACAAGTTTATTCTACTCACAGAAGGGGTTTTAGAGTATCAGAGCACCAGGAAGATGTGAGCTGCCTTGGAAATCTGGGTCCCTTGGGGGTCATTACATCCCTAATGGCACCTGATAGCTCCAAGGAAGATTTCAAGAGCCCTTTCAGCTCCTCTCCATCCATCCCCAGCCGCTCTGTCATCAGCTCTCTCTGCTGTTAGTTTAAATGCAGCGGGGATTATTTTTTTTTTCCTCATTTTAAGAAAGAAATAAATATTTTTAATCTCATTTTGGAGCAACACACCTGAGATTTCCAGAACATTGCTTACAGATATCATTCACAGGGAATTTTTCTTTTTTTTTTCCCTTTTAGTTTTCGGTTTATTCTGGGTGGAAAAAAAAATACTGCTGCCACCAGCTGGACATTTTTGGAAATAGCATGTAAAAGTTTTGCATCTCACAGGGCACACTTAGTGCTGCTCGTACTTTATTCCTGCTCCTTGCAGTTAGCTGAAAACCAATTTAAACCCAGTTTGCTTCTTGGAGGCAGAGAACAAAATTATATGAGGTCTGATGAATTTTGCTTGAGCTGGATCCTTCAGTGTCAGTAACTTAGCCAGAAGTTAAGTAAAATCCATTCTCAGCCATAACGTTACCAGTTAAAACAGGAGCTGTGAGCAGGGGGAAGTTTAGAAAGTCAAAAGCGGCTTGAGGAATTTGCTCCTATCCATGATTTAAAAAACAGAACAAAACCACAAACAGACAAACACACAACAACAAAACGAACAAACAAGAAAACCCAAACAAACCAAACAAAACGAAAGCGAAAAACCACAGCCCTAGAGAAACAGGTTAAATAAAATGCAGGCTTGTCTCTCCCGTGATTAATGTACAGATTGAAAGGGAAAAGCTGTGAATTTGAGAGCTATCAGCAATGGAGCTGGGGGTGGCAGAGGTTGAAATTCCTTTTCACGGAGCTGAGCAAGAGATTTCTGGGTTTTCAAAGCCTTGCTTCCGGGCACAGCCAACGATGCCTCCGAGAAACCCGATCCAGCCCCAAAAAATCCAGTTCTCCCCTTATTCAGTGAATCTCACTTGGATTTTCTACGACGGATTTACGACACCAACGACTGGGGAAGGTGCTGGAAGAGGCGATTTTTCCCCTAAAACCCAAGACCAGCTCCAGCCGAGGTGATTTATGCCCAGAGCGGCTGAGCTTTCAGATGGATATTCTGGGCTAGTTTGCGGTCCTGCCACTCACAGATAAGTTTTGATTCAATCCATGCCGCGGGAGGCGGTGGCGGTGCTGACCCTTGGCTTTTAACCCCAAGACCTTCACTGTTCTGGCTGAAGGAACTACTGTCTGTCCCCTGATAACCCCCCTGACAGAACTCAGCTGGGTTTAATACCTCCTGCGCCTGTTTATTGATAAAGATGCCGAATCGACAGGCATTTTTCCACGTTAGCTGCTAGAAATGAGCACCCGTGCAATATATTGTATTTAAACCCCGTGCAAGGTCTCTTCACTCTCTTTTTGGCCTTGAAAACATTCAGTTTGGGAAGACCCATAAATTTCAGCAGAGCAGATTTTAAGGTTTTCCCTGGAGGAGCATTTCTGCTGTTCCTCCTATAATGTCGTATTACCTGAGGCTTTTCAAACACCCCGGGGTTGTCTCTGAAAATATTCCTGTGCCACAAACCCCTTTCCTGAACTACAACATGCATACATCTCATTTGGCTCAGTCCCAGTGCTGGCATAGGCTGGATTTTGCCAGCTTGGAATTTAAGAAAACAACTTCTATTTTAAAATATGTTTCTTTTCCTACCAGCTCACAGCAAATTTGACTTTTCCAAGCCAGAATCACCACTGCCTCCTGCGCCGGGAGGGTTTGCTGTGCCCGCTTCCCCCGTTAGTCAAAGCTTCTTGAAATAATCCTTTCTTTTAAGTATTGCTAAAGAAAACTACAGCCCCAGTAGCCTGATTTCTGCCCTATAAAACCTTTATCTATTTGAGATTCATATTGGTTCCTGTAGTGTTTCAAGGAGCCTTGCCCAGCTTAGCAGGAGAGGGGAGAGAAGCACTCGAAAGCTTAATAGGCACATAGATACGTAAAGCCAAAAGGGTGGAAAAAAAAAAAGATTAAATGGTGGTCAGAATTACTAGAAATCCCTTGTGACAGAGAAATACTGCCTGGGAGAGGAGGTGGACATGCATTACCTAGAGAACTCGAGTCTCATGTACCCAGTGGGATTTACCACTGAAGCTGATGGATTCTCTGCGCTGCCTGGAAACCAGTAACGCTCCCACCGCAACTGGGAATGGCTGGAGCTTGCAAAGAGCCCGGACCGTGTGGGGGCTGGATGCATTTGCTGATAAAGGGCCGGGTTTTTATCTCCGACAGAATTTTAGACTAATCCGGGCTTTTAAAGAGAAACGCGTATGGGAGAAGGCTGGCGAGCACGCAGGTGGCTGCAGGGGGAATGCTTGGCAGAGGGATGCTCGGCATTTTTCGGGGATGTGGGTTTGGTGCCGGGGTCGGTGCTGCTGGTTGCAGAGTGGTCCTGGTGGGTTCTGCCATAGCTGGCAGCAGATAACACCCAACAGGAGGCATATATGAGCAGAGCTGCCCTGCTCCGAGCAGGGATGCGTGCCTGGGAGCAGACAGACAGGAGAGAGATAAACTGCTGACACCCTTTTAAAAGGGAGTACAAGCAAAGCTTTCCAAAAATCAGGTTTGCCCAAGCCCACAAAGAACTGTCTTTCTGCAAAAGCTATGATGGTTTGAAGTCCACCATCTCCCCATCCCTTCCCACCCCTCTTATTCCAGCTCAGCCAACAAAAGGAGGAACGGAGAGGAATGAAAGTGATTAAAAATTGCTATAAAGTGTTTAATATCTATAAATCAAATCTACAACTTCAGCACCGCTGTTTGCCTTTCCTTTGCAAAGATGACACTTAACAGTTGTGTAAGAAAATAACGTGCAATCTCAGCTGTCCTGATTGCAACCAATAAGATCAGCAATTAATTCTGGAACCGAACAGGCTTAACTACACTTGAAGCAGGCAGGCAAGAGGCATTCCAGCTTTAAACAACAAAAAGAGCCTGAACTCAGTCACAGAAGGCCATGTACTTATTTATCCTTTCCACCATCGCAGGTATAAATAAAACCATCAGTAAAAATAGGTCAGATCCCTGGATCTCAGGCAGTGAAATGATAAAGAGATCTGCAGCTGACAAGGGGACCTGGGCTATGGAAGCTTTCCAACATCCAAGAAAAGCCGCCCAGGCGGCTTACATCTTCATGTATCTCCTGGCCATTGTGGGAACTATTGTACTGAGGTCTATAAACATCCCGGGCTTTATCTGGGGCTGTGGAGGGGAAGGTGGAGGAAGGGACTGAGGGAGCCACAGGCAGCAACTGCCCTCAGTTCCATACGGGACACTCAATGCCAGAGGCAAGCAAGAATGCTCATTCCCTTTGGGCACAGCCTCCCCCTGCTCTCACTGCTCTCTGTGGCTTTGCACAAGGTTCCAAGTTAAGACTTTGCCTTTTGACATGGATGTTCTTCCCAACTGGAGCTTTAGACAAGCAACAAAATTGTCCAGGATTGAACAAACCCTTGCTTCAGTGCTGTTTCTCCAGCCAGTCCTGGTAGCAAGGACCTGCCTTCAATTTGAGCTCCCAGATGCAACAGCGAGATATACAAGTACCCCGAGATAACAACAGGAACTTGGATGCAGCTGCTGTGCCCAGCACTTGCCAAGTATTTATATATACATATTATTTAAAAAAAAAAAAAAAGGCTTTTTCTTTTGTAAAGGTAAGCACAGAAGAAAAATACAAAGGAAGCATTTAGCAAAACATGGTGGCTGAGTTTTGCTGCTACACTGGGGGATGCCAAGGAAAATCAAAACAATAGGCTGGGAGGGACAAGTACAGGGGCAGAAGATAAGGCTGTGGTTCCCCATGCCACAGGAAGGCTTCGGTTTAACTCGAGAGGGGATCTTTTGGAGATGAACCCATAACCCTGCTTTTGTGAAGGCCTCTGAAGCTCGAGCATGTCCCTTTGGCATCAGTCCATGGCCCCTCACGTTGTGGGTGATGTAGGAAACTCGACCCAAAGTCTCCCCCTATGGACCAATTCCCACCCCTGCCACCATCGCAGGTTTTCGCTTGTTGGGATTTTTCTTTTTTTTTTTGGATCTCTGACAACATGAAGTTTGTATGTCAGCTTTCCTGTGCAAGTCTTTACTTGGGAACCATCCATTACGTTCCTAGTTAAAACAGAGCTGCTTGTCGAGAGGAAGTCATTTGTCTCTCACGAAAGAGTCACCCTCCCACCCCCACCAACCACTCCGTTGTGGTGCGAGCAAATCCATTAGCTTCCCTGGAAAATGCATCATCTGACGTTGGGACTAAACTTTAGACTAACAAACCCCTCAAGAGGACATGAAGGAGCCATCTCTGTCACCCTGCTCAGTGGTCAGGTCAAAGCCTGACCTCTCTTGCCATTAAATCTTCAGCGTCTACGTTTTAAGGGAAAATGTCGCAAATTAGCAACGACTCTACATGTGGCAATCAGAGTCAGCGCCCTGATTTCCAGCCTCCCAGGTGGGCTCTTGGCTCTTTTTGAAGCCCATCTCCTTGCTCCTCTCTTCGTCCTCCCAAGAGAAACAGGGAGGAAATGTCTCTGTGAGGTGAACGGCTGAAACAACCCAGAAATAAACTCTCCACACAGGAGGGAGCCTGTGGGAGGAAACAGCCACTCACGCCTTGGTGGCCGGCAGCTCTGCAAGCTCTGCACTGTGCAGGAGCTCCATAGAAAACACCTCAAACTCACGTTCGAGTTCACTTTGCCCATGCTTAATCCCATCTTCTGATATTTACCGTTCTCCCACAGTCAGAATGGACTCATACCCTCCCTATCGCAAGCTTCCAAGCCTGCGAGAAGCACAGAAGATGCCCAAGGAGGACCCAGGATGATATTTGCTCCAGTGAGCCCAGCCACAATATTTACAAATATCTCCAACATCTTCCATTCAAGCAGGTGAGATGGGATCTCCGTGGGTCCTGTGGGTCAGGCCAAGACCAGTCTTGGCTGAGAAGAGGAATGGTGGCAATGATGCCTTCTAAGAGGGTTCCTCCATCCCACGACCTCTTCATCGCTGGACCACAGGCTTCCTCAGTTGTGTATGAAAAATTGAAGGAGCTACTAACTGCTGCCGCTTCGAGTGGGAATTCCCAAGTGCAGCCAGAACAAACTGTATTTGTCAGGGTATTTCATCCGCCAGACAACATTATTTCAAAATCTGGGTCTGTGAAGTTTTCATTCGCATCAATTTTATTTTTCATGTCAGTAGAAGAAGAGGACATTCACTACATTAACTCTCACATTAAATAATATTTTGTTTTCATTATTGGGGAGTTTTTCTAAAATTTAACAGCTGAAGAGAATGAAAATGATTAATAGTCCAAAAACCTAATAAAATAGGTGTTTTGCTCACCAGACTATTTGGGGTTTTTTTTTTTCCCACTTTTTTTTGCTCAAGCAGCATACCCCAAAAGGGATTATTCCTATACGTCTAAATTAAAGAGGAGAAAGGGAAATTTTCCCCCTCTATCTGACTGGGAAGTGAATGGCCTTTTTATTATAAGTATAGGGAAAAAATAAAAAATAAAAGAAAAACCAAGAAGTGCAATGAAAAATAAAGAAGATAACTGTATCTCTAGCTAGTGTACTGTGAGGCAATACAACGAGTTTCTAAATCCCTGGCGAAAAATTAAGCATCTTTGAAAGTTCATTCCTGGCCTTTCTGGGATAGAGCTGTGAAAGCAAATACAGCTGAACTCCAGTGAGGCAGAGAATATCGCTGCTTTGAGGCAGAGGTTGTAACAGATTCCAGTTTAAAGACAACGGTTTTATTTTGCTACGGCCTTGAGAGGATTAAGATAGGAGAGGAGTCCTGCCTTGCCACTGGAGATATAAATCCTGGAGGGTCACTACATAGCAATCCGTCAAGCGAGAGGAAGGGAGGAGGCAGAGTCATTTTCAGTAGTAAATTTTGGTAAGAACAAGCACTAATGGCCTAAAATTAAGAAAGAAAAACATCGGGCTAAATAGTAGGAAATGCTTTATAATGGTGAGGTCAGGCAGACAATGGGGAAACCTGCCAGGGGAGGTCAGGGGCTCGCCAATAACGGAGATGCTCAAGGATGGACCGAGGAGCCACGAAACAGGGGGTTTGCTGAAACCGTTGTCTCTCAAGCCCCTTGGGCAGGGGGATGCTGTGTCCCCCCCCAAGTTTGAGCTGATCCCGCAGAGACACGAGGCTTTTGGGGAGAAATACGAGGTTTCTCACAAGCCTCCTCCCTCTCTCCCACCCAGGAGCGAGGTGCAGGGAGGCTCCGCCACATCCCGCTCCCCTTGGAGCTGCAGAGATCTGCCCCAGCTGTTCCCCTTCCTGAAGGAGAAAGAGCAGCTGCCCCAAGAGGTGGGATCGTTTGGACACGGAAGGAAGAAAGAAGCCTTTCAGCAGAGCCCTCCCAGCAGCAAACTGGGAGATGATGGGGCAGGACAAGCCCGGGGTCCGTGCGGATGCCAGCACAAGCCGCTTTCTTAAAGTTGTCAGGTTGATTTTGCTCCCGGCTCCTCGCACGGACACCTGCGCTCTGTTACACGACACGTCATTAGATTTTTTTGCAACTTCTGGTGTCCATCATCACCCCCAGGCAATCACTGCGCAGCCGTGATAAATGATACACAGGCAGTTTAATATACACACTAAATCCTCTTCACTTGGTGGTCCAAAGGTTTACCTAATACATTTTATTCCTTTTCTGCTTGGATTTGTATCGCGGATCCATTTGATACCTTATAGCAAATGCTGAATAGGTGCTAGAAAACATGCACTGCACCGAGCGTAAATATTTCCTATCGTCTCCCATCCGTTGAGAATCCAGTTAGTGCTCTAATTTTTCTACATTTCTAGAAAATCCGACCATGTTAGAAATATTAACTAGCAGAAGTGGGGAATGCCACTCCGACAGACCAAAGGTCTCAGTAGAAAGTTGCTGTAGATTTGGCAGCGACTGGATGGGAAGGAAAGAAGGAGAGGCTGTGACAGCCGGCTGGGACCGAAGGTGGCACTTAGGGAAAGCCAAAACTCGCTCCTACTGGAATATGACCCTGCTTTTTTTAAAAAAAAAAAAAAGTACAGATAATTAACATCCCTAAGAAATTAAATTCCCAACTACGGGTCTGGCCTGAAAGACAGCCCAGGAACACCCACCCGTGTCCCCACGTCTGCCCTCTCCTCTGAGAGTCCTTCCTGCTTTGACGTGTTGTCCGAAACACCTCCCGACGCGGACTGTTGAGGGCAAGGGAGTGTTTCTAATTTATAAGGTGTAATTAAGTGTCGGTAACACATAGCAGAGGGCACGACACAAAGCAGCATGGATGCCTCCCTCCAAGTGCACCCTCCAGCACCATCAGAGCAGGTTTCCACCAGCCCACTGGAGACAGCATCCCACAGACGTGTCCCTCCTTGCCCAGATGTGAACAGAAAAGATTTTTCCATGGCGCTGCTGTCAGTGGGGCATTTGGAGAGGCTGTTCCCAAATTTCCCCACCCAGTACCATGTCCTTGCAGCCAGGGTGATCCAGGACAAGAGGATGCCTGGTTGTGGTTTCTCGGCTGGCGAAGGCAGTGGTACGATGGAGGATGTTGGAGGACGAGGAATGCAGAACTACGGCAGGAGGTCAGGGGAAGCCAGCGAGGGGAATCTGAAGAGGGTCGGATGGGATGTCAGAGAGAATTTTTGCAGCTGTGTTTGGACAAACCAAGAGCACAGTGGGGTGTCAGGGCACCGGCGCCTTCAGCTCAGGTGTAGGCATGGAAATGGATGGTTTTGCAGATGATAGGAGGTGAAAAACGAGCAGGGAGGGCATTAACCAGGAGAAAGGAAGAACTTCAGAGGAATGGCAGAGTTTGCTGGAATAAAGAGCAGCTCTTTCCCAGAGCTTTGTTTCTGTCCTGCTCCGGGGGGAGGAGAGTTGGCCTACAGCTCCAGCAGTAACTTTGAGTAACTTCTCAGGAAACAGCTTATTTAGATAGCACTGCCTGTTCTTCAGAGGAAAGGATAGAAGAACATATTGCCTGTTACTAATGAATGGCTTTTCCACAACTAACGATGTTTATGGGGATGAAAACTCCACGGTCTCCACAGTATCTCCACTAATAGGACGGATTTTGGCGCCAAGAAAGCACGGCTTTTTCACACACACCTCCCGGTAGGAGAGAGTTAAACATCTTCTCCGGTTCTAACGGAAAATTAAGCAGGCATGACGCATCTGTTTAGAAGACTTCTTTTCTTATCTCCAGGATCGAAAAGAATTCCAGAGCTCGAAGACCAGAAACTGAGAGCAGTTCATCCACTGCCAATACATGCAGGCTGGAGGAGTTCAGGTTGAACACAAGGGTTGGAGTTTCTATCCACTACAATAAATAGATCGTTTCTCCTCTCTGCGTTTGGAACAACTTTGGACCCTGACTTCTCTACTCGAGTTTGCAGTAAATATAATAAAACTTAAAGCAAAACCCATTAAAGCTGTTTCAATTTCTGAGCTCCAGCCTTTCCAAAAGTTAACTCTTATAAAATTCAATGCACACAAACGCTCTTTGGGTGGGAGAAGGATTCAAATCATCAGATGTTCATTGTAACCCTCTGGGTCAAGGATCTCCCGCTAATGGGGGTCTGTGAATTTGCCACCCAGTCAGGAAAAGGCTTAAGCAAAGTATTCCCAGAGACAATAAAGATTTTAAGGGGAAAAAAAATATATATATTTTCAAGAACTTTGCCAAATTGTGGTGTTCAGATCCTGCTCAACTTTTGCACAACAGCAACATAAGGAACTGATGCTCAGCCTTGCACCCCGGTCCCCTTCGCAGTCTCATGCTCTTAGGAGCCCATTTCATATAAGTCATAAAATCACAGAACCTGCGTTTTTAGGTGTGAACTGAGTTCAAACCACAAACCCTGACCTCTGAAGGACCCGAGGGCTCTGGGTTAGGCTTCTCCTCTGGAGTGCATGGCTGCAAAGCAGAATTTAAGTTACCAATGTTAAGTTATCCCTGCAAACGTGCCTTTGGCAGAGTCCAGCCCCTGCTGCTGCTCTCACAGCCCCGCTCAGGAAGCATTTCTCTGCTCAGTATTTTTATGTGCAGCAATACTCAGCCAAGCCTCTTTTTACAAAGCACAGTCCCCCTGAAAGAAAGCAAACAAAACTTAATAGCTACTACCTTGAGGCAGTCGACTCCATGTTCCAAGACAGGGTAGGTCCGTAACTCAAAATTTTTGCTGCATCTGGTTGAGCAAGTTTTTATAATGTCATTTCTGATCAAGGTAGTTTTCAGTAACAACTTTCAGCAGATTACAGGTCAAGGTTAAGAGGGAAAGGGAAATTGCGAAGGGGAGGTGCTCCTGCTGCTCTTTGAGGTGGCAAGGGCTGCAAGAGAGAGGACTTGTTCAGAAACTAAAGGCGTTATTGTAATTCAGAGGAGCTGTTAGATAGAAAGGAAAAAAACAGCATTTGCGACACTGTTAGCAAATTACAACAATGTGCAGCTGCCTGGAAATGAACTGAACACCAGCTTTAAAACCATCCGTGGTGAATTGATTTCAAATCATCAGCTATTTGGTCCAGCCTATTACAGCAAAGGCTGGTTGTCTTGCGGAAACACACTGTGCTTTTGGAAAGCAGTTTAACCGAGTCTGGAAAATGTCTCGCAGACCAGGACCTGTCTCCCAGCAGAGTCAAAACTTATTCAAACTTTTTCGCTCGTGCTGGGCAGGTTGCGAGCACTCCTGCTGTGTCAAATAATAATGTGAACCGCGTTCATAGCTTGATTCTACAGCATCGTCCTCTCCAAATTCAGGAGATCTGGGTGAAGAAGTTGCGTTTGCAGCTACTCATCACGGTGCAAGGGGGGGGGCAAAAGGGATGACATAGGCTTTGCAAAACAAAAAGCCGCCTCTGATTTACTCATCCACAATGATGTGGAACAAATGGATCAGCTGTCTGAGCTACATCCCCAGGCTAAGCCAGCGTGGTGCATTTAGATGCATCCAACAATTCCTTGCCCTATAATCCTGCAATGCTTCGTGACCTCTGAAATGCTGAAGACCAGCTTAAGAAACCAAAAAGACGGCATCTCTCCAATTAATTTTCCTGTTACGAACGAGAAATTCCTTTTGGCCAGGCAGAGGCAGGACCTCATGATCCCCCAAGCTTGTGTTCACAAGGCTAGAACCAGAGATTTAAAAAATCTGAAGGGTGAAAAGCATCCTCTGCTCTTAGGTGCTGGTTTATTGAGTTTCTTATTCAGGACACCTTGAACTTCATTTTTGAAGATGTCAAGGACTTCCAGCGCCTGTTAATTTGATGCTGAGTTGTCACTGCTCATCACTTTGGAGAAAGATGATGCTCAGGGGAGGCATCCATGGGAGTTTGTGGGAGTTTTGCCATTATCTTCAATGTAACCAGGACTTTTGTGCTAAAGATCAGCTCTTCAAAACCAGCAAATTTTGACACTCAATACCAATAGTGTTGCAGGGCAAAAATATTGTAACATAAACCTATGTTCAATCAGTTAATCTTTCTCAGAGGTGTGGGATGGAATTAGTAGCTGAATTTGGAGCTGCAAAGTAAATTCAGCGATGGGGTATTTCGTCTGGTGGCTACTCTCAAGCAGATTACTTTCCTTGTGCTATGCTTATGACTCCACTTTTTCCATGTCCTGTCTTCCATGCACTTTGGGATATGCCCAATCCTAGGCAGTGAAAAATGCTTTCATTAACACTTTTATATTTCCTTACTTTTATGCATCTTATTTCATCCAGAATCCCCAAAACATCCCAGAAATGGAGAAAACTCCAAAGGCAGAAATGCCAGAAGCAGAAGTATACAAACCCCACACTAAATGGTGAAGTTTTTATGAATGACAATAAAGAATTTATTAATCCCCTTTGCAATTAGAATGGAGAAGTCGTTCAAGTGGAAGCCTTTGCCCTGGCAGATGTGCTGCCATCAGCTTCTCTCTACACAGAAGTGGAGGAACTTTGGTGCCCACAGCACAGGTGATTCCTCCTTAATTTGAACACTTGGCCAGTGGATTATTTGCATTAAGTGGGAATTATCAGTTAAACCTATTGAACGTGTAAAGAGACGGTAACTGAAACAGAAAAGGTATCAGAGGAATAAAGGAATGCGATTTAGCAAAATAACAGATAGAGCCCAAAGGTGGCAAACCAATAAGTTCTCAGAGTGGTTGATGTAATTTTATATAGATATTATATATAATATTTAGAGATTATATTAGATATATAGATCTAGTTATATAATATTATAGATATATAATCTCTAGAGGGAGATACCTAGTACATAATAATCTATAGTATTTCTATATTTTTATATAAATTGTATAAAAACATATATTTTTATTTTACATATGTATACGTAAAAAATTAGATAATTAGAGTGGAAGACGTTGGATTATTTCAAGGTGGGACACCAGCCTGGACAGAACACAACAGGTTACAAAAGAAAAATTCCCAGTTCAGCACCTGGTGCCTACACTTCCAATAGGCTGGGTCAGCACCCAGTGCACATCGCTCACAATTCAATGCACGCAGAGATGCTAAAATCCTCACCCCTGCTTAGCAAACGGACCCTGAAAATCATTTGGGCCTCAGTAACCAAGATGCCTTCCTTAACAGTCCGCTATTTGTGCACTGCCTTAGAGTCGTAATCTTTCAGTTTCTGGGATCACCTTACAACCACAATTGGATTTCAGAAACACTCTGCAACAGTCTGACTCCCAGCATTATAGCGAGATGTTTTCTTAGCTGTATTTTCTGTTTAGTCTGAGTGCCACATAGTTTAGGGCTTAGGGGGAAAAAAAAAAAAAAAAAACAAAAATAAAATTAAAAAATCCTCAGGTAGTTCAAATAACCTCAAATTTGGAGGGTTTTTCATCTCTGCTGGCCAGCCAGCATGACATTAGCATCACAGGCTCTTGTGCTCAGGGCATCGCAGAGCCCTGGAAACCTGCCCCACGTCCCCAGGGGCCACCAGAACCCACCAGCAGCTCCCAGGAGCTTCTTAGCCAGACCAGAAGCCTTTGAGACAGCCAGGAAAGTAGCATCTCTGCCCAAATAACCCCCAAGGCATCCTCAGCGCCCCGGAGGACGCTCTTTCTGTATCAGAGGCCAGAGCACTGACCTGGCCCTGAACGACGTCCCTGGGATGCCAAATGACCCTGGGGCAATGTCCCCGCTCCCACTCAGTGACCTGGTTTCCCCGGGTGTAAAAGGCAGAGCTGACATTTAACCTTCTGTAAAGTACTTGAAACTCTGCTGCCGGGAAAAAAAAATAAATAAAATAAATAAAATGCTGCCTTGTTGCTTTAGCACCACATTGCAAACTGGAGGCACGGCTGCCCATCTCCTCGGTCCCTCGCGTCCTCGGCCATGCCCGTGGATGCTGCTGCTGGCCCAAACCAAGGCGGAACCAAGTGTTTCATCACCAACCGACAAGTATTATACACACACGGGTTCACGCAACAGAGTTTATAGAAGATACAGAACAAGTGTCTCGCACAGGGAGGCACTTCAGATGCCAGCTGGTTTGAATTTTTTGTGCGCCCCTGAAAATTAATCCTTAATTTCTTTTGCTGCCTGCAGCAGCTCTAATTTATAAGAGAAAAAGCAAGCCCAAAATTTAAACTCCTCTCCAACAGCTCACAGGTACGCGGAGGATTTCCAGCCAGTGGGCTGGAAATAGCATGCACAGAGCACAAAATGGCCATTTCTGTCGCCAAGGCAGAAATCCCACAGCCAGACCCCTGTGGAAAACCCCACCCCAGGCTAATTAATCCCTACCTCAATCAGCCAAGGAAGACATTAACTCTTCAGGCCGCTGGGAATTGCCAGAAGCTGGAAATGCTGGCACCAGCTATAAAGACTAATTGAGAATGACAGCAAAATTTGACGATATCCTTTCAAATTCTCCCTGTCAGCCCTGATGTGATTTAGGGATTCCCAAAGGGTTGAGGACGAGCTCCCTCTGCTGCGGCTCTGGCCGATGGGATGTGGAGAGCAGGGTGGTCCCCAACCTAGGGGACACATCTTCCCTGATGGCATCTCCAGCTCCATCCTTACACGGGCATCTTCCATTCGGCAAGGCCGAGCTGGAACAGAGAAAGACTTGAAAGACCACGAATATGTGGTCTGCTCCAAAGAGCTTCCACTGATGGCAAACTCAGCTGCTGCCAGAGAAAACAGGCCAAAAGCACTGGAATCCAGTGGAGGTGATAGGGAGAAAAGGCACTTTCAAGAGCAGAAAGGACAGGCAAGAGGGAGGATTCAGCTAGGAAAGGATGATTGACCCAGCTGCCACCTCTGGCTTCAACTTGGGATTTGTATCACCTTGCTGCCACCCTCCTCTTTACCTCATCCCCATGTGCCACAAGCTCTCAGACCACAGTGATGACCAGACACCTTCAGTAGCCCCAACATGCCCCCCATGCTTCAAAGCAGAACCCTACAGGACTGGGGGAAAAGCTTTGAACAACCCTGGGAGGTGGTTTGGAGGCTGGTTTCAACCCATGACCCTGATTTCACGCCTCCCCACCTTCCCTTCAGCCATTGCCTGGACCAAGCCTGTCAACAAAGCTGAGATGTTCAGAGCATGGGCTGCATCTCCAGCCACTTACGCAGCCAAAGCTCCTTCTGCGTCATCTCCCCCTTCCTCACCCATCCTCCCCAATGCCCCCTGCTTTTCTTTTCTCTCCCACAACCCTGAAAATGCCTTTTTTTTTTCTTTTTTGTTTTTAAGAGCGGTCTCATTGTTCCTGGCAGGATGGGCAGAGCAACAGGCCGCACAATGCAAGTGCCCTTTTCTCAGGATGTACGTTGGTCATCCCAGGGCAGGAAAATGCTTACGGTGGGGCTTCCTCAGCAAGCTGCCTTGGGCTCCTCACGTTCCCTCCCCCTTCCCGGCAGACTCTCACGCTGAACCTGGTTGTTTGATTACCAACCACCCTTGGTAGGAACTCACCGTGGGCAACCGGCATGTTGTGCATCATGTACAGCTTCATGTGAGATCCCGTGAATGGTCAACACACACCAAGATCTATCACTTCTCTCCCTAGACCTGCATCCTACCCGGTGCTGGAAGAGTAAGGCCATCACATCAAAAACACCGTGCCCATCTCTTCTGATGACAGCAGCCTCCATCCTCAATGACATAACATGTGTAGATGCTGGGGCAGTAAATGAGTGCAGGAGTCCTTTCATCGCTTGCCAGCCTTTGTCCTTGGGTATGCATGGAACTCCTGGGCATCCTGAGCTTGGGGCCAGAACTGGTTTCCATCTGCTCAGCAGCCTGTGGAACAAAGGGATCTCTGGGTGTGCAACCCCCACGCCCTCGCTGGGCTCTGCAAATGACATTAAGTGGACATACATCATTAGTTATTAAGTACCCCATGGCTCAGAACGGCGTGTACCATTGCTGAGAGCAGCATCAGATGTCATAGACATCCTCCCTGGGGGCTTGTACAATGCAAAGCCCTCATCCTCCTCCCAGACATCAGTGCTCCTCATAAACCCAGATCTGAAGCAGCTTTTTGCATCTGTCAGCTGCTTTTTGTGTCTTGAGTTCACATCCTAAAGTGGCTCACGATTAATCAGGTACCTGCAGCCACGATCCCAAAGGACAACTGACACCTCATGGTGGGCTTCTGCTGTCACAACCCAATGTAAATCCCAGATACTGGGTTTCTACTAAGCTGAGTAAACTTTGCACCCTGAGCAGAACAGGGTAAACTACAGGACACATTGGGATGGGCAATTTCATTTTGCAGCTAAAGACTTCAAGAACTAGCTGCCAATGCAGGTCACACCATCCTTTCCAAAGGCCAAAAGCATCTTCATGGCCAGGACCCAGCAGTGAGTAGTGCTGGTGTGTAGTAACGTGAATTGCAAGATCCCATGGACCTGGCTGCAAGCATTCAGACAGAGTCTGTCATGAAGAGACCACAAAAATGCAGTGACTGCCTCACCATGGACTTTCTTCACGCCTTTGCTGCTCTTTTCCACACTCATCCAGGATGCATTTCCTGGGGAGGATTCATTTCTACGTCAGGACTCGTCCTCCTTCCCCCAAACCATCGATCTCTTGTTCACACCTCACCATCACCTCAGCGTCACCATCGCTGCTGATGGCCACATGGGAAGCCCATGAGAAGATCAAGGTATGATGCTCATTTGTGGTAGAGAATGCAAGCGCAGATGAGACCACACAGTTCCCAGAAGTTCTCATTGACTTTATGCCATCAAGTACCTTCTGTGGATCTTTGCAGGGGCTCAGCATCCTAGACCTTCCTCCATTTCAAATCAAGTTACAGACCAGAAGACCAACAGGGATGATGTCTCAGCAGAATGTCTGAGCCTGCCCCCACTATTGGGAAAGAATCAGTTAAAAATACCAAAGTGGTTTGGATCCTTTTTCCTCTGAGGCCTGAATGAGCCGTCCAGAGGAAAGTGCTTCTCAGCATCCTGACATCTGAATGTGTGGTTGAGGAAGAGGTGTGTATCACAACTGCAGTAATTCATTTGGGTTTGAAAGCTACAAGTGGCCTTTTGAATGACAATTTGCTTGCGGAGTCCATAAATACATGACATGATTTATCAGGCTTCGGTTAACATGGGAAACAACCCAAGAAAGGGATTTTGTAATTGTGGCTTTGCGTTACGCATTTAATAGATGTTCTGGCCAATTCATAAGCCTGAGGAAGAAAAGGTGTTTGGGGAGGGGTGAGCGTACGTCCCAGCAGTAAAAAGCGAGATAACTTTTGGAGTGTAATTAGTAACTTAACTTGCCGTCTGTGCTTACTTCTATTTGATTGAGTGGGTGCAATTGCCTTGGTGGAGTTCCCAGATTTTGGGGAGGAAAAGATGTTGGAGAGATGGGAGAAGGGAACAGGGAAGGGGGTTCATTATCTTGGGTGTGTTCAAAGCCTTAAGTAACCCAGACAAGCCCTGTTTCACTGGAGCGTGCAGGAGGCACGTTCACGAGAAGGTGCACCTAACCGAGGATGGAAGTTACTGACCCAGTAGCGTCCAAGATGCTCCTCAGTTTTCCCTGAATAAGTTGCTCTGAAAATATCCACTCAGAGGAAACAATTCATGGCAAGAGTTGGTGGAAAGCTCTTAGCCAGGTCCCAAAACCAGGGGAGATTTTCTAGTGATGTCCATGCACCAGTTTGGTTGGACAAGCTGGAGAAACCTTCTCCCACCCAAAAGAATGGGAGCTCGCCAAGTAACTCCTGCTTTTCACTATGGCCTTGAACCTCAAGCTTTTGCACACCAGCTAAACACAGTTTGTTCGCAAAGCTACCAAAAAGGCAGACGAGAAATCGAATGGCCACCGACTGAAATAATTAAAAAAAAAAAATCCGAAAGGAAGTTTCAGATCCCTCCGCATGACTCATGCCTGCAGCATTATTCATCAGAAATGATTCAAAACGACTCTCCTGGCCCACACCACTCTTCCTCGCCTCTGGAGCTCCTGTGTGTCCTGCCCAACGGAGCGGCCGGACCCCCCAGCACCCACTTTGCTTCTGCCTCTTGCACAGCACCAACCCCTCCAAATCCAAAATAATGCGGGAAAAAAAAAATCAACTCTCTGCCAGCTCTATAAGGAGAAAAACAGGGTACCCTTGTTTTTAGTATCTATTCAGCTGCTTAAAAGAGCAGGAAATTTGGGCCATTTGCTTTAACCATTGTATCTTCTGTTATTCATCAATTTTGGAAAACAGCCTCTAAAATTGTTTCCGGCTCCCCTTTCCCATGTAAATCACTCCAAGGTTTTGTGTTTTTGTCTAAAAAAAAAAAAAATAAAAAAATAAAAAAAGGCTAAACATTCTGTTGTTCGCAGCAATATTTTTTTTCACTTCTTTCTAATTTAGCAACTCGGCGGAGCTCTCCTTGCCCTACGAGCCTGCGAACACAGGAAGCAGTTCCTGCCTGCGCCTGCACGCAACCAGCAAATGCCACAGCTGAATGTTTTTTTCCTGTCCACTTTTTAATGTTCCGAAGGGGCATCGGTCAGTCCAGGGTATAACTCAGGGAATAAACCCCCCTCCTGGAGAGTTTTCCAAGTGCTGACTCTGAGTCGGATGCTTTGGAGGGTGATGGAAAAGGCTCTTTGCAGCCAGCGAGTGGTTTTGCACTTTGGAAGTTGTAAGGCAGGTATTGCAGTGCTCAGGTTCGAGTTCGGGGGGAAAATCTGGATTTTTAATATTTCTAGTATTTGAAATATTTTAATTCTAATATATTTATCAATTTATATATTTTTATATCTGTATACTATGTATTTATATTATTATATATATTCATATATTTTGATATAGATTTCTAGTTTAATACTTTTTATTTTTACATATTTTTAAGATTTTTTTTTTCCAAACTTCTCGGAATTTTGGGGGGATATGTGCAAAGGCAAATGAAACTGCAATATGACCAAAACCACTCCTGACAACACGATAAGCTCATGAGACCCCGTCTCAGACGCTTGCCAAGGGGAAGAGCCAAGGTCGGTGTCAATCAGGTTTAACAGAGAATCCCTTTGTATCTACACCAGGGTCCTGCCCAGTTGATCTCAGACTAGGGTCTACTCACAGCATGCAGATATGCCTCTACACATTTCACGTGTCATTTCCCTTGAAGCTCCAACCACGAGAGTCATCTGAAAATATAAAAAATTTTGTTGTTCAGGGTTTTTTTAAGCTCCATTTAGCTGCATACCTATTGATTCTCCCTCATTTCTCTTGCCCAAGGTGCAAGAAGACACCACGTACATCCACGAACGATGTGGACTTCCTCCAACCTTTCCCAGAAGCAGCAAAAGGAGGCTGGAATATCCCAGCTGAAGCACTGCCAGGCTGTGCAGAATCATGCCAGATGGTTTTCAGAGGGTTCACACACAGGGAAAAAATAAAAATAAAATTGAATGGAATTAAAAAAAAAAAAAGGGCAAAAAGAAATATTCACGTTGCAGCTTTTGCTTCTGGAAATCCCCGGTTTGGTCCTAAGTGAGTCAACCAAATTTATGACCTTGGAAGTACGATGGGAATGTTGCCGGACATAAAAGGCATGCGGAGCAGCCCAGCTGCAGCACGGAGCAGCATGATGAGCACAACGGTCCAACCAGGCTGTGAAAGCGACATCGGTGCCTCCCGAATGAGAGAATTGCTGTTTTCCAGCAGGAAGGTGCAGACAAGGAAAACAGTTCCTCTGTGGATGCCACCTGCATGAAAGCAGGTCATCAAACCCAGAATCCACAGGGATGGATAAGAAGCAAATTGGCTGAATGTTTTGGGAGAGTATTCTGATTTTAAGCAGAATTTTTCAAGGTTTTGGGAAAGAAAAGCCAGTCGATTTTTTTTTTTTTTCCCCAGAAAAATTTTATCAGAAAAATGTCCTGGCAAAACAGAGCTCATTTTTGGATCTGCTCCACCTATCGGTATGTAAGCATGTTAATAACAAATCTATACCAGAGTTTTTGCCAAAGGGAGAAGATAGGTAGGAAAAGAAGCTGGACCTTAGTCACTGTTGAGAGAGAAAGGTCAGACCCTGCAAACAGCCATCCTAAGGTGGCCACTCACACAGAGCCCAGTAGCTGAAATACGGGCTGGTTGGGTCCACGTTACCTCCAGGTTTGCAAGCCTTCGCCAGGCGGTGACCTGTTGATGGCAGGTTACCCCTCTTTCCTTTTAGACTGAAAACTTCCCTGCTTTCTCAGAATGGAGAGCGAGAACGGGAGGCCAGGAGCACACAAAAATTGGGAGAAAATTGCAATTACTTTTTTTCCTTAAAAGATTTCTTTGTTTGCACGGGGAAAATCCAAACAAAACATCCAAGTCAAACCTTGGTCAACACCAAAAAATTACATTATGGATGTACCCTCAAAGTTATCACCATCATATCTAATGTCAGCACTTCCCTGACCACACGACAGAGCGTGACTTCTTGCTGGAAAACCTCACAGACTCCAATGACACTGGAGTACAGCACTGAGCATCTCCAGGGCCGGCATTGAGGGATGAGGCCAGCATCCAGCTGAGGACACTGCAAGAGAACATCAGTGTCAGCACGTTTATCCCACTTTGTCAATACACATTTTTATGTTTGACTCCTGGTTTCCCAGGAAAGCAGAAGCCAGCAGCATATTTCATAGAATCATAGAATCATTGTGGTTGGAAGAGACCCTCAAGATCATCGAGCTGAGCCAACTCAACACTGCCACCAAAACATGTCCCTAAGAACTTCATCTCTGTGTTCAACCCCTCCAGGGATGGTGACTCCCCCACTGCCCTGGGCAGCCTGTTCCAATGCCCCACAGCCCTTTGGGGAAGAAATTGTTCCCAGATCCAACCTCAACCTCCCCTGGTGCAACTTGAGGCCGTTTCCTCTGCTCCTGGCGCTTGTTCCTGGGGAGCAGAGCCCGACCCCCCTGGCTCCAAGCTCCTTTCAGGCAGTTCAGAGATCAGAAGGTCTCCCCTCAGCTCCTGTTCTCCAGCTGAACCCCCAGCTCCCTCAGCCGCTCCCATCACACTTGTGCTCCAGCCCCTTCCCCAGCTCCGTTCCCTTCTCTCAACTCACTCCAGCACCTCAAGGCCTTTCTTGTCCTGAGGGGCCCAAAACTGACCCCAGGATTCGAGGTATCAGGGCAGTATTTCAGAGAGATAAGGGCAAAAACGAGTCCCTATAATCTCACGCTGACCTCAGCAGCAGCATCTCACATATACCTTCTCTTTAAAGGATATATAGATGTTGCAACTGGCCGTCTGCCCTGCCCTGTACCTCCTCCGCTCCAGCTCTGTCTTCCTTAAGAGCAGGAGATAAGTGTTCAATGAATTAGCAGAGCACATAGTTTCCCTGCAAGAAGCATCTCGCCGGGTTCCTGCCAGATGCTGCGGCTCTCCCCCGCACAGACCGCCCTGGGAGCCAGCCCCGAATTATCGGGGGATTCCAGAGACTTCCCACGGCGGCACCAGCCCTGCGAAGAACCTGCAACCTCCTCACCCCTATTTGCAAGAAGTTATAAAGGTTTGAGGGGAAAAGCCCCAGAAAAAAGGGTTCTATTGAGTTTAGAGCCCTAACGAGGGGCCGGGTTCGTTAACGCTGTGAGCAGAGGAAGGCATTGGCCTGTATTTCTTAGGTCACAGCGACAGCAGAGGAAGTCTGGCAGGGCCATGATGTGGGATGGAGATTGCTCTCCAGGGTGACTCCAAAAGCCAATAAAAAAATAAAAGACAATAAGGAGACAGATAATAAAAACCTTCCAGCTTTTCTATTTTCTCCCCGCAATGCCAGGCTTTTCAGGAAGGCCTAATGTTTGCCTACAGATTTACTATTCCCCAGGCACAGGGTGCAAAGGGGCAGCTGACATTACTTGGCAGCTCGTGCAAAGGGCTGCGGAGCCGTGACCGACCCAGCAGCGAGGACCAACCAATGCAGCTTTGCCATCGAGCTGGTCAAAAATTGGCCTCTTGATAGGAACAAGGTTAGAAATGTCCTTTCCCTGAAGAGCCCTGAGAGAGGACCAGCTCACACAAGGACCTTAAATCAGCATTATTCCAGCTGGAGGCTGCTTTTTGTCCCTACAACAAGCACCAGCTTGTTCTGCTGGGAATAGGAAGGGCCCTGGACAATGTCACAACCTCGGGATATCTAGCTGGCACATCACTGAGCATCCTCAGGATGATAAAAGCTGCTGCTGGCTTCTCCAGGGTCCACAAGCAGCTCCAGGTATTCTCGCTGGTCTCAACCACATCAGAGCCTCCAGTCCCTGATGCACCCACCACCCAGTCCTCAGCTCCATCCCACGAGGTCACACTGAGCACATACAGAGGGCAAAAAGCCTAAATCCCAAGCCAGCATGGAGGAGGATGGCTGATACACCTCACCTGAGGACCACCACTCCTTGGAGGTCTCCGCTGGTCCCATGAGGATCCCATTTGCTGGGAGCCAGGACTTGATTTTCAGGTCTACTCCACAAGCCAAAGATTTGCAAAACAAACCTGCGGGTGAGGAGGGATGACAACAAATCCCTCCCGAGGAAGTATCCTTAAACACACCGTGTCACCCCAACAGCTCCCACAGAGGTGACAGCCCGTCGAGGCACCGTGATGACAATAACTCCAGCAGCTCCTCTGTCAGCATGTTGAATTAATAGTGTTTGAACCAGCCTTGGCTATTGCATCTCCTGGCAGGACCCGCGACACTCAGCATGATTTATTATTTCTGTTGCATGCTCGTTTGTGTTCCCAAGCAGCCTTGGGGAGTCATTTCTCAACCAGTGAACAACTGCCAGGGGAGAGGAGCTGAGCTGGAGACTGAGACCCAGAGAAGATGCAGGAAGCTTCAGCAGGACCCACAGACACAGAGAAGCCGTGGGAAGGAGCCTCAGGAGCATTATGAGACAAGACCGAGCAGCCAAATCTTCCGTGGTGGCATCCACCCAATTGCTTGGAGCTTTGTCTCTTTGTCAGGTCACCTGGCTTTCACAGGACAACAGGGTCCACCAAGTAGAAACCCTCAAAAACAGGGCAGAAGCTGAATTGGGTGAGACCATACAGACCAATATTGTATCCAACAAAGTAGGGAATAGGAATAATACTGTCCTAGCCTTCAACTATCTCAGCCTACTTGAGACGGAGCATCCCAGTGGTTCAGAAACCACACGGGCTCTTGGTAGGCACGAAGCCAACAAAGCATGGTATCATGGCTGGCTCCTCTGCTGGCCAGCATGAGGCATATTTTGGACAGTCTTTTCCATGCTGGGCTGTTCACACTTCTCCTTTCCCTGCAGGGTCTCTGATATCTCGTGGGGTTTGTGGATCCCTGTGCAGGAGGTGAAGGTGATGGTCTTTCTCTATCCGTCCATTAAACGCCACTCAAATTGGGCACCAGATCTGGAAGGGGTGAGGGAGGGTGGGAAGGCTGAGTCAAGCCTGGACACCAGGGCTGCACCAGGACAATTAATTTCTCTCACCTTTCCAAGTCCAGGCTTTCCAAACCTGGGTGCTGCACATCCGCACAGGATGCTCCTGGAGGAGAACCGAGGTTGTGGGTCCAACCCTTTGGTGATGCTGCTGCTCTGAGTCCAGCAACGTGAAGGGGTGGGTTGGGGTGTGGGTTGCAGAAAAAGCAAAAAACATCTTCTGAGAGGAGTTTATGAGTTTTGCTTTCACCCTGAGGCAGTCTGAACAGTTGGCACTTCACTTCCTTCTCTTTTCTCCCTTGCAACAAGAATGCCTAAATATATATATATTTGGAACCATTGGAATGTTCTGTTCCAGGGCGATTGAAATATTATGCTAATATTAGAGGTACTGTGTGCTTATAGAATTACATGAACACCAATACGAAATTAGAAGGCTTGAACGGGTCTCTTTTTCATGTTCTTCTCTCGACATTTTTCAGTGAAACGAAGGCATTTCCTGCAAAGGATTCAATTGCAGCAAAACTGTTTCCAAAGGAAAGCTGCTCTGCCTGGCCGGCTCCAGAGACAGGGAACACAGAATTAGGTAAATAAGGGCCAGTATCAGGACTGCTGGTGAAAACATGGCACGTGGACTGTCCAAGCTGGACATTACTGATTGCTGTGGAGGAAACCCCTCAAACAGCTGAAAAGCAAACATTTGTCTTCCCTCAAGACAAAAAGAATAATTCCTGGTTTTATTCTCTTCTATTGGGTTTTTGGGGGATTATTTTGGCTGGGTTTTTTTGTTGGTGCTCTCCAACTAGCGACTATCTCATCAGGAAACCAAAATCCCTCTCCACCTTTCTTGCAAAGTGTGAACACGTGAGACACCTTGATCACTTTTGCTGGATGTCCCATGGTGAGATGCCTACACCATGCCAGAAGCAGCCTCATGAACACACTCCAGAAACGCTGCCAAAAACGCTGCATAGCAGCAATTACTCAGAAATTGCTAAAAGACACCCAAGAAAAAAAAAAATAAAAAGCAATCCCTTTTAGCTAGATGGTTCTGTCCGCAGTTGAAAAACACATTAATCTTGCAGAACACGGCCAGCAGACAGGAGCCAAAAGGTTGACACTGGGGTGTGGTGGAGGGGAGACATATTTACATGCTATTGCTCAGCAGGTCACAGCAACAGGATGCTGATAACATCCTGCAAACTTCCTCCCCCAACTGGCGTGGAAAAAAAAAAAAAAAAAGAATAAAATGATGGCCCCGAGGCACATAATGACCAGCCAACCATTCACAAATTCACCTCCTGGGAACCTCGCGTTTCAGAGCAGACTGGCGGACGCGGCGCTTTTCTCTGGTTATAAAGAAAAGGCAACTCGAAAGCAAAGAAAGCGGGGCAGAGGCAGCAGCCGGCGGGACGATGGGGCGATGGTTCAGGGAGCACAGAATTGGTACGGTCACTCCTTTTTTTGTTCCTGATGTATTTTAAATTGAGCAGCACTAGAAAAGAGGGTTTTTTTAATAGCTGAGTTTACACACTTCCCTTGACAAACAGAGTTCAAAGAGGTTCAGCGTCACATTGTGCTCTCAATGACACCGATATAAATTCAGATGAAGTCAAAGCAACAGGCTTAGCAGGAGAAGCACTGTGGACGTCCACAAAAGGGAGAAGAGCAGATTCTGACCGCTTCCAATGTCTTTAAAATCCATAATATTAATTTAATTTAGGCTATGACCAGAGATGCGCGGGATTTCTGCAATGCAGCCAGGCTCGGGGTAGAGGGCAGCAAGAGGAAAATTGTTTGCCAGGAGTACCAGGGGGATTTTTTTTCTTTCCCTTTCCAAACGAAACCACAAAGACATGCCCAGAAACAAAACCTGCCTGCAAAGAAAAATGGCCGAGAACAAAAAAATCTAAGTTTATCTCAGATTGAGCCAAATAATTTCCTCTGACAAAGTCACCAAATCCACCCCCATCATGACGCTTGCTTGGTTTTCAGACCAAGAGAGGATGCAACAAGGATCCCTGAGAGATGCCAAAGGTATTCAGAGACCCCAGGGAAGGGGCTTTTGCCTCCAACCGTGACTCATTTCCCCCAGAGCACGCACAGCCCATTTCCAACCATTTCTTTTCTGCATTTAACTCTTCCCCCGCAAAAAGAAAAATCCTAAATATCAGTTACAAGACATCTCCAGTTGCAAGAGCCCCTATTCAAATAAATAATCTGTCTTCTGGGCGGGTAGGAAAGCCAGAGCTGGCATTATGGATATTTTGGTTTTACTCCCGCTAATTTTAAGCCAGCCCTGCTGAGCCGGTTCGGTTACACCTGTATCACGGGCTCTGCTTTCATTTATTTGCTCTGACGACATGATTACGGAGGTGGGATGGGGTGCAGATGGTGAGGTGGCCCTTCAGCCTCGGCTCACTCATCTTCACTTGAGACCCAGCAAACGTCCGCTCCCTACGGCAAAATAAAAGCTCGTGTGCAAATATACATTCCCCAGAGTCTCGTTCCCAATTCTGGTCTGCTTTGCCAAATTCTGGAGAAATGAAACAGAACCACACCTCTTCATTACACACACAGACACACATAATACACCTATATGTGTATATGTATTTCCTTTCAACAGCAAAGCTGCATTTTGGAGCAGATCCAGGATGCCGTCCCCAACCTCTACATTTTTGGAGGGGGTGCGTGCAGCAGCTCACAAAGCCCACTCTGTCATTTTTACTTGTTCCTCCCCAAAACGCTTCTGTGAAAGCAAAACCTGCCCTGAAGCAAATCTACCTTTTGCTTGGCCACTCGGAAGAAATGGTTTTTTCTTTGTAGGAAGCGTGACCGTTCATTTTGGCAGGGTCTCCATCGCCAGCCTGGCAAACAACCTCTGCAAAACGATCCCTGGCCCCAGTCACCCACACACACAGGTAGTGGGGCCGTTTTGCCCATGGAGGGTTCCCAGCTCCACCTACACTCCCGCATTTATCAGTTTATCACCACCCATCTCCTGGGTGCTTCTGATGTAGGTGCTACAAAAAAATCCCCAAAAACAACCAAACCCATAAGCCAAGCTTTGCAAGGAGAGAGGATTTTCACCCCAGTCAGAATTGGGTGGTGATACTGCACTTTTTCTTACCTTTGCAGTATCTTTTGTGTCCTCACGCATCGGTTTTGGGGTTCAGCCAGCAGCTCAGCAGTGACGACCGTGCAGTAGGTAGAACAAACCCACCAGCGCATCCCCACACCTTCCTCTTCCCACCCATCAGTCCACGTTGAGAACATCTCCCCTTGCGCTCATCACAGGAAATAAAGGACCAAATAAGGCTGATACCACCTTCTGAAGCCCCGAGGGACGCCGCGATTCGCCCCGTTTCATTTTCAGGTCATCATTCGTGGGGTAAAGAGAGGAAAGTGGAGCCCCAGGGCAGCCAGACCCGCTCACACAGACCCAAGCAGGAGCCCTGGGGCGAGCACATGGGGACTGAGGTGACATCCCAGGCTGCGGCCCCAGCAGCAACTTGCTCGCCTTAACAAGCTTGCAATGCAAATCCACCGAAAACGGATTTTGTGCAAGCTGAACGTGAAGGTAACCGAAGGCTTTCTCTGAACCTGCACCAGCTTTTGCTGTATTTCTGGTCACCAGCTTCCAGCCACAGGGATTTTTGGAAGGACTTTTGTCCTGCATTCCTGCTCTTTAAAGGGCAGATCCTCCTGGATGCTGCACGCAATGAGACGGGAGCATCCAGCAGCAGGAGCAAGGAGAGCTATAAGAGTGTGTTTTCTTATTGTGGAAACTGGATTTAATAAAAATAAATGGCTTTGGCAGCTCAAACATCCCCCACTTGCTGCTTTAATGCCAAAGGAGGTGACATAAACAGTAATTTCATCTGCCTCCTCTCCCTGCACACACACCTACCCAGACTAAATGCAGCCAGGGAAGAAAAAAATCTCAGTGCTGAGAAATGAGCTCAGATTAAAAAAAAAAAAAAACGGGGTTTCCTTCTGATTTGGCCAAGAGGAAAGAAAATCCAGGAGAACAGAAAGGTGTCAGGGGTGGAAACCGGGATCTGCCTCCTCCCAGGTTTGAAACAGCCAAGAAAGGTCCACGCTGAGGGGTGAGATGTAATAATATGTGAGTGCTGGGGAGCTCAGCACACTGGGGACCCTGCTCTGATACACCCTATAGGTGCCATATAGGGGCAAAGCATCCCCAGCAATGCGCAGGGGTTACTGCAGCATCAGGAGCTCCCAACCACGAGTTGGGTTCCTGCCTTCATGCTTTGCCCATGGAGAAGATGCTCATGGGGTCCTCTGGCTTCACTGAACGCAGCTCTGGCTTTCCAGGTAGGATGAGAGCCTGGAAATCTCTGGTCACTGAAAAATAACTGCTAAGAAAGGGCTTTTTCAGACTTTCGACAGTTGCAGACATGGCCATTCCAAAAGTAAAAATAAGGCCACTACAGCACACCTATCGCTTGGGTACATCTTTTTCAGGCATAGATGGGGAGAAAGGCACGGTGGAGCCTTGAAGGGAGAAAGTGCCAAAGAAACCAGTCTGTGGACAAGAAAATTAGAATTAAAGGGGAGTAGAAGAAAACAAAAGAGGAAGGTGGAATAAAAGGAGAAGGAACTTCTCAACCATCTTCTTTCTTTTCTGACCCAACTCTATCCTCCTTCCATGGATCCAGGCTCAAGAGGCAGAACCAGAAGATGCTCATAAGCGCTGGTGGGGCTGACAGGAGCGGAGCAAGGGCTGCAGATCAACCAGCCCTGGGCCAGGACGTGGGGAACACGGAAACCCTGCTTCACCCTGGCACTTCCAGCACATCAACGCAGTGAGGAAACGTGCAGCTCCTCGGGCTGGTTTCTGCTCTGGGTGAAGCAGGGTGAGAGGTTTGAAGCCCCAGCAGAGAGTTCACCGGTCCTGCCCATCCCACGCATCCATCTCTGGTCCCCTGTGCAGAGAAAGTCCCAGGGAAGGGCCGTTTCCATCCACCTCCGCCTTTCCTCGTCCGGCTGGCAGCAAAGCAACACCGCTCAGCTCGGGTAGGATTAAAACCCAGCTGATTAAAACAAAATAATAACAGTCTCTTGCACAGCAACACAGTGCCCCAGTCCCTGCATGCACCGAAGGCGTTAGGTCTCTGCAGCTGAACTTCAAGCTCCAGGAATGCGATTGTCACCGAAAGGGGAAACGGCTGGGGACAGTGTCCCGATTGCTATCTGGCCACCCTAATTAACGCCTTTGAGCGGCAGCCAGCCGCTCGCCAAAAAGTGAACTTTCCTCTGAACTCCATTCCTCGCGCCAGAGGGAGCTTCTCAGCCCCTGCCTCGCATCCCTGCGCCCCTTATCTCCCCCCCCCGGAGCTTTCCTGTTTACATTTCCCATTAGATTACTGTAATTAATGCAGTAACAGCAGATACCGTTTGGGAACGCGGCTGGCCATCCCTCGGTGGAGGAGGGTTCGGTGCTGCTTGTGAGGAAGATGCTCCTGCGACACATCTCTGCGATGGGATTCGCAGCTGCTCGCTCCCACAGCTGGAGATGTTCCCTGAGCTGCACCAGTGCATTTCTGGCCCCAGAAATTCAGGGTGACAACCCCCTAGAAAACTTCCGAGGGCCTTAGGTGAAGATTTACTTCCAGTGGGAAGAAAGCAAGCAACCCAAAATGCAACCGAGCCCATCCCTGATGCACCCAGAGGGGTCTGGGTGGGCAGCAAGGGAACAGACGCAAACAGCCCCTTTGCTGGGGGTGCCTTTTTGGGTGCACACCCCAAAACCAGCTCCAGGGCTGAGGTTAACCTTGGCACTAAGGGAGCACCATAAATCAGCGAAACAGAGGCTCCCTGCCCCCAGTCCATCAATCCTTCAGGAGATGCAGTTAACACCCAGTGCATAAAACAGCGCTGCAGCAGTTTGCTCCACCGCATGGCATAACGCTGCCTTTTCTCAGAAAAATGGCCGATTTCTCCTTATTTATCCGCACCCCAATTTTGCCCTGCAGGCACTGGATGCAGCTGCGGGGCTCTGTCTGGTCTGAGGGCAGGGGAGGGAGAACAGGAGGTATTGGATACTCATATACAGCCTTTACACATTTTCTTCCACTCCTTTTTCCCCCCGACTACCTTTAATTTAAGCCAAATGGGTCTAGGAGTGGATCAGGCTTAATTACCCCCAGACATTTTCTTAGAGAGAGGAAGAAGAAAAAGAAACCTGCCTCGATTTCCCTGCACCCCTCATTTTCCCCCCGCCCGGGAGAAGACCCCATCACTCCATACGACTTCTGCGGGTCCCGATAACAGCCGATCCCACTCCCTCTGATGCTGAGGGGCAATCATCTGGGGGAAACCGGAGTCATAAACCCTGTCCCTCGCCTTTAATTGAAGGCGAGCCCTGTGCAGATCGCTATCTGAATCAAAGTCCCCCAGCTGATGTATGTGCTGGGCTGTGTGTCAGGGACCCTTTGGTGGAAACAGCCCCCTTGCTGTTATATGGCACCCAGGGGAACTGTCGCTATCGGCTTTCCAGACCTCTCAAATCCTGGGGAATTTAGTGGGAGGGTGGTCAGAGGGAGCTGCAGCACATCTGTGCTCCCCCTCATCGACACGTAGGTAGCAGGCTAATAGGTGCTATAGAATAGCCCAAAAAAGCAAGGGGTGGGAGATATGTATCTCCAAGGAGGGAGGAAATTTAGCAAGAGGGTGAAGTAGAACAAGCAGAAAAAGAGAAAGGAGAAAAAAAAAAAAAAAAAAAAAGGAGACTTTGAAATCAAAGCCCTGGTTCATGCCATCTCAGGGCTGGGAAGTGGCCTGGGGAGCAGATGAAGGGGAAAGGTGGTCTGGGAGGGTCTGGGAGGGGAAACCTGCCCCTGGGATGGGAATGTGGTTATTATCAATACATCTTTTTGGTGGGGAACACCCAGAAATCAAGGCAGGCTGGCTCCCGTGCCCTGGCAGAGACAGAAGTGCCTGCACTGGTGACCTCCCAGCAGGTCTCCTTAAGGAAAATCCATTTGGTCCCAGTGCTTGTGAGCTCTTCTGCTCAATTAGTTACCCCCGAAGTATGATATTTGGCCTTTATCAGCATAGGGCAGAAGCAAGACACAAATAGGCCCAAGTCCGGAGAGAAAAGGAGAGCATCTCATGCTTCAAAATCCAGAAAAGAGTAAAACTTCGTTCTGCCCTTGGCCCAACAACATTAATCTTCTCAGTAACTGGCCAAAGCATGCACATGTACCCTGCAACACTACTGCCTGGCATGTGCTTCTCTCCAGGCTCCATTTTTCTAGCACATTCAGCTCATTTGTTTTCTGCCTTCCGTGCAATAAATCCTGCTCGTCCTCCAAGTGTGATCAAAGCAGACGCTGCAGCTGCCGCCGCTCCCCAGATCTCTTGCCTGTGGGTGATCTCTCACTCCTCGATCACTCGGGGACCCTTTGCAGCCGCTGCCACGCTCACCCCCACCGTAAACCTGCCGCCTTTCACTTCAGGCATTGAAAACAACATTTCCCTTTTGAAACCTCATCAGCTGCCAAGGCAGAAGGGCTTGGAAATACTGTGTATAATAACCCCTCTGGCTGCTGGCGTTTGCAGATGTTCCCCAGCTGGAAGATTTGCAGTTTGCATGTCAGCAGCGCCGACCCCGCTGCAGCTCCTGACCGAGCCCCTGCCGCCGGCGTGATTTGCGGCACATCAGCTGTCGTGTGGGAAGGGAATTAACCTATTTGCAAGGATGAGCAAGGGAATTGCTGCTCACGGTTTCCCCTCCGGGTATGTGAGCAACACGCCTTCCCAAGAGCTCTGCCGCAGCCTTAACTCCTCTGGCTGAAAGAAGCGTGCACCGTGATCCTGGCTGCTGGGGCAATAAACATAATATTCCTCCTTCCGCCCACCAGCACAGCGGGGTCAAGAGCCTGCGGGTCAGTCCAGACGAGCTGAGGATGCTCGTAGCTCCCTGCCCCACAGCTCACACAGCATTTCTCCTGAACATCCCCCTGCCAGAGCCTGCTGCCGATTTCGGATGGCGGCCAAATCCTCCGGAGCCAACAGCTACGGCTGTGCCAGGAGCAGAGGATTTGCTGTAACAAGGGAGAGGGCAAAGGACCAGAGGTGCGATGTGCTCACGCTGCCCGTGCCCTGCCCGTCGCTCTGGAGAGATGCTCTCGCAGTGACAAGGTACCTTTTTGGTGGCACAGCTCGGTTTTGCCTTTGCTAGAGGAGCAGAAGCTGCAGGGAAGCCCTTGAGGATGCAGGGAAATGATCCAGCTCGTTTGATGAAATCACAGCCTTGCTGGCAAATGAAAAATCCAGCAGCACAACAAATCCTGCCCGGGGGCTCTAGGAGGAGATGAAAAACACAGCAAGCGCTTGACGCAAAGCGCCAATTCAATATAAAGTCAGGCTGCTGGTTCACAGCTGCCCGCTCAGCTGTGCACTTGCAGCTCTCCTGCCAGATCAGAACTGTCGGTACCACTCTGCCCTCCTGCCCCGGGCATCGCCGCTGCTCCCCGGGCGGCATCACACAGCGTGAAGCTGCCACACACTCAGCTCGGGGGCTGCGGTTAACCCAGCACCCGTGACGGGCACAGCACCTGAGGCCTGGGCAATATCCCAGACATGCACCCGAGACACACGCGCAGCATCCGAGACCTGCACAGCACCCAGGATGAGGGCAGCACCCTTGATGTGTAGTGCAGCATCCTGAATGCATGCAGCACAGCACCCTTGACGTGTGCAGCATCCTCAGTGTGCGCAGCACAGCATCTGAGACATGCACAGCACCCAAAACGCGTGCGGCACCCTCTGTGTGCAGCACAGCACCCGTAACATGTACAGAACCCTCGATGTGTGCAGCACAGTACCTGTAACATACACAGCACCCTTAACGTGCACAGCACAGCACCTGTAACATACACAGCACCCTTGTTGCATGCAGCACCCTCTGTGTGCAACACAGCACCCATACCATGCACAGCACCCTCGAGGTGTACAGCACAGCACCTCTAACATACACAAGCACCCTTGATGCACGCAGCACAGCACCCGAGACATGCACAGCACCCTCAGTGCGTGCAGCACAGCACCCATAACATACACAGGACCCTCAATGTGTGCAGCACAGCACTCGTAACATACACAAGGACCATTGATGCACGCAGCACAGCATCTGAGACATGCACAGCACTCAAGATGTGTGCAGCACCCTCGATGCGTGCGGCACAGCATCTGTAGCATGCACAGCAATCCATGTATGTGCAGCACCCTCAAAGTGTGCAGCACAGCATCCGAGACATGCACAGCACCCAAGACGCATGGAGCACCCTCAACGTGTGCAACACAGCACGGAGAGGAGGCCGAGCCCAGCATGCAATGGCTCTGGCTCTCACTAGAGGGAAGCAGTCTCCAAGAGAAGGAGTCTCCAGGAGAGCTGGACCAGGTTCTCTCTGGGCAGCCGGAGCTTTCCCGGTCGCCTGGCGAGGGTGCACGGAGCAGCCCTGGAGGAGCCTGTGCCACCATCCCCGTGCAGAGACACTTCCCTCGGGTCTGCATCTCCCCAGCGCTCGCCAGGATGGGGAGAGGCTTTGCTGTGAGCCCTGTAGAGTCTCCAGGAGAGCTGGGCTCAGGTTGGCACGATTTGGGGTAGCTTGGTAGCCCACACCTCCCCAAATCTCCCTCAAGTCCCCTAATTCCTCCCATCCTCAAAGGCTGGTCTGTACCAGCATCACTCACCTTCCTCCAGATGCTGCGGACCTGCCACGGAGAAATACGGGTTTAGCTGAATCCAGGTTTACCCAAGTCCTGTCTGAGTCCAATCTCATACCGCTGCTCCCTTCCATTCCTTATTGCTCCGAGAAAAGTCACCACGAATCAGTCCTTTGTGGATTAAAGCAGGGAAGCGCGTTGAGATCCAGGCCACGCTAAACATCGCTCAGATACGGTTTATCCCAGCACGGAAAACAGCAGCTCTCCTAAATTTATTACCAACTGATGCACCCATCACAATCTGGCAGTAAAACTGCAAAACCCATTGTTAATGGGAAGCCAGGGCAGGTGGGAACAGAGGAATTGCATTGATAAATGCACCTTCCCACTGCACCAAGACTTTCTATAGGAAAAGAGAAGTTTGGAGCAGCTGAGAAATGTGTAAATGACCATTTAAAGACAGCAGCACAGGTAGAAAAGCAGAGAATTCAAGCTTTTCCCTTCATTTCTTCTCCAAATCAATTTGATTTGGGACATTAATGTTTTAAAAGCTTCATATATTTATGAAGAGTATTGTTCATACCAACTATACAGATGTGCAGAACATGCACAAAATACAGTATAGTTATAGCTAGAAATGGAATATAAACACAACCATTTAAAATAAGTTTTTTAAATTGTTTCCTTGATTTTGGAAAGAAAGAAAGAAAGAAAATACTATATTAAGGTATAAGGTCAACTTGTTATATAGCCATTTAATAACTATATGATAGAGAGATCAGCCAGAGAGACAGAGTATAAAAAGGCACGAAGACCTGATCCAAAAGCCCTTAAAACAACCAGTTTTGCATCCAAATCATGTGTTTTTCTGAAGCTTTGTAAAATAGTCTGGAATAAAACCAGATACTTTAAAAATCAATATGGGTAGATGGTTCCACTTCCCCACTCGCCTTAGGGAAAGAAAGAGCCTGGTGAAGCAACAAGTTCAATTTTTAAGGCCGTTTGAGAAAAGGTTAGATTCTGAAACCCCGGAGTGCCTTCTCTGGGCTGATTTAGGGGAAAAAGCTGAGCTTCTGTTTTCTCATTTGCACTCGGGGTGACATTTTTGCCGCTCAGCTGCCAGGACAGAGATGTCCGTGCAAAATCCCTCCCAGCACGGCAGCCTCGTATGAGCTGCTATCGATAATTCGGGTGCCCCGCTTGCAATACCCAGCGCCTTCAAATGGCTCCTGACGTGCTCCATGTGCTTTGGCAGCTGCATTTTGCTAAAAACTGAGATGCTAAAATACACCCGGTGCTCTCCCAAAAGAATGAAGAAATAGCTGAATTAGCACGGCCCTGAGAGAGGTTCTTAGGACCTTATGTCGTGACAGCTATTTATCTATCGAGACATGAGATTGCCCAAAGCTGAACTCCTGGCAAAGGGCACAGCACAGCTCCAAATTGGTGGTTGCCAAAAGGTATCACTTGGTGCATACTAAACATCCTTAATATCATGGTGTTAATCGGCAACAAGAAGTGGGAAAATAGGATTTAATCTCAACAAGGAACTCCCGCAGAAACTGTGTTTTCTGGCTCCCAAGGCGTTCTCATAAAATATTCCCCTAAACCACCGTGTTTAGGCATCCATCTGTTACAAGCACAGCTTAATATTAAGGGCTCGGAAAATTCAAAGGGGGATTCAGATTCAAAGTCTCACAGCTGCGAAGGGATTTCTCTCTCTCTCTGCGAAAGTCTAGTTTAATTTGAGGCTAAAAAGGAGGAGATTTGTTGCAAGTGGGACTCAAGCAGGTGACCCAAAGCAGGGCTTGCTCTATGCCTGCCTTCCCACCTAGAGAAGTCTGGTCTCTACCCAGCTCTAGGTGCGGACCTAAAAGAGGTTTTTGGAGCAAAGCTCATCAAAAGAGGAAAGCTGGCTTCTTCAGATGCATTTTCTTGGCAGCTTAAGGCTTTTTGGTTGAATTTGGGCTGCAACAGAGCCTTTCTGCAGCACATCCCCACCTTGTGCCTGCTCTGAGCCACCCTGGGGATTCGATTCAGCCAAAAAAACAGTCATTGGTCTCTTCAGAAAGGTTCTTTTTGGCAGGATCGGCTCCTTGAACCGGTTGGCATCCCGGCCCCTGGAGCACCAGGGTCTGCAGGATCCACGTCCCCAGGGAGAGATGGTGGCCCAGGACTCCTGATGCGACCCCGTGGCCACGGTCACTTCCCCCCGCCGCAGCTTTCCCGTGTGAGCTGCGGGGTTTTCGGGAAGCTGGCTTCAGCCTCACGAGCCTGTGCCCCTGCTGTGGCCACAGAGGAGCTCCCCAGCTCCAACCCTGCCCCAAAATCCCCCTCGGAGAGCCCAGTCAGCTTTCGGGGCTCTCTCCACCTCAACCCCTTCTTCTCCACTTCTCGCATCCCAAGTCTTGCTCCGTGAGGCTGAGGATGCCCATGTTGCAAGGCTTTTGCTGCAATAGCAATGATCGTGCGAGGATCTAACCTAGCAAGCTTGCACATAGCTTACACCTTGCACACAGCTCCCAGCAGATCAGCAGGGATTTGCTTCCCAGGCTCGATTTGCTCCTGGGGAAAGGAGCAACCACAGGGGTTGACATTGAGCATACATTGGTCCTAGCAGTTGGTGAGGAGTGTAATGTTGTCCCTGCAAGGGGGAAAACAGAGTGATGGGTTCGGGATGCCACATCCTCACCCTCTTGCATACAACACGCAAGGCTGCCCTCCAGGTTATAAGCATCAGAAAATATCATCTGGGCTGCCTGGTCCATCCTGCTTTCAGCCAGCACCGTGCCTAAAAATCTTCCGGCAGCTTTTCTTTGAAGATATGCACCAACATAAACGCTCAAGCTGAGTTTGGTACCTTCACAACCTTCTCCCTCTGCTTTTCTGTCTTTTCTCACCCAGCTTTGGCCACAACTCTCTGCTTTTAGCACTGCCGTGTTTGCTTTGGCACAGGGGCTTCATGAAGGAGCTCCCTCTCATGACAAAGATGGGTTGCATCTCCTCCAGCTTGTCCAGGTGAGATCTAACCTTTCTCCAGACTAAGGGCTCCACTGAAGTTTCTCTGTGGCCACACGTGTGTGCACAGACCAGGCTTTACCTGCTACGGTCCTGATTTTGTCCCTCACCTTCATCTCTCCCAGCGATGAACCCAGCAGCTGGGATTTGTCCCACCTGCCCTGCAGCCACCCTGGGCTCCCTCCAGAGCCATCAAAGAGCATCCACATCCCTGGGACAACCAAACCCATAAAAGATGCTCATAGGGAGGTCCTTGACCCCATTAAACCCCCAGGAAAGCCCAGGGAATATTTCCCCACGGGCTCTTACCTTCCCCACCGCCGCTCTGCCTTTCAGCACAGCAGCATTTATAGCAGCCCCAAGCTATTCTATAGCCAAAAAAAAAAGCTGATTTCAATTTCACCCCCACTAAAGCAGCCTGAAGAAGATGCACAGTCAGAGTTTGTCAAAGCCCACGAGCTGTGTTTGTCCCCTGGCTCAGCAGCACATCTTACTGAAAGAGGAAATGGTTTGGAGGTTGCTATTTTTTGTTTTTTGAAACGGACCAAGTGTAAACTAAATGCTGACATGAAGGAGCAACAGGAAAGAAGTTTTGCATCAAGAGAAAGTGGCCGAGCAGTTCCCACGAGTGCTCTCCTGCAGGCGACAGGGCTTTATGTACTACATATTAATATAGACGTTCTGCAGCAGTGCCTGCAGTTGCCAAAGCAGCTCCAGAGCCAGTCTGCAACTACTGCTGGAACAATCAACAGTGAGATTTTTATTTTTGCAAAAGCACCAGATGATTCCCACAAGCAGGCAGCTGAGAAGGGATTTTAGGTTAAGCCCCATGCCTTGGGAGCACAATTTTTAAAAGTAATTTATTTTTAACCAGGGGTTTACCCAGAGCTCCCCCCACCAGACTGGTATTGCACAACTGACATCAGGGTTTGGTCTGGGGGTTTAGAGCAGAGCTGAGTCTTCTGGCTCTGGACACCCAGTATAAACCTACAAAAAGCACCTGGATACTCCCAAAATTCCCCCTGAGAAATAAATAGTCCTGCTCTCTTTCCAAAGTTTGCTTTGGGAAAGAAGGATGTTACTGGGAAACAGCACCTGGAGGGAGTTGCTGGGTGATGGAGCAGCCAGATCCACCGGATGCCAGGACACAAAGACACACAAAAAAATAAATAATTTTTTAAAAAGGAACAGAGCAAAGGAGATGGGACATCCATGCTCCCCCATGATGGGTTGGAACCCACTGAAAATGAATCTAAAATGAAATTCTGGGAATACACTGGCCCAACAGCTCCAGCAGGAGCTATAAGAAAGAAAGGAATAACCAAGAGGCTCAGCCCCCTCATCTCCCTTCAGCAAACACATACAACCCAAACATACAGGTTACATTACCTACAAGGAACATCATAACCTGTTTCAACCACTAATGCAGCAGAGGAGAAGAAAAGAATAAAAAAAGGCAGAGAGGGAAGGGGAAAGGAGGGGGAAAGAGATTAAAAAAAAGCTGCAGCAAGAGCACTTCCTTTTCTTCTGCTCCCAATTAGCCTCATTAGCCATGGTGGGGGTCCGCCCTGCTGAATTTAAAAGGACGGTGGTCAAATATCTATCTTGGGGTGGTGTCTGTATGAAGGTGAGGTTTGTTTGCTTTGTAGGTGATGGCAATATGGTTAAGAAAGCTTGAGGTTTGGGTAGCACTAGTTCTGCTGTAGGTGATAGGTGTAATTCTCTTTATTGACTATGCCTTCTGTAAGTAATGTTAATGCAAAACATATTAAATATGCCTGGAAAAGATCAGTAGGAGAGCCCAAGAAGGGGGATGTGATTGCTGTGGGTGTGTTGGTGTTTATTCTCAGCAGAAAGTAAGAGCAGAACATGAGCCATGGCTTGGGAAGGATCAGCTGGAAACCAGCTTAAGCCCAGGACCCTGGTGGCTGAGCTGTCTCTGACCACCTTCTCTGTGCTGGAAATTCGCAGCAGCCACAGGTTTAGGAGTCACCTCTAGACTGACCGTTTGCCATGAGCTGAGCTGAGGAGCAAGCTCAGGGACATGGGGATGTTTGTCCCATGTCCCTGCTGCGCTGATGGCAAAGGGTTTGAGGATGGGATCTGCAACCTGGGGTGGTGCCTCAGTCAGGATACAGCCCCAGATGTATCAAAAAGGATTTTTTCCGCTGTGCCAGAGCTGCAGGGTTTCCCGGAGTGCCAGGCCCAGCTAACCCAGCTGCTCAGCAGCACTAAAATAAAAGGTGATTTGTATCTCCCACACACATTCAAATCGCCCTGCCTGTGAAACAGGAGCTCGGAGCACAGCAGGACTGTGCTGTGGGCTTCGCTATTTGCCAACGACGATAAAAGCAACAGCTTCGGCTGCCAAAAGACCTGCAGTTGCAGAAGCGGCGCTTTATTTTTAGGGAGTTTGCAAGGTGGAAAGGCAGCACGATGCACACAGCCACTGGGTGGCAATCGCCATCCGGCTGCAGCACCGAGCCAGCACCCTTGGGACACACTGAGCATCCCTTCCCTTCACCCCACATGCAAATGCGGGAACATCTGGTAGCAAGGACTTGTAAAGATAGCCCTCGGCTAAGCAAATACAGGAACAGGGGCTCAACCAAGCTGTCGTGTAGTTAAAGCTTGCCTTTTTTTTTTTAATTATTATTTTTTTCAGCGCTCATTTGCCTGTTGTAGTTCACCCTGCTGCATCTTGCTTGGCTTTATCATCTGCCTGCAGGCTCCGTGCAGCGTGTGGCACGGTGGCACTGTCCCCATCCTGCTGGGGTAAAGTGACCCTTCGAGAAGGGATACTGTCCTCTGAAGGGCCTGGATTATCCTTAAAAGCTTCTTTTTTTTTACTCTCCTTGGTTGCTTTTGAGCAGGACCAGGTATCTCTTGCAGAAGAGCTGGGCTGTGCCTGGGATTCAGGCTTGCCAGCATTGGGGGGATTGGTCTGAAATGCAGCCGAGGCATTTGTGCAATTCCCTCTTGCTCTCTGCAGGCTGGTTTGGGGTTAGGACCAAAGGGCTGGAGAGGAAACCTGCGGTCTGGGAGACTCGAGCCTGCTTGGGGTGGGAGCTGGGGATGGATTCAATGTGCTTCTGCCACAGGCTTCCTTTGCAGCCTTGGGTAAACCCCCTGTGTCCCCTGGCCTCCGTTTGCTGCCTGTGCTGTGGGACATGAGCACAGCTGTGCCCCAGGGAGGTATTCTGAGGACAAGGTTACATCTGAAACACCCAAAGTGCTTAAGCTGGACCTGCAGCAAGTTTTTTTTTCAGGTGTACTGCAGAACAGCGTCATTCAGACCCAAAGACCTGATGATTCCACTCTACGTACTAAAATGCAGCAAGCAGCAAACCACCACGCAGCCCTTTGGTTGGGTTGGCTCTACCCAGGTCCCTGCTGCAATTTTCAGAGCTGCTTTACAACCAGAATTACCGCGAACCACACTGATAACAAACCTTCAAACAGCACCTCCATCCCTGCCTCGCAAAAGATGCTTTAGCCGGACCTTGGCTTTTGCAGCCCGGGTTGGTTTTGGAGAGCCCCAAGATGCTGGGGGAAGATGGAGAAAACCAACCCCCCAGAGCAGGGATTCTGCCCCAAAATGAGCACAGCCACCTCTTCCCCCTTTCCCCAAACCACTGCCCAGAGGGAAGGAGGCGATGGGGTGGCATCAGTCTGGTGCCAGTGAGTAAGATACCGTGGTTCCCCTCTGGTTTTGTGGGGCCAAGCACCATGGCTTGCGATGCTGCGATAGGTCCCGGGGCTCGCCGCTGCGGTCACCGCTGAAGAAATAGCTGCAGTGGCAACGGGGAGAGGAATTGTAACGGGTGGTGGAACGAGGAGAACCAGGGCACTGCTACCACGGGAGAAAAAAAGGTACCTGAGACTGGGGCAAGAGCAGAGGAAGGGGCCTGATGGAGAGGGAAAGGTCAGGTGATGGTGCAGGACCATCTACAGCGTTCCTGGTACTTATCCGAAATGAGTTGCCTGGGGAAATAGGGGAGACTGGGAGGGAAGGGTCGATGCAGGGAGGAAAGTTGAAGAAAGGGATGAAGCCACCCGCAAGGTGCATCTCCCCTGGACTTGGACAGACCCGCCAAAGGAGCAGGTGATCAACCTGATGCTGCCAGGAGCGGCCAGCAATGGAGGGACCAACACCCCACTTCAGTTTAAGGAAGGAACCAAGGGAACCAGAGCCACTTCTTCTGGGAGGTGAGTGATGCAAACATCCTGCAGCGCGGTGGCCAGGCTGCTGGCCCATTCTGCAGGCGGCCGGGTTCGTCCTCCAGAAGAGACGCTCCCCATCGCAGATGGCCCCGCTGCCACCCTGAGCACACAAGGCAAGGCAGAGGATTGCCGTTGGCGCGGTGACAAGAGCCCGGTTCCGACTCCAAGAACAGCATTAACCTTAAAACCATATCGTTCTTATTGGATGAAGGCAATGAGTGAAGAATTCACCTGGGTGTGGCCTTCCCAGAAGCGGTGAAGCTGATACCTCCATGCCCCTGAGCACAAATACCCTAATTCAGCCATCAGATTCCTCGGGCTAATCATTAAACAGGAAAATGCCTTTACAGCTTACAAGAACTTTGCTTGCCACCAACATCTGCTCCCAACGCGAGGCTGCCAAGGTTTCCAGGAAACCCTCTCAGCCTTTTTTTTTTTAATCACATTTACTAAACGTTGTAACTCAGTGCTGGTGGCACATTTTAGGTGTCTGGGGAGATTAAAGTCCTGGTTTTAACCATGCAAATGGTCTAACGAGTGTTGGCTGGGAAGATATTTTCAGGCATGATAAGGCTTTGTTCTGCTGGTTCTCAGACACGGACATGCAGAAACTCAACCACAAGAAGCTGGTTCTTGGGCTTTCCCAACTCAGAAGGCCACCAGGTTGAGAGGAGGTATCTGCAGTTCTGGTTCCTGGCCAACCAGGCCACCAAATCCTTCCAGGTCACCTCCAGGAGATGTTACCCTAGGTGGCATCAGCCGGTCATGGCTGCGGAGATGTATTATGGGTTGAGAGGAGGTGGTTGCAGCTCTGATTCTTGGCCAACGTGGCCACCAGATCCTTCCAGGTCACCTCCAGGAGATGTTACCCTAGGTGGCATCAGCCGGTCGTGGCTGCAGAGATGTTTTATGGGAAGCAGGAGCTTGTGCGGCTGAGCCGCGGTGCCCACGCAGAAGTGAGGGCCCTGCTGCAGTTTCACGCAGGTGGAACCAAGAACAATGGGAGGCACCGACACCGAAAGTCCTGCCTTGGTTTCAATGGTGAACCACATGGTTTTCTTGTATTGTTTTTATTCTCGGCCCAAAAATTACTCCGACCCGGTTATTTCCCCCGAAACCATCGCAAATCGGCGCTCAGCCAATCAGGGCAGGGATCCTGGCCCTATATTCCGTTCTTCCCTTTTATGGTCATAATCTGGTCTCTCCGAGGCGGGGGGAAAGGAAAAAAAAGGTGAGAAGAGACCTGACCAAAGTGCGGTTGGTTGGTTCCATGTGGCAGGTTGTCCCATGATCTGCACCCGTCAACACACCACAGGGCCAGAAAAGGGGAAAAAAGCCATCGAGCAGAAGGTGATGACGCTTGTGGGTGCAATAAAACAAGTCCCAGCAGGCCCCTGAGATGATGAGACATGGAGAGCACCAGCGGATGCTCTGGCAGACACCCTGACCACCTGTGCTAACGAAAATCAACTAATTGGAGCTCAGGAGAACGGTATTGGGCAGGTATTGGGCAGGATGAGTGGTACCGGTTGTGGTTCTGGGAAGACTTCCAAGGCTCAACCTTGAGTTGGACCCTTGTTGCTCAACTAACATGGGAGAAAAGTTAAACATTGCCCCAAAGAGACCCGACTCCAAGTGAAGGAAGGTGTTCCTCCTCCCACCTGTGATGATGGGAGCAGATAGAAGTGGATTTCTGTTCGTGGGTACCAAATGGCGCTTACAGATCTTGGCCTCAAAGCCTTTGGGATGGCAACACCTCAAGCTCCTCCATGGACCAAAATAAATCCAAGTCCCTGATACAGCAGCTTGATGGTTTCCACCACTCGCAAATGTGATCAAACCCTGATCTGAGGGACACTGCAGAATTCAAACCGCACCAGCAGGTACCAACCCAGAGCTTCCCAGAACTGGAGATGTTTGGATCGTCAGCATTTTTTCCTGGGCACCTCCTGGTTCCCAACCAAGTAATCACACATTAGTCTTTGCTCATCTTATCCTGCAATGGAGAGGAGGTGGATAAAGTGGGTAACTAACAAGCCATAAAGAAACTACTTTCCCACTCTCACCTAGAGCATCCTCTTGGGGAACCATGAGCTTTTGTTCTCACCAGCACCAGGATTTGCAGTTACTGGGGTTTTTTAAGCAGGACAAGCTAGCAGAAGCGGTCACGAAGAATCACCCAAACCCTGATCTCCGACCACTGCAACCCCACCAGATCCTGATGTGGGTGCGAACGTCTCGATCCACCCACCAGCACTTAACGTGCAGCTGCCGGCTCTTGCCGAACATGCACAATATTTCACAAGCGGAATCTCTCGTTGTTATTTGTGACTCTACTAATTCCATTCTCAGACAGAAAGAGAAACAAATTACTGGAAGAGGAAAAAAAAAAAAAAAGGTTGCTTGAAGCTGCCTTAAAGCAACGTTTGGCTCTCGTCTCATCCGATCCTTAATTTGGAGCAGCCCTGTAAAATAAATAAGCTCACGGGGAACATGTTTATTCCCAGCACCCCAATGTATTTCCTCATACTGATCGTATTAAGACTTCTCTCCTGACAAGAGCGCATTCAAGTATTTGGTTAAAAGGCAGATTCCTCTGCCAAGCAAGAAAAAAAAGAGGTGGCTCGCTTAAAGAGGATTTAAGGAGCGTGGTGTTGGGCCCAGTTTGAGTCTTTGTCACGTAAAACCCCTGGAGCCGAGGTAGGAAATTCGGTGTTAACGGTGTTAACGCGCAGGGGAACAGGCTCTGAGTTTCATGGCCCCCTCTACAGCAGCACCGCCACCCCAAAGCTGCGGAGGAGATCTCGTTTCCCTCGCGCGCCGCTTCTGACAGCCCCGTCGTGTAAAATTAGAACATGGGAAGTTTCGGGAACAAATTCTCAAATGTGCTTCAGTTGCAAGAAGAAGAAATTAGTACCATGGGGAAAATCTCCTCCGAGGCTGAAACTCTTGTGTTGACAAATGACGAGAGAAATACCCTGCCGAGTCAGAGGTGTAGAGAGTGGGGAAGGAGGGAGGATACCAAGCGTTTAGCCTCCAAAAATCTTGAACCAGCCTTTCATGACTTTTTATACCAAGCAAACCGCTTGTGCGATTTCTACTTTCTAATTTCTGCCTGTCTGCTCATTAAAAGGATGCGGCGACAGGAGAGGCAGGAACAGAAGCAGCATTTCTGGGTATCCGAATCAGCCCCAAGACTCATCTGAAAAGCCCGTGTAATGTCGCTGTATAAATTCATGAGCCTCTTCCTCTGGGGAGCTGTGCTTTAGTGCCAAAAGATATTGCAGAATTACAGCAATCAGAAAACAATAAAGAGCTTGGAAAAACGCTGATGGGAGAAACTGGAAAAATTAGGGTAGTTAGAAAGACAAATGAGAAGGAATAAAACCCAGGTACTAAATAATTGGTGGGAGGCAGGAGGTAGATTAAGAGCTGTTTTCATGGCTTGTACTGCAAGCACAAGGAGCCATTAGATGAAAGGAATAGATGGGAAATTAAACCCCCCCCAAAAGGCAGCACTTTCACTTGGCAGAGGTAATTAGAGTGGGGAGCTCACTGCCACATCCCCTGCAGCTGAAGCCACCATCTGAAGAGGTTCACGTGAATGACAAGAACACCGTGTGCTCTGCCATTAACAGGAATAAAATCAGTGCTGGAAGGGCTTTCAGAAACCCAGCCTTCCTCCCACCTCTCCTCCTTGCTTTTCTTTTTTTATTTTTTATCTTTTTTTTCATTTAAACATCTGGAGGGAAGCAGCCACTGGACCACAAGGCTGAAGCAAGAAGTCTGATCAAGTCTTGTTGTTGGCCAAGAGACCTCAACCACGCTTGGGGCTGCTGATGCCCACATCTTTCCCCCTGAGCCTTGAACCATCATATTCCAGGGATATTTAAAATAAACCTTATTATTCATATCATTCATCCCTTAAGGATGACCTTAGCTCACCAGATTTCTGGTAATCCAGCATCATGACAGCTCATTAATGTTTAACTCCAGACTGGGGGGGTTGCTGCTATCAGTGCACAATTAGAATGATGTTCCAGTGAGCCCTGATAAGAGATACCACATCCTGCTGTAGGGGTTAAATAATCAGAGTTTAAATACTCAGAGGTTAAATACTCAGAGGTTAAATAACAACAACATACTGTAGCTGATCGAGGTTTATGGCCTGAATTGCACACTCCTTGCCCCGGGTAGTTATAATCTTGTAAAACAAACCACATTCAAGAAGCAAATTGATGGCGCCTTATTGCAGAGCTGGTTTAACAAGACTGGAGGGAAGCGCAGGTGGTTTCTCACCATTTCATGATGAGACGTATAATATTTGTTTTTTCCCCCGTAAGTCTCCAGCTCCCAGAGTCCTCTCATTACATCAGAATCGTTCTTCCTTTTTTTGAAAAACAAGAACTGTGCAGAGTCTCCGAATGGAGAGACGAAGACACAAGAGTAATTTTGCAAAGACTGTGCTTTTTAACACAAGTCTCCTGGGTTCTGCGGGGCCTAACTTGTGGCATTTTGCAATATTTTGATTTTTTTCAAAATTACTGACCCTGGAAAAAGCAAGATGACATGGCAACCAGAAAGATAAAATAACTGGGAGGATTAATTCTACCTCTTTAATTCTGCCGAGCTTTATAAACTGCTTGACCTCTGCAAGGCAAGAGCGCAAAAGCGAAAATAAAAGACAAGACAAAGGTCACTTATTTAATGCTGGAGGGGGCATAGAATGTGCTTGGCTTTCACAAATACCCTTGCAGAAGTTTCATGAATGGCTTCTCAGACTTCTCCGCAACTCCCACGTCCCCAAAAGGCCTCCAGTATCTGGGACCAGTCCAGACCCAGTGCCCAGGGATGCCAAACTGGGAAGGCAGATGGGGGGTGTCCCCATCCCTGAGCCACCGGTTGAAAATGAGATTTCCTTTGCATTTCCAGACGAACAAGTATCTCTTAGGGGAAAAGGAGCTGGCTGCAATCTTTCACTTTCCTTTCCAGCCCTTAGATCTCTCCCAGTGTCAGGGGATGACATCTGAAGGAGAACGGCCCAAACACTCAGGACTTTGACATTCAAAGCTGCACTGCAGATGTCCTCCTCTAAACAGTATTTTTAGTTCAGAAGCAGCACCTCTGTCTGTTTCTTCCTTCTTTCCTATAAGTTTAAAAAAAAAAAGCCAAAATTCCTGGAATCTCAGCTCCTGGTTCATTGAAGTGACTTGCTAGAAAAAGTGTCGAAACACGTAAGCCACAGCTGCCTTGCAAGTGGCCATGGGCCAGTTTTACATCTCATCATGTTTCGAGTTTTCCTCCTCACTGGTCTCATCGGTTTAACAGTAAGGACCAATTTTCTAGCAGCCAGAAGCACCTTAGAATTTAAGATCGATTTTTCCCCTCTTTCCAATCAGCAAAGCTTTTTCTCCTCCGGGCTATGAGCAAATGTTACACCACGGCATGGTTTCCATCCCAGCCTTGCAGGCACGGTGGCCGAAGCAAGGTTTCTGAAGCAGGATGGTATTTTTTCTTAGCTCGTAACCCATTAAGAAAAAGCCACAAGCATCTTTAGATGTCCCTGATAGTCACAACATCTGATCCACCTCCTGGAGGGTGTCACCAGGTCTGGCTTGGAGATGGGTTTGCGTGGAAGATGTGCCTTTCTGTCGCCTGGTCCGAAGCAAGGCCACCCGATAAGCTTCACCTTCATTTCAACTAAGTCTTTTTTCTGCCATTTAGAAGGTTTCAGACAGACCTGGTGTTTCCTCAAGCCCAAAATAGGCTCTAAAACCTCCTTGTCTAAGGAGATTTAAAATCTCCTAACGCCTTTACTGCAGGGTGCGTGCAGAGAACTGTGTATCAAAGACACATCCTCCCGCTGCCCCGGCACTGGCTTGGGGCAGCAAGTGGAAATGCCAATAAATCCAGGGAAAAAGAAGAAATGGATGGGAACAGGAGCCCAAAAACTGACGTGCACCTTGGTGCAGCTGTGCTTAGCGAGTGGGTAACCGGCAAGATGCTGGAAATGGGTTTGACTTTGAACTAATTTGCCCTACTGTCATTTTGAGCTGCGTGAGCATCCTTTGATAGGAAGCAGAGACACTCCTTGCAATTCCCTTCCATCTTTAATGGGATTCAGGGTGTTTTTTCGCAGCCTCGCTCACTCTTTTCACAGGAGCATCACTCAAGCGAAGCCCCTGAGCTGGACAGAGCCCGAGCGGAGCCGTTTGCTCCCTTGCCAAGGACCTTTACGCATCGGTGGGGTTGCGTCTCCTTTCCGGGGAGGGCAGACGAGCGGCGGGGCGAGCCGATGCCGAATGCACACCAAACGGCATTGCACAACGCCAGGACAACGCCGGCTTCCAACCGTCAGGGCTGCGAGGCGGCGGCGGGAGGAGAGGACGTGCAAGCCGATGCTCTTTGCGGCCCCCGGGGTCTTTTTATACTTTTAGAGAAGTTGGGCTCATCCTAAGTTCCTCTCCCACAGATTGTTCCTGTTGTTGTTGCTGATCAGATCATGTGGCTCGGTGTGACCTGGGCACGGCGGAGTAGGGTGCCAGGAGCCCCGGGTGCCACCCCAGTGCTGGGGGACAGCAGGGGCAGCGTGGACAGGGATCCCTCCGGCTCCAGCAGCTGGGTGCTTTTGCCTATTTGCCATCCTTCTCACTCTCAGTCCATCCCTTTAGGGAACTCCTTTAACTTCCTAAATATGAAGCGCTCTCTGTTCCTCCACCTTGGCAGCTGCGCCAGGGGGTGACTCCGGCTCCAGGACCCCAAAAAACTGCGTGCAGGCAGAGAAAAGGGATCAGCTTCCTCGGGAGCATCCCTTGAATATGATGGTCAAGGTCATATTTAAAGGTGAATCTTTCCTACCCCGCTACTAGGTCTCCTTTAGCTTTTGTCTGCTGCATCATGGCTGAGTCCAGACTCCGTATTGTTTGGATACAAAAAGACATCATTTATATGTGGCACTGGGTTTGCTCGAGGGTTCGACCAGGAAAGTGAGCTTGTAGCCCTGATTTAGGGCACGCCTGGATACAGCCACCCAACCAAAGTTGCCCACTTTTGGCCCTGAGGTGGCCACATAGCTGCTGCAGGGGACACCAAGTTGGGGACAGAAAGGACAGCACCCATGTCCCCTCCTCCTTGCTCCCAGGAGCATACCCAGCTGGCACAGAGAGCTTTAAAACCCAGTGCCACCACAGTTGGAGGCATTGCTGTCAACCGGGTCATTAAACTGGCAATTAGGCAGCTCATTGGGAAGGGGCTGTGGCAGCAGCTCCCCAGGGTGCTCGGGTCGGGTCTGTGCTCAGACGCTTCCCCTGAGGCTGCCGGCACCGAGGAGCAGCATTGGGTCCCATTCCCAGGAGCAAAGAGGGGATTTTAGTCCAAAAATCCGTTTTTCTAAGAGGGAATCACCCACACGGCAGCACAACAAAAGCCCTTGGCAGAGAACAGCTCGAGGCTGTGCCCTATGGATATAGGTGCAAACCAGCCCACTCCAGAGAATATTTCAAACGATTTGTGCCAGTGACTAGTTTCTGAATTAACCGTATTGATTCACAGCACAGTTCCTGCTGCAAACCCTCTGCAGAGGGAGCAGCCGGTGAGTCAAAAGAGCAAACAGCTCATTCCGTTCTATAAGAAACAGAATGGTGAATAATAGCGAGACTCTGACCGTGCCGTTGCATTTATGGCTGGAGCATGTGGGGAAGGGGATCAAGGCGGGCAGGGAGGAGGGAAGAGCAGGGACAGAGCCATATCAGCCCTAATCCACGTGAAAAAAACACAGCAAGAGGTGAGGGCAGTTGTGTTTTCTCCATCTCCCAGCCCTCGGTTGAGCCCCTTGGTGATGGAGATGCTCTCGCCCAGCGTGTGCTCCAGCTCTGCTTCCATCTCTGCAAAAGGCAGCAGACACCACAAGGCCCAGACAGGATCGCGAGCTTATCTCGCTAGCAAGGTTGTCAAAGCCGTGTTAAATCATGACAGAAAAAAAAAAAAAATTTAAAAATGGAAAAGTCATGAAGTCATAAGTGTCAGGGTTCAGAGTAAGGAGTCTGGGGGACCGGCCTCTCCTTGCAGAGTGGGGATTGCACGGAGCACTCAGGGCTCTCCATCCTCTGATTGTGCAAAAAACACAATCCGAAAGCCACGTGGAGCTGCATCCCAAGCTGCAGAGATCCCCCCTTTGCCAGGCGTCACCTCCACTTTCACCATTTCCCCCCCACCCAGTAACACATGGTGCGCCCATCCATTTATTTTTTGCAGAGCCTTCAGCCCTCCCAATGCCAAAAGAGCAGCGATGTTTTGGGGGAAGCGGGTTTGCACGGCCCCAAAACTCTCTCTGGAGTGAGGAGCACCCCAAGCAGGGCTGTCACCACGACCGCCCCGAGGCTGCATCCAGCACGCGAGCTCTGGGAACAGCTGCCAGCTGCCTTGTTTTCCACGTTTTGAGGACACAGGCTCCATGAGGAGCGCAGCTTCTCCACCCATGTTCCTGCCTCCACATCTCCGGGGATGCAGGGACACGAGGGCTCATTCATTCCCACCTTGCAGAGCATCCATCATCCCTCTCCCCAGCTGCAAAATGGGGCCGGTGCTGGGGACCAGGTGACATCAGCTCTGTTAATGCCCAATGCCAGGCTCCTCCATCACTCAGGGACATGGAAAATCACACCTGCTTATACTTATATATATATTTTTTTTTTTTTTAATTTTTTTTTTTTTTTTAAAATTTTTTTTTTAACTCTAACAACTTCACACACGGTTTTCGCAGTGACTCAGTCCAGGCTCCGAGCAGCCCCGCGAGCAGAGCCGAGCTCAGGTCAGACTCTGGTTTTAGTCAATCAACCCTAATTAACACTGACTGTAATGGTTTTCAGTCGCCGTGGATTCTTCCTGTTCATACGTAAGAATATTTCCACTGTTCGCTTTCCAGGCTGCCCTTGTTATTTCTAGTGAGATATTTTCCCCCATGATTCTCATGCATGTTTTTCCAGAAGAATTCGAAACTCTTAAATTCAGGGATTGCCTTTGCTTGCTTAAAAGTCATTTTTCTTTCTGTGAGCCATGCTATTGTATTTATTACAAACAGAAAAGCATAGTTTTCATGCTATTATATTTATTACAAACAGAAAAGCATAGTTTTCAATGGCAGCTATTAAGAATAAGAGGCTAAAAAGAAATCCATACACCAAATAAGCCATTTTATCTTCACTTTTTTAGTAACATCAGGATTAAGATATTTGAATTTCGATAAAACATCTGAAAAAATTGTAGCTGTAAAATAATTTCCAGGCTCTCTATAGGATTCTTGGTACAAACATTCACACTTCCAATGCTTCAGAGTGTTGTTTTGGGGGTGGAATTTAAAAGTGTCCACAAAGAGAAATGTTTTCAGCCCCTTGAAGTGCAAAGGAAATATTGAATATAAGCAGAGGGAGCGGCTCAACTTGGTAAATGCACAGCACCGGGGAACACGCGATCCATGGCAGACGTAAAGAAACTGGATTGTCCGTGTGCCTTAGTGGTTCATATAAATAGATGAAACTCCACTGGATTTGTTATCGGGGAGATTCATCTTGTCTCAAGGAGCATTTGGTGTCTGTGGAAGGTTTATGTGTATTGTCTATCGGAGCAGAGATGATTTAGCAAGCTGGTCATAACCTAGAAAAGGTTGTCGGGCATCGGAACAGGCTGCCCAGGGCAGTGGTGGAGCCACCATCCCTGGAGGGGTTTAAAAGGCGTTTAGATGAGATTCTTAGGGATGTGGCTTAATGCTAGAGTTAGGTTATGGTTGGACTCGGTGATCCTGAGGGTCTCTTCCAACTGAAATTATTCTACGATTCTAAAAGGGGTGTTATTTTATAAGTGATGCTGCGCCATTGCCGAGTATACAGTCCCGCTGTGCAGCTCTGCCCCAAAAAGACCCAGCAAAGCGAACTTGAACCACAGCTCAGCGGCATTCAGTACCAAATAAACCCCACCATCACCACCCCCTGCCCCCCGAACCAGCCCTCGCGTGTGTCCCGGCCGGAAAACCGCTCGGAAAATGAAAATTAAGTTGCCTCAACCAGCAAAAATACTGCAGCGAGGCTGATTATTTTGGGTGATCGCTCCAGCCAAGCAGAACCAGGATGGGGCTGGTCCCCGCCTGCAAGCATCACCCGCTGCTCGCTCACCCCGCTCTAGCGTATCTCCTGCCCTCACCCAGCCCGGCAACTGCTGGGATGGGTTTTGTGATTAATCCCCACCTGGGTGGGATGAGAAAAGGGCCAACACGGTACCCAGACCCCCCCCAAACACCCAACATCGTGCCCAAACCCCCCCCCATCAGCACCCACCAAGAGGGATGCGGGGTGATAGCTACAAGACTGCCCGCAAGTGTAGCTAGAAAAGGGCTTTATTTTCTTATAAACACCATTATTTCATTGCGAAGCTTTTTCTTTCCCCCACTGTGGCTTTTTCGCACGCAAGAAGCCGCGGTGAAGCCTTTTCTTGGGAAAGCCGCCGCTCTGGGGGGATTTTGCAGGTCAGGCAGAGCCCTCCCCACGGAGCGGGGAATGGGGAAACGCTCCCAAGATGCTGCACTGAAAGGCTGAGCTGTTTTTTAATATATATATAGATATATTTATATTATTTTTCGGTTTTGCACTACCTTGTGGCTTTATGGGAACTCGTGGGAGTCTTGCTCTGCGGAGCATTTTCATTAAGGAACAAGAATCCTGTTTTCTTACAGATCTTCCTCATCACCAAAACCCAAAGGGAAGAAAGAACATTATTATTACCCAGGAGACGGCAAAAGGTCTTCCTAAATATGTGTTTCTCGGCTTACTGCTCCTTGCAAAGGCTGCAAACAGCAGGGACGAGCCCCTGGGTCCTTTGCAGAAAAGATGGGGAAAAGCTCCGGTGCTGGAGCCCAGCCGGGATCTGCTGCCCAGAACAGCATCTTCAGCCCCATCTGAGCCAAAAAACCCAGATTTTGCACGTGGTGCAAGGCCCAGAGTCTCCGTAAGCCATCCCTGCAGCGCGCTTCTTCACATTTCCTAATTGCCTCTTTGCAGAGGTTATTATTGAGTAATGCCCATTTTGTTGAAAAATTGCAGCATAAACAGCCAACAGGGAAGGAAATAAATAATTGCTAATAAATGTCGAAGTAGATTAGCAAACCAGAAAGGCCAAGGCAGAACAGCTTTTTTTCCCTTCTTTTTTTTTNTCTTTTTTTTTTTTTTTTTTTTTTGGCTTGGAAAATAACTGTGGGGTTCTTGCAAAGATTGTATTTAATGGAAAATATTCCAGTACCTTGCGGGGAGTTAATGCTTTGCCTTTCCCTCAGACTGGGTTAAAATGCTGTAGCAAGCATGGAAAAGAGCTTTTTCTTCTGTAAGACGGGGAAAAGAAGTAAAAAACTGATGGGTTTCTTCTGAGCACACGAGGAGCTCAGAGTACCTGGTACAAAGGGCTCTACCAGGCTCCAGTGTTGGGAAATTTGGGGGCTTTATTAGATCTCCCGAGTATGAAATGATATAAGACAATGTGCTCACTGATATTTAGCAAAAAAAATACGTTTCCAGGTCCCTTCAAAGCAAAGCAAAGCTGGGGAAAATAGAATTTAAAGCCTTGAATAAAGTCTAGAATCATACATAAATAAAGATCAACATAAGACAAAAAATCAAATAATAAAGATGGTTAAGCTGTTACTTCACAGAGAGGCAGCGTTTGGGAGTTTTCTGCATCTCTGTGCATCCCCAGCCCGTTTTGGAAGGAAACGCGAGGTTGGATTTGGCCACCACAACCCCTCAGCCGCCCCTTTGATTTAAAGACTCATTAACACCGGGGCAAAGCTGCGCTTTCCCGAACGGCTGCTGAGAGCCGTAAAAGTGACTTATGGAGAAGCAGAAAGGGAGAAAGAGAGGAGAAAACCCCCCTCAGTTCTGCTCGCGGAGCTGCCGTCACAGCCCTGCTCCCTTCCCAGGGTGTTGCCCTTGCTGAGAAAAAGCTGGTGCCTCCGGTTTCTGCAATGACCTCGGCTTTCAAAGTTCAGAAAGCTGCACTTTTTTTTTGACATTATGCAAAAAAAACGGCCCAATATGAACTACTTCAGCACAAATCCCAGGCAATTTATTTTTCCTTTTCGTTTTCTGCTCTTTACTCAGCAGAAACCCGTATTTCCTTGCTCTTGTATTGAAGAAATAAAAACCTCAAGAGCGTAGAGGATGCAGAAATTCATCGCTAACCCTCCTCTTATTCTTCGCGGCTCCCCTAACTCCTGCCAGCTCAACTTGTGGTTGAGATTACAGCGATAAATCACAAGCTGCTCTTTGAAATAACAGCTCTGATTTCACCCAGCTCAAGGAAGGAGAAGGACCAGCGGGTTGTGCAAGGTTTGGGGGACGGGGACGCGATGGGTTCCCTTGGCTCAGTGACAGGTTGAGGGGACCTGGGCAGGACCTCAGACCCTCAGGCATGGCAATAGCACTAGTGGTTCATGCCTAGAAACATAAGAGAGAGATTCTTTATCCCCTGCCCCAGATGGGGAAAATATGAAAGGCTGGAGGGCTTGAGCATCCTCTCGGAGCAGGATGGGGCTCAGTGATTTGCGCAGATGCCATCAGGTTTGTGTGCAAGCACAGGGGAATGCTGGGCTGGATGCAAGACCTGAGACGAGGGGGCCAATCCCCCAAGTTTTCATCCTAAACAGAAGACTTTTCGGTTCAACACGGCTTTAGCACCTCTGGTCCCCAAGAAGGCAGCCCCTTGGTGACCCCAAATTGCAAAGACGGGCCATGCAAGGAGATGATGGTGATGCCCCACTAAATCCAGACACAAGAGCTACCAGGCTCCCACATTTCTCCTGCCGAGCCCCCTCGAGCAAAAAATAGATTGACACGCTCAGCTCTTCCGTTAACCCCGACTGAGTTTCACCTTGTGTTTCGGGATCTGCTGAAACTCGCACCGCACCCCTATTTTTAGCCTGTCACCTCTCTCCCAGCTGCTCTGGCTGTGAGACCCTCGTAGGCCGCCTGCGGCCAGGCGGTATTTTCGGGGTATTTTTAGCCGTGTCCATCTGCAATGGGCCGGGCTGGGCAAAAGCGCGTGTGGTTTGAGCATCTGCGAGTGAGAGCAGCCGGGCAGGAGGAGGCGAAACGGCTCCTGGGCTTTTTGGCCGTGGCCGGCAGAAAATGTGGAAGTGGGTCCTCGGTCCTGGGGTCAGGGAGGGTTAAATAAAGAAAAGAGCCGCTATGGCCGGTGTGTGTTTTTGGGTGCAGCTGAGACCGAGCTCAGCGGTGGGTTGTGTCTGTGCAGGATGGGGAGAGAAGGAGCAGCCCCGTGCCCAAAACCATCCCTGCGAAGCCTGAACTGGGCAGAGCATGAGGATTAAGGGAGGTTTCTGCTCTTCTGTATCATCGTGCACACCCCAGCTCTGCCACAGAAACCCCAGCATCGCTGTTGTGTTGCCCAAGCCCTGGTGCAACCCGGGATGCTGGGGCTCAACCCCCACCTTCGCAATCCCGAGGGGCACCCATGGGAGATGCACAATCCCGATGAGCCAAATGCTTCCCCTTTCTTAGAATAAAGAACAATGTTTCTCCAAAAACAACAACAACAAAAAAAGCAATGCTGGAACTTTTACTTTTTTTTTTTGTGTGTGCCTTTTTAGGTGAGTTTTGCTACTTTTCGGGTGGGATTTGGGAAGTTGCCGCAGGTTTGGTAGCTTTCGACTTCGTGTTTTCACTTTTTAAAGTCTGCTGCGGTGACTAATATCTGCCTGCCCGTATCGCTGTACCTTGCCCTGGAAATACCCACCGATACATGGAAAATTAACAAAACACATCTCCAGTGGGGTCTCTGATTTCCCTGAAGGCCTCACCAGAGTCCCTGCGGTGGGTGGGTGTGAGGCAGCTTCTGATGTTGGCCAGGACCTGAGCGGCTTCTCCAGAGGTGGTGGCCAAGGCCAGTGGTGATGCCCCCAGACATGGACCTGAGCGGTGGCCAAAAGACCTCGCCAACGCTGCTTCCCCATCGCCCAAACCTCCACGGAGACATGGAGCCACCTGAGACTTCAGCTCCCACTGGGCGATGTGGGTTTGCAGCCCAGCATCACCTTCGCCACCATTCAGGGGATGCCCATGAGATCTTTGATGGAGTCTCCACCCCAAGCGTGACCACCCAGAGCTGCCCAGCTCCAGTATTTGCACCGTCTCTGCTGGCCATCACCCCATGGGCATCACCCTGTGCTGTCATGTCCAAGCCTGCTGTGACCCCACCATGCACTTTGATACGGCCACTCCGTGCCACGACAGCTGCTCTTCCCCTTGCCCTCTCCTGCACACTTCCCACCCCAACGAGAGCGTGGGCTTGTCTTCAAAGCACAAAGCTCAGGATTTATAAATAAAAGAAATAAATAGTGTCTTTTCTCTCTGTTCAAAATTAGCCCCCCAGCAGACAATATGTACGCGCAGCGCAAGACTCGGTTTCCTGTCTGTTTGTCGAGGCTCCTCACAAGCTTCCTCTGTATAACAAACCCGGCCGGAGGGCGGAAAGGGTAAGGACCAAACTGCAGCGTGTACGGTGGGATTGCACAACCTCCCTGGCCACCGGCGGGCTCTGGGGTTCGTAATCCCAGGGGGAATACAGGAGGTTGGAGTTGTGATGTCCCTTCTGCACCCACCAGCCCATGATGGTTTAAAATCCCCAGCAAGACATCGCCTGCGAGCATCGGCTCGGGACTGCGCCAGCGAGGCACACGCTCTGTCCCAAAATAGTTCATCAGATCCACAAATGAGTCATTTGATTTCTTGGCCAAAAATATCTTCCTTTATCGACGCATGGGTCTTAATAGGAAGAAGAGCCGGACGGCGTCTGCACCGTTTGGCGATGCTGTAGCCGGTACTGGCGGATCTGGAGCCCGGAGGATTTTTGGGACAACAAATCCCTGCTGGGAGTGTGGGAAGAGCAAAGCCAACATCGAGAGTGATGACGCAGCGTTGTTCTTGTGGTATTTCTGGCCCAGCCAGAAGTGGGAAGTATCAGAAATCTCATGAGACGCAGCTTGGCCTTGTGAGATTTCCAGCTATTTTGCAAACCTCCCCCGAGACCCAGATTCATCTGTGACCTGGTTCTCTCCCTCTTTTCATTGTTTCGCCCTGTAAAATGCCCTTTTGCCCTAAGGGGACACCCAGCTCTGCCTCACCACCCCAGTGCAGATAGAAGGATGAAACAGGAGCAGAGGGGTTAATTTGCCATCGCATCCTGCAACCTCCTGCACTAAAAAAATGTGGAAAAAAAAAAAAAAAGACAAGGAGTCCAATGACACTAATAACAGCAGCAAAAAAGAAATATCTGTCTCCTTCAATACAGCAGAAAAAAACCCCCTCAGCCCCGCAGAGTGGCTGGTGCAGTATTTATTAAATGAGCAAAGTGTGGGATGCAAGAGAAGCTCCTTCATTAACTGCTAACGCTATGAAGGACACAGATGGGTCCTGCTGTCCCCAAACCCATTTCCCACACTCATGCCTGGCAAGTTGGGGCTGCAGGAACATGGGACACGGCCACCCGCAGCACCCCGGGGCCAGGCCGGGGAACCCACCTCCCAGCAAGCAGCAGCACAGCTGGGGTATTTTGTCCCCTCCATCAAAGCACTTTTATTTCTTTCAGGCCCAAAAGATCAGCATTTGGGCAAACTGCTTTTTAGAGTTTCGCTGAGGATGGGCAGAGTTTGAGAACTGCGGAATTGAAGAGAAATCAGAGGGGAAAGTTATCTTCACTGTATATTCTGAATTTGAAGTGGATGAAGATGCACGGACCTTTTGATCACTCTTAGCCTGCATCTGATGGGAGCATGCGTCCTGGAGACAATGCCCTGTTTTCCCTTTAATATCTCCCCTGCCTCCCATCTCCCTCATGCAGACGGTCTTATGAGGCTGCAAACCCTCGATTTCCTCTCCAGCTACATTTTTGCCACTTCTGAGCAATCCAGCCATGACAAAAAAGCAGCCTTAATCCCTGCAGTGTTAAGCAACCAGCCTGCTCGGGGTGTAATGCAATTATTTTGCAGGTGTCCCCACCAGTGGCAATGGCACAGAGTGAGCTACAACACTCCCTCAAAACCAGGGACATATTGGGGACACAAGGAGCTTTGCAGCAAGACGATGTTTTGCAAACCCAGTGACCAGGCTGAACTTCTCAGAGCTTCTCTAACTAATAGAATCACAGAAGGGTTTGGGTTGAAGGGACCTTCCCAGCTCCCCAGTGCCCCCCCTGCCATGAGCAGGGACATCTTCACCAGCTCAGGTTGCTTAGAGTCCCGTCCACCCTGGCCTGGGATGTCTCCAGGGATGGTTCATCCACCACCTCTCTGCCAAACCAGAATATACTTGAAAACCTCCTGGAAATAACAAATATAGCAGTAGAGGTGATGAAGAAGAGGCCGAACAACATGCTCGACCCCATTAACAGACACCAGAGAATCCACCCGCGAGTAAAAGTGGCCTAACAGCTCCTGCAGCTTTTTGCCCCCCGAGGTCTCGCTGCCAGCCCTGAGAAAGATGAAGCAAATGGGGGGGATTTGGGTCGAGCTGGGCGCTGACAGGAAAGCAGCTCACGCCCCACTTCTCGCTCAGTGAGATGTAAATGAGCCCCGAGGCCACCAGCCCGGGACCGGCCCCATCACCATCAGTCACCAGATCTCATCGAGTCACTTTTTCTGCCAGAATTTTCAGGAGGAAATTCAGATTTTTTTTAAAGCAGGGGTATCCCCGCGCTCAGCATCCCGTGCAGGGAAACCAAAGAACCGAAATCTCGGTAAGAGCAGTGTGACAGAGATTAATTCCTGGCAGAGGACTGCGTCAAAATTCAAACCCAAGGCTTCTTTTGCCGTCAGAAATCGGATCTCATCCCAGGGATGTGGCTCATCCCAGTAGGAAAACTCCTCCCTGTCTCTTTAGACAGCTTCAGTCAAGCGAAATAAATATTTATTTAGTGAATTTGACTTTTTGAGGCAGTTTTTGTGCACTGGACCTCATCTGTTTAATTTTTATCTATTTACTTTTCCTAATTCCGTCGTAAGCCAGAATCTGCCGTTAAGTCAAGATACAGGAGCAGGTTGTAACAAAAGCACACAATAAATAGCTGCAAAAAGGGCCGAGGTTACGGGATGTGGAGGCCTTTTCACAGCTCGTTTCAGTGAAACTCCCGGTTTTGCCCCTGTATAAAACTGAGAGCAGCTCTCGGCGCCAGGGGGAATGCGGGAAGCAGAATAACAGACCCAACGACCCAATACGACCGTAATCGAAGCGCATTCTATTGTTCTACAGAGCTGTACTTATAGCTCTCTGAAGTCGGTCCACGTGGCGCGCTGCTCCCTGATTGGACACACAGCCTGTCCACGCGCATAGCAACAGCGCTGATTGGCTCTTGCTACCACATCACGCGCATAGCAACAGTGCTGATTGGCTCTTGCTACTACATCACGTGCCCCCACCTATGGTAACTACTTGTATTGTAGTAGTTAACTGCCTGTATTATAATAATTAGTTAACCGCTTTCTGCTGATTCCCGCCTTTATGTCTCCTCAAGCAGCAAGGCTCAGTGGATAGTCCACGAGGCTGTTATAATGCCCTTGTTCAGACAAGTACATTGCCACGGGGGAAGAGGCTGGGGATTTTTTTGTCGTTGTTGCAGTTTTGTGGATTTTCAGAGCTTAAACTCCCCCCTGTCACAGGCAGCGGGGCTATCTCAGAGCCAGCTGAAATAGTAGCACCTGCAGCCTCGGAAGCTGAAGCGTGTGACGGGAAGATGCTGGTTTTGGGGAGAGTTGGGTCTGTCCCAAATCCACCCTGAGAAAAGCTGGTTGAAAACACAGGGCAGCGGGGCTGGGTGAAAGCAGCTCTGACCCCACCAGCCTCCTGGCTTCCCAAAAATAACAAAATGGCTAAAATTGTGGAAAAGAAAGAAAGAAGGGAGTTATGATCAACTCACAAATATTTCTCATCTCAAGAAAAACCGGAGGTGTGCTAAAGCCAACTCAGATTGGGGTGATAGGTAGGTCCATGGGCCACCATGGACACGATTCCCCCAAAAAACAGAATTACCACATCATGCCCAGCTATCAGCTCAGGCTGGGCACGAACGTTTACAGCATGCCAATAAAAAACAAAAGTTGCGATTCATTCCTGTCCTCCTGTTTGAAGATCTGGCCCTGCCCTGAACATCAGATCACCTTCAGCATCCATCAGCGCTGGCCACGCAAACCGAGAGCGACTTATTAAATTCACAGGGCTCATTTCCAGCCTTACCTCCTCCGGGGATGATAAGCATGCAATATCTCAAGGTCGTGATGCATCAGACCGTGCTGAATGACTCCTGGTTGTTCAGAGATGAATGGAATCCTGGTGGTGCCAGAGATAACCAGCAGCCCCGGATGATTCAGCCTTTGGCAAATAAACCTTCAGCAATTAAACCTTCAGCACAGGGAAGGTTTTTGTCAGTCTGAACTGATCAGCAGAACTGATGCTGCTGTGCAAAAAGTGCTCCCTCGGCTGTAGCTATCATTGCTCTCATCTCTGTCCTTTCTCACTTTAGAAATAGGTGGCTATAAACTACATCAGTTTCATAAAAAATTAGGGTGAAATCTTTGTTTCCCACTATTGTGCTTAAGTGTCTGAACTACTTGAGTTTACTACTATTTGAGTCCTCTGAACTCTTTCAGAGGGATGACAGAAAAGACACAGCAGTCCATGAATATATCAACCTCCTTCCCTCCAGCAGCTCTAACTGATGCTGTCCCTTTACTACAAATATGAAATAATTTCTGAACAAGGCAAAAAAAAAAAGACAAGCATTAGCAAACCAGCCCAGATACCTACCTGCTGCTCAAAACCCTCCTGCAATGACAGCTCTTGGCTTTTTTGTTCATCCTTGAAGTGAGAAGAACCTTCCCCCACTTCATTGTTTCCTAGATGCTTGAAAGGGATTTGAAAATATTCTCTGTTAATGTAAAATACCTGTCCTTCACATTTTTCACAGGCGTATTTGGTTTTTTGTGAAGATTATTAGGCTATTTCCCCCTCTAGAATGTTACACTAGTCCTTTTCAACTCAGAGAATCTAGACTTTTCAACTCAGTTGCGAAAGGTAACCAGAAATCTTGTCCTGGGCAAAATAAGCAACAAACTTGATCCCTATTCAGGCAAAAACCCAAACCCATACTGAGGGCACTTCCAGATTTTTTTTATTATGACTATTATATATATATTTTTAATTATTATTGTGTAGCATGCTTCCGTAAGTAATTTGCAAACTGCCAGCCAAATAAGTTTCTAAGAGAGAGAAGTAGGTAAAGGAGGTAAGAAATACAAGAAAAAGAAGAAAGGAAACTGAGAGAAAGAGGTTTCCAGGGGTGTAGTCGCATTGATCCTGCCCTGCTCCACACCACATCTCAGACGGGGTTCAGTGTTTCTCCTGGGGGAGTTGCACACCGTGACTTCGACTGCCCGGCACGGCAACCTGTAAAGCCCCTTGGTTTCTCACAACCCACGGCGAGGTTATAATTATACCAGAATTTCCAGCCTCTTGTAGAGACCAAGAGTTTCCCACATCCACCCCGAGGGCAGAGTCACACAGGTTGGGCACAGTGGGTTTGTTTTCTCCCCCAGCCTTGGCCTGACACTGGTCTCCTGCCTCATCTCAGCATCATGAAAAGAGACTCAGCACCGTATTTGCTGTGGCCTGAAAGAGGAACCGAGGCAGCACTGTGCACCGAAGATGCTCTCAGGCTCATAAAGAAGAATCCAGGAGATTCCTCCTTTTCCAGAAGTGACAGAGATAACGCCCTCTATCTTCTCCCCTCCCCTCTCTGCATAGCCCACCTCTTGGCCATCACTTCTTAGGGCCTGGCCACCAGAGCCATGAGCAGGTTAAAGGCATTAAATGTCCGTGGAGAAGAGCCGTGGTGGACACTGTGACCCACCACATTGTGGGCAAAGCCTATGGTCCGAGTTGTCTCTCCGGTATTGGTTTTGGGGATCAGCAAGCAAGATCCATCTGCCAGGCTTGCTCTTTCATCTCCCAGGAATTTATTGACTGATGTTGAGTGTAGGACCTGGCCTGGGTAGACATTTGTTGAAGGCTCAACAATATGATATGGCAGATGTTCACTCTTCTCTGTTGTTGTGCTTCCACCAGCTCCTCCTTCACCGTATCAGTGATGAATTTTTCCCTCCATCTGTCCTTATCCCTCACTTTCCCCCACATTTTCCATCTCCTGCTTGGTGGTGACCACAACATCCCACCTTCCCCAGCTTCCCAACCATGAGACCTTTCCTCCAGGCTCTCCTTGCCCTTACTGAGACATCTCCCGTCACCTTTTCCTTCCTTGCATGAAGTGCATTAAGGTTTAGATTGGACATTAGGAAAAAATTTCTTCCTGGAAAGGGCTGTGGGGCATTGGAACAGGCTGCCCAGGGCAGTGCTGGAGTCACCATCCCTGGAGCGGTTGAACAGACACAGAGATGAGGTTCTCAGGGACATGGGGTAGTGCCAGGGTTGGGTTAACGGTTGGACTGGATGATCTCGAGGGTCTCTCCCATTCGAATTGCTTCTATGATTCTAAGCGCAACCAAGTCATCCCTTCCCATCGCTACCTGAGAACTCACTGCCCCAGGATACAGAGCTACCAGGCTTTGCTCATCTCTTTGTGCAGCGGGTCCCCTCCAGATCTCAATAGCACCCTGAGGAGGAATGGGAAAGTCGCAGTGCTGGTGAGCATTTAGGAGCAAACAGAGAAAAACCCAGAGCAGAAACCTAGCTAGAAGCAGTAAGGCAAACCGGCAATTTCTAAATATTCAGGATTTTTACGAAAAATGTGCCCAGACCTTCCTCCAAAATATAAACGAACTATATTTCTGGGGCAGTGGTGCAAAAACACTCACCAGACTGATCCCTCTCTCTATTTTCTAGCCGTTCTTGCTGGGAAGACCAACCTGCAGATGCGCTGCCATTTGCGCCCTGCGGACATGTCCATGAGCCAGATTTATCTCAGGGAGAAGTGGTTACTTCTCAAGAGAAATACAGAACAGAAAGATCCAGGCAAGGGAATCACTTGTTTCGAACCACCGTGCTGCTTCCACATCCCTCGGTCCCCCCACCCCTTGTCTCCCCCGGGGGCTGCAGCACTCGCCTGATGGGGACCCAGCTCTGACAACCCTCTGCAAAAAATGGGGAAATGCTGATTTTGGTAGGAACTTCACCAGGAGCCTCAAGAAGTTTCGGGTCCCAGGGTGGATTAGCATGGCATTGTCCAAAAGTGCAGGGTTGGGTGGGGAGTGGGGCTGTTTGGTGTGGGAGGAGACCAGGGTTGAACGAGGACAAGGACGTTCTTGGATTAACCAGTGGAGATGGCATGGAGAGACCAAGGTGATGGTTGGTGGCCTCTGGACATGTCTACTGCAGCATGGCGTGGATGAAGACCCGCCTCTGGTGCACCAAGGCATCTAATGTCAAGGAAACGTGTTTCCTTTATGGTCTTGGTGAGCAAAAATGTCATTGTTGAATTAGAACTCCAGTTTTTGCATTATTGCAAGCAAATCGCATGTTCCAAAAATAGGCTCAAGAGCAGGACACAAGATCTGGGCGCATGCAAACGTGGGGGAAGGGAGGGGATTTCATCCTGGACCTTGGTGTCACAGACTTGGTCTCATAATAAACCCAAGGGTTTGACAAAACAGAACAAGTATCGCGGTATTTCTTCTCGTCCCAGTGTATTTTTGCAGCTGTGGCTTGGGTGGCGCCTGTTTTCATCACCTTGTATTTGTTGTTATGGTGAAGACTCGCAAGAGGAGAAGGTCATCTGTCAGAAATTGGTTCTGAACAATAAGGGGCTATTGTGCCTGCTGGAGTTTGGGATCTCCTTTCCTCTGTGTGAGACCTTTCTGCAGCCAAGTCTTGCTTGAGGAAACTGGGATGTTGGCTGTCTCCCCGAGCTCAGATCCTGCAGCTTCATCCTCCTCACCCGTGGCTCTTCCCACTGCTTCCTCTCCCTTCTTCTCGGCCAGGCCTGGTGGAGCTGGGATGCCCAAAGCTGATGAGATGCCTTCAGACCAACTCTCCCCTCCCATTCCCTGCACAGATCTGACTTCATGAAAAGTATGGTTTGCAAGAACCAAGTCCCACCAGCCACATAGGGTGACCATCCAAAGCAAGCGTGGGTTGGAAGTGCCACATAACACCAGTTTGTCACACGTCCTACAACAGTGTCAGTCCTTTGAGCTCCACCAAAGACAACCCTGGGTGGGTTGTTCTGCCAGGCTTCCTTCACAAGGCATCACTGAGGTGTCCTTGGTGTTAAGACCAGCCAAGGGGGCACAAGCTCCTTGGAGAGGGAGGTACAAGCCCCCATGTAGCTCTTCTGTCTTCCTGAAGGCAGGGAGGAGATGTCCTGCTGCTGGTGACCATGCAAAGGAGGCTGCTTCCCATATTACAACACGCTGGCAGGAAAAGCCCAGAGATGCTCGTCGTGGACAGGCTGCTGAAACAGGGCATTGAGCAATCAAACCAGTTGGAAACCCTGGTGTCTAGAAATAAAAAGTGACTGTTTGTTTTCTAACGCCCATAGGGGCCGGCGGGGGCCCAGGCCAAGCAGCAGCAGGTTGGAGGAAGCAGCTGGAGCTGGTTTGTGTTGTGTCCCTGAGCAGTTCAACTGTGAGCTGGGACCTGCGACTGAATCGTGGTTGCCTCTCTGCAGAGCGCTTGGCCTCCAGAGCTGGATGGAGGTGGCTGCAGGGCTTTTCCTCCTTCTCCAGGATGAGATGGGCTAAATCTCAAGAGCTTTAGCTGGACCAAAAATCACCTTCCTTCTCCCCAGTCCCTCAAACCTGGAGATTTGTCACCAGATAACTCCTCACTCTGTATTTCAAACACGTAGCGGGGATGGGTAGAAGCTGGTTATCCTCATAGACGCTGAATTCTGCTCCTTTTTGCATTTGTTGAAGGGCACGTCGTTGGAAACTATCAAAGCACATTAAGGAACAAGCCTGGTAATTCTGCAGGATGTAACCAAGCTCATTTTCTCCCAAGGAAAATGCTTCCCAGTGGCACAACTGCCTTCCAGCCGTGACAAATCTCAGGTCTAAGGTTGACTTTGAACCCAAATAACACCCCAAGCCAGAGAGCAAAACATCAGATGGGAGCTGCAGTGTTTATCACGTCCTTTGCAGCTCCTAGAAAGAAATCAATGTGTTCTAGTGGAGTAGATGTCTTTATGTTGGAAGATCTTAGAGAAGGGGTCAGCAGAAAATTCCCCCACATTGTGTGCCCTGGCCAATATGAGGGTTGGGCAAGAACAGTGATCCTTCCCAAACATGCCTGAGGAGAACTGTGTATCTCCTGCAAGGAAAAGTCAGTCTTCCTCCATGGAAACCAAGCTTCTCTCTCCTCCCCATGTGAAATCTTCCCTCTGCCTTTCTGCTCAGCAAGGCAGGACTTTAGCATGGACATCTCCCAGAAAATACCTTCCCATGTCTGCAGGAGTTACAGCCTTCTCCAGAGGAGCAGCAGGACCTGGTACCTGGGTTGAACTTCCTGAGAAGCGTGGAAATATTTCCACATCAGGTGGGAGCTTGAAGGTATTACTGCTCCAGCACAAACACATGCTCAAAATGTAGGAAAGCACATTTGGACAAGCAGCAGGCATTTTAGGGAGGACAACCTTTGAGCTTCTCCTTTATAGAACTGTAGAATCATGGGCATATTTAGGTTGGAAAAGACCTTTAAGCTCATCAAGTCCAACAGTTAATCCAACACTGCCAAGTCCACCTCTACCCACTGTCCCTGAGAACCTCATCTCCGTCTGTCCAACCCCTCCAGGGATGGTGACTCCAGCACTGCCCTGGGCAGCCTGTTCCAATGCCCCACAGCCCTTTGGGGAAGAAATTGTTCCCAGATCCAACCTCAGCCTCCCCTGGCGCAACTTGAGGCCGTTTCCTCTGCTCCTGGCGCTTGTTCCTGGGGAGCAGAGCCCGACCCCCCTGGCTCCAAGCTCCTTTCAGGCAGTTCAGAGATCAGAAGGTCTCCCCTCAGCTCCTGTTCTCCAGCTGAACCCCTCAGCTCCCTCAGCCGCTCCCATCACACTTGTGCTCCAGCCCCTTCCCCAGCTCCGTTCCCTTCTCTCAACTCGCTCCAGCACCTCAAGGGCTTTCTTGTCCTGAGGGGCCCAAAACTGACCCCAGGATTTGAGGCATTACATGTGATCCTGCTACCCCAGTGAGGATCATTCAGTGGCATGGATGCAGCCTGTGCCACAGATCCCGTATGCAGTGGGGACTGCATGCCCAGGATTTGGGGATGGGACTCTCAGCTGAAGACGTGGGCCAACACCTGAGCCATTGATGAAGAAGACTCGACACCAGGCACCGAGGTTTCACTTCAGTGAGGCCACAGAGAAGAATGCAAGTGAACAGAAACCAACGAAAGTATTTGAGTCCCCGGTTGCCAAAAACCACTAAAACTCGGCGCAGCTGCACTCACCAGCTCACCAGAGCTGCCTGGGGCCAGCGAGATGCAGGAACGGGTGCCCAGGATGCAGGGATGGGTACCTGGGATGCAGGGATGGGTACCCGAGGAAGAAGTTGTTGCCCCTGAGGGTGGTGGGACCCTGGCCCAGGTTCCCAGAGAGGTGGTGGCTGAACCATCCCTGGAGACATCCCAGGCCAGGCTGGACGGGGCTCTGAGCAACCTGAGCTGCTGAAGATGTCCCTGTCATGGCAGGGGGGGCACTGGGGAGCTGGGAAGGTCCCTCCAACCCCAACTATTTGATGATTGTATGATCCCTTAGCGCAATCTGCTGCAGCAACCTCAAAACCTGCTCCCATTTGCTGGAGCATCTGGTCCTTTGTGAGAGAGCATCAGCCTCGAAGGCTTCTCTTGTGTTGAATTTTGGGGTGGGACAGAGCCAGGGAGTCCAACTTGGGCCTGGCATTAGGCACAAACCCAACTGCAAGTCCTACATGGGCCATGAGCAAAAAAGGGGCCACTGCCCACAGTCACACCCCCCACCACATTATCCCTCTTGCATCCCACCTCTGCCATAAGACCCTGTCCCACGGTTTCTGTCCCAGTCCCTCCACACCCACCGATTGTCCCCTCTTGGACAGGGCCATTCAGGACACGAGCTGTGCTGCTGCTTTGGTGGAGCAGGCACAGCACAGTCCCAAACCGAGCTCCGAGGCACGATGGTAATGCTAAAAATAAACAGTTCCGTTGAGTCCAACAAAAGGGACCTCTGCTCCCCACCGCAATTCCGCGGTCTTGGGGTGGAAATTGAAAGAGCCCTGAGACAGGTGGCTCCAGGCGAACGCAAGATGGTGGTTTCTGAGGAAGGACTTGCACCAGGACATCTGCAAGTGGTGTTTCTGGTGGCCCAGCCCGCAGCCCATCATGTGTTTCACAAATGGGCACGTGTTGTTCCAGAGCAGACCGCAGCTTTGCTCTCATCTCCCCCCACCAAGCACCTCACCCATGGGGACGTGAGTCTTCCTCACACTCTGAGCAAGCACCCAGGACTGGAACAGGATTAAACTTTGAGGAGGACACCGTGATGGTCCTCAGAAGGACAAGGGGAATGCTGGGGGCAAATGGTGGTGGTGCACCTGCAAGGTGCCATCCCCACCTCCATGACCAAATATCCCATAAGAGCTTAGAAGAATTGGGGACTTCGTTGTACTTGGCATCCTGGTGCATCCCCAAAGCTCTTGGTCTTCAGCCACCTCAGCTCACAATCACCGAAGCCACGTGCTGTCACGCCTGCAAGGGATGTGCACAAGGCAATCCCACCAACATGGTTGGGACATTGAGAGCCACTCTGTCATGGAGCAGGGTGCTCAGAGCATAAATAGCTTGGGATACAGGTCCTCCCTTAATCCTAATGTGAAACCACAAAGTTTCAGCTGGGTCTCCCATCTCAGAGCACTTTCTAGGTGTTATATGTTGTGTGTTGTCCACTGTGCAACTGCTACTCTTTGAGACAGAGATGGTAACTTCTGACCCTGGAGGGATGCAGTGGGGTCAGCTTCAAGTGTCCCAAGAGCTGAACACTTGATAAATTTAGGGAGGCTTCGTTGGGAAGCTTGAACTGCTCACCCCAAAACAACCAGTCATCCTGCAGACAGAACAATCTCCTGGCAGAGGTGAGCTGTGCTCAACTCACCCCAGGTCAGGGTCCTCACCTATGAACTGTGCCAACCACACACTGCCACTTGGGAACATCATCATCAATCAAAAAAAAAAAAAACACCAAACAAACAAACAAAAAAAAACCCACCCAAAACAAAACACCAAGAAATCCAACCAACCAAAAAAACAACAACAACAAGAAACCCACAGAGCAGCAAAGAAGGGGCTGATCTGCTTTGATACCCAAGCAAGGAACTGAGCTCTGCATACATCACCTCAGCATCTCCCAAGGATACTCAGCCTCCAGCTGTCTGGATCTCCAGGCATCCCCTCCACAAGTGCCCACAGCCCCTGGGGTACCAGAGTCACCCCACCAAGGCTGGTGCTCCCCTGCCTGCACCCCTGAGCCACTGCACACGGCAGGGAAGGAGCTGGTGGCATTTGTCCTTCACAGGGCACAAGGTGACAGATCAAACATGGTCCTCACAGCCTTCCAGAGCCTCTTGAGGTGTTGCCCCAAGACACAGGCTTGATGGTGCAGATCCTCAGCCTCCCCTGCTGCCACATTGACCTCCTTGTTTACCAAGGCAGATGTCCCCTCCTTGCTCTCGGTTGTCCCCAAACACCACCCACCTCCACTAGACTGGGCACCAGGAGAACGGTAGTTGGAGAAGGGAGTGGGGAAGGACTCCACCGGGCAATGAAGGGGAAAGGCACTGCATCTTGGAGCAGGACCATAAATAACTGTCTCTCCCCATCCCATCACCTTGGGGCATCACAGCCCAGGTCAGTGATGCGGGCAGATAAGCAGAGACTAATCTTCATGCTCCCTCACATGAAGGTCCTATAAGGTCCTCCATCACATGAAAGCATTTTGACTCATTTATCTCCTGCCTCAGAGACGAAGCCAGTTATGGGGCAGGAGGGAGGTGACAGCAGAGATTTAACACCCAACCCCACCACAGGGATGACCAGGAGCAAGTCAGAGATACCAGAATCTCCCCATCAGATTTAAAACCCCACTCATCACAACCATTTAAAAAAACACATTGCAAGAGAAATACAAAATATAGCACTTTAATTGCAGGAAGATAAAAAAAAATTACAAAAAAAAATTAAGAGAACGCAGGCATAAAATAAATAGGCAGCTCAGTAGCTGGATTGGCAGCTGCAAGGCACAAGCCCTGTGGCCAAGAGCTCCCCGGTGCTGCGTGCACACACAAGCCTGTTAATGAGGATTTACACGTGGATGCCGCTGCCTGGTCACGCTTGGGAGAGCCCACCACGTGCATTTGGGAGGGTAAAGCCAACCTAAGTCACACTACGCAGTGATCTTTAAAATTAAAGATACAATATATTTATATAAACTCTGTCTCTAGTTAGGAAAAATTAAGATTCCTAAGTTCTTATATTCAACATTTACATATATAATCTCTGCATTGGTTTCCAAGTTTCAAAATACTTTGGTAGATACAGATAAACTTTATAGCAAAAATAAAGAGGAATATGATAAAGTTCTCCTTGGAAGGTATATACTATCCTTCATCAGCAGGACTCCACAGGGCAGGGGGGGGAATAATTCTGGACAAAATTTCCTATATTTGAGTATTTTAAGGCTTTTCCAAGAGTCACCTCCTCTCAAATCATTATTCTGAGCAAGGTTCGAGTTGCAGAGTGCTGGGACAGGTTGTTACAGCTGCAGATTTGGGGTTTTGCTTGACTGGCCATTAACAAAGACAACACAAAGTGCTCCCAGCCCTGAGCTTCCCACACTGCTCAGACACTCCTCCCACTACCATCAGCTACAGACACCAGCACACAGACTCCCCTGCTCGGTAATAAAGTCATTTTTATCAGTAAAGCGCCTGCAGGACAGACACCAAGCATCCAACCTACTCTCTCATGGCAATTTACTGCTGTATTTATACAAACTCTGGGCTGGAAACAGCAAAGAACAAAAACCGACTTTCCAAAAAAATGGGAATTCAGGCACTAATAGAGCCAAACTTGGTCTGAATCAACCCAAACCACCAGGCTGTATCTGCAGAGGGGGCTCAGACGGCAATCTGTTGGTTTTCCCTGAAGAGCGGCCGCTGGTGCGTCCCACAGATGTCCTGGAAGATCCTGTAGACCTGGTCATGCTGGGTCTCATCAGCGATGGGGAGCAGGGGGCTGCTGCTGCAGGTCTTTCGAGCCTCCTCCACCACCTGCCTGACACACAGCTGCTCCACCTGGCAAAAGTTACAAACCATGAAGACACCAAATTCAGAGGAACATCTTCGGCCGCCTCTCACCGCTGCCATCCACCCCACCAGCAGCGTATGGGGGTGGGAGACACCACAGAGCGGTTGTGCCCAGCAGGCCCAGGTGGCCACCACCAGCCAGACCAACAGGTCCAACTCCTTAAGTTGGCACATCTAGGAGAAGAGGAGCAGTCACAAGAGCTCCTGTCCCAGCAAAGCTGGAGGATGTCCCAGCGCATGCAGAGTGATCCTCTGGTATAGACACCCAAGGCAAGAAGATGTGACCAGGTCATAGAGTTGTGCAGGGAGGGACAGGACAAATCTCTGAACTTGTAAAATCCCCTCCAGGACCTCACAGACTTCATTGGTCTCTGTTTGCTCAAGGGTGGATGCAACACCCTCCCTGTGCCCTCCATGCCGTGTCCCTGCTGACCCAAGGGTGTCCCACACTGGGTGCAGGCTCCAGAAACACTTTGTGCATTGCCCCAAAGCTTTGAGATCCCAGAATTGCTTCAGCTTCTCCAGGAAGATGCTTCTGGTCAGAGCCATGGGAACTGCCCCTCTCACCCCATCCCCTCCTTCACCCTCTGGAAGACTTCCCAACCCCATCATTGTCCACCACATCTGCTGGCTGTTCAGCTTGAGGCTGTCCCTTAACCATTCCAGGGATTTATTCCCCCATTTCCCACAGGAGAGGGCAAAGATTTTAGTTCCAAGGAGCTGGAGGAGGAGAACAGACTTTTCTAAAAGTTTAGAAAAGCTTTCACCATTTGGGAGCTTTGTTTGCTAACATGTTCTACTCAGATCAAGGAGCCTCTAACAAGCAACAGCCCAAGCACCCCTCAGGAGGCTGTAGATAATCAGATACTCATGCTACACCTGCCACCCCACCAATTTGGGCACCCAGATGGTCTGTGGCTCCAGGAATTGGAGCTAGAACCCTACTCTTTGGGAAAGAAAAAAGAAAAAGGGGAAATATATGGTCCAGAAAAGGGGGGAAATGCAGCAGCAGAGCTCCAAAGGGCAGCCATCCATACCTGGACAAGGATGAGCTTGCACCGCAGTGGCACAGCGTCTGGGAACTCCTCTCCGAAGCACAACACGACTCTGCTGTCCGGGAGGTGGCCCTGGTTGTTGTAAAACTGCAGCTCTGCAAGGAGAAGGGAACAGTTGGAAGGTGCCAGACTTTGCTGCACAGCTTGAGGAACAAGCACCCTGCTGGGGGAGAGCTGTGGGGTCAGGAGAAGCCAGCTCTGGTGTGCAAAGCCTCCAGCCAGGAGGAATTTGCTGGTGACACAAGACACCAGGCTATTCCTTCCTAGGGGTAGCAGCATCAGCTGCTCATCCAGAGCACTTGGTGATGGGGAGTGATGACTTCAAAGTGCTCCAAGGCAAAGGGCTCCACCCTTACAACCCCACTCAGGCTGGATATGAGGAAGAAATTTTTTTACAATGAAGGTGGTGAAACACTGGCCCAGGTTCCCAGAGAGGTGGTAGATGAACCATCCCTGGAGACATCCCAGGCCAGGCTGGACGGGGCTCTGAGCAACCTGAGCTGCTGAAGATGTCCCTGTCATGGCAGGGGGGGCACTGGGGGAGCTGGGACGGTCCCCTCCAACCCAAACTGTTCTGTGATTTTAAACAAAGTGACAGAGGGAAACGTTCCTACACACCTCTGAAGAACAAGTTGGTGTCAAATATCTTCACCACCTCATCCCGATCCAGTTTGTTGGGCCTGTCCTTGTACACCATGGTGTTCCCACTCCAGAAGACCCTGCCCTGGCACAGCCTCTTGATGAAGATGCCCTGCTTGTTGCTGTGCAGCAGGACGCCCCTCTCCAGGTGCCCAAAGAGCTTCTTGGTGATCTGCTTCTGACGGTCGTTCTGGATGGTGTCAGCCGAGGGGAACCGCACGTGCTCCAGGGCTTCTGGGGCGTAGAGCTTCTCGCCGTGGCTGGAGGGTTGGCCAAGCGAGATGCGGCAGCCCTCGGTGCACGAGGTGGTGATGTGTCCCACCAGCCGCCCGCTGTAGTAGAAGCTGATCACCATCTGAGAGTAACCTGGGAGGGGAAGGACACAGACAGCACCCATCAGAAGACAAACCCTGTCTGCTCTTCCCTGCAGTGCCCAAACCCCATGAGAGCAGCCAAATTTCCTGGGAGCAAGTCTCACGTGATGGATATTTGGGACAATTTCTTCCCCAAAGGGCTGTGGGGCATTGGAACAGGCTGCCCAGGGCAGTGGTGGAGTCACCATCCCTGGAGGGGTTGAACAGACAGAGATGAGGTTCTCAGGGACAGGGGGTAGAGGTAGACTTGGTAGTGTTGGAGTAATGGTTGGACTTGATCTTAAAGGTCTTTTCCAACCAAAATGATTCTATGATTAGACCTCCTGCTCGCTAGAGGACATCTCCTCCAGCTCTCAGCCTGGTAGCACGGCTGATCAGCACGCAAAAGCTCTTGATTCTGACCCCGTTCCTCCTGCCCCTGCTCCACACATCCCCTGCTGCAGGCAGATGTCCCCACCCAAAGCCATGGCCGATCCCAGCACCCCGGAGCAGCCCCGTGTGCTCAGGACTCATCCCCTCTCAGCATGCAAGCCCCATGGATGCTCAGGAGGGCGGCACCACCTCTCAAACCCCACAGCAAAGCCTCCCCCAAGGCCAGGAGCAGAGTCAGAGCCACCTTCTGCCACCACACACGAGGTCAAACCCCAGAGAGGCATTTGGTGGCCACAGCCGAGCAGAGGAGCTGCCTTACCCGAGTGATGCTGCTCGTAGCTGGAGTATCCATTCATCAGTGGCAACGCTGTGGGCAGAGAGAACACAGAGCTGTGCCTGGGTGCTCAGCTCCCAAACCCCAATTCCCCCCTCTCCCCACCACAAGCGACCCAGGTTCTCTCTCCCAGGCACATCAGGCTTCCCAGCAAATGCTCCCAGGTGGATTTCATCTTGTGCAATGCACTGTTGGGTGCCTGATACCAAGCACAGTGTCCATAATTAGTATTTTAAGAATTTTTAATGCTAGGGAATAGTCTGCCGTAGCTTATTCACTTAATAGAGATGATAAAACACAACTCTTGTTCATTATCCACTGCTGTACAGCAAGGTTTTTTTATGACCCCAAAAATCTCAGCACCATTAAATACCCCATGTGGCTTCTTACCAGGGCTGGGCTGCTGCACCCACCAGTCGGGTATCAGGGGGTTCCTGCAGGTCTCCTGGGGGGGTGAGGGGCTTCTCTTGATGATCCCCAAGTATTCGTCTACACAGGGGGGCTGTGCAAGACCAGACACAGAGATCAGAGCAGGTCTGATGCCTCAGGCAGTTTGTGCCCTGCGCCGAGATGCTTACAGCACTCAGGGTCCAAACTGAAACGTCAACAGGACAAATGGATTTATTTTTTTTGTTAGAAATAGCAAATTTGGCATTCCCCAGGCTGCACGCTCAAGTAAAACCTTCAAGAGCTGCTGAGCAGAAGCAGCCCAAGGTGACACAGTCAAGAAGGGGAACAGAGCTGCAAAACAGCCTTTGTCCCTTGGCGAAGGTCTCGCCTGCCCAGATGCAAATCGAAAGCATGAGCCATTCACCAGCAACCGGCTCGCTGAATGAGCTGCAAAACACGGCGTTGCTCACCAGGCCAGTTCCCAAAGCTTTGCAAACTGAATTTTAGAAAGGCAACGTCCACACCATCAGTCCACAGCGGGTGCTCACCTCCTTCATGAGGTCGTCGATGGCCGAGGAGCTGCAGTCCATCTCCGCCACGTCGGTGAGGTTGTTCCCATTGGCAATGCCAGCTTTGCCTGGAAGGAGAGGTCGCGATGCAGTGAGGACACCCACCCCCCAGCCACAGCTCATCTCGGGGCTTTAGAAACCCTTTGCCTTATGAAAGTCCTGAAACCGAGAACCACAGCCATATAACAGCACCTCAGGGGGGCTCCAGCTCCACATAGAGCAGTTTTTGGGGACCAAAAACCCAGTTTGCAACTCATTTCCCCAGTGCACAGTGAGCAGCAGTAAAGTGAAGCAAAAATCCAGCTGGTCGCAGAGCCAGAGCAGAGGGTTGTTTCTTGGGGGGGTTTTTTGCCTTTATTTTTTTTTCTCTGAGCACCCCAGAGACCGGGGCTGCTGCTGCTGCTTCTCCTTTTTCCCCCGAGCACCCCGCGCGCAGCCGCGTTGCTGGTGGGAACCTGCAGCGCCATTTGCATAGCAGCGGCGTGCCCCCCATGTGAACGCGGACGGGGAGACCGAGATGCTAAAGGCAGATTTCCTGACAGCAGGGCTGGTTTTTTTGTTTTTACAAGCTTTTAACTTAAAAAAAAAAAAAAAGAAAGAAAGAATACACATACGCTTAACCACAGACAGAGATATACTTAGTGCAACCTGCGCCGCAGCAGACATCGCAACGGCAACTGCTCTCTGCGAAATTACTGCTGCTCTAATCAGCACTGGTGGGAGAAAAGGAGTTTATTTGAGCTCCTGCCATCTGCCCAGGGCAGGCGTTGGGAGGACAAGGGGTTGGGGCTCGAATACCACCTTTGAAATGGGAAGAATTTTGGATTTGCCCCTACAGCATCCTTACAGGATAGCAGCTTACACTGTGCTGCAGTTATCTCCTGTTTTATAAGCAGCTGTTTAAGGGAGTAGAAAAAAAGCCCTGTCCTTCCCCTCCCTGCCACCACAGTGACACAGGGGACACCTCCTGCAAAGCCGGACAAGCGAGACATCACAGTGCAAGAGCAGCATCTGGCCAGGAAACTCTGCTCAGATGTGGGTCAGCGACACAAGCCCGTGGTTTCTCACAGGACCGGGGGGTCAGTCCCTTCTCAGAACACTCACATTTCTGTTCCTCCTCTGGCACGATCCTGTAGACCTTGTAGGGCTCCGAGATGTCCAGCTGGGACCTGTCTGTCACCTCCTCGAAGTCGGGGCTCTTGTTCAGGGCACAGCGCAGGCGCGTCTTCCACGTAGCTGGTTCCGCTTTGTCACCTTCTTTGAATTTGCCTTTGAAAACAGCCCAGGCCTAAACCAAACCAATTAAAAAAATAAAAGAAATTAATCCTCCACATCAGCTCTGCAAATGCCCCAAATCGCAGGGGTGAAGGAGCTGGGGTTGCAAAGAGCATCTCGCTCTCCTCGCCTCTCTGAACCCTCTCAAGCATCCCAGGTGTATTCGCCGTCTCGCTCCTCGACTGCAGACACGGGTGCAGCCACCGCACGTGGGGACAGAGCAGCAGCGCCTGCCCCAGCCACGCTCCTGGAGGCAGGAAGGGCTGCAGCACCCAGGTTTGAAAAAAAGGAGATGTCAGGATGATAATATGCAGCTTCACCTCTGCACCAAGAGGCCAGGAGCTGCTGGGGATGCGAGGAATCGCTGCTGGAGCAGTGATGTTCCTAGTGACCTGCTAACACCTCAGTTAAAAATTCAAAATAAACCTCATTTGCCAGCTCCTGACTAATATGTGAAAGCTTGTTTCTTTTTAAGATCAGGACATCATTTGTACTTTTGATGGGAAAATGCATTTTACCACTGAATGGAGACTGCAAAAATATGTATTATTTTTAAATATATTTTTATTTTGTAGATGTTTAGATATTTTCAGATGGCTCAACTCAATGCCATCCGCATAACTTAGTGCTCCCAAACCAGCCACTAACGAGCTGTCACTGATCTGAGAGTGAACTCACTCACCGTACAGAGAATTGGAAGCAGAGGGAAGGGAATTCCTGGGGAAGAGCCTGACCTTTTTGGTTCAGGTTGGAATTCTCCTGTTTTTCCCCAAAACTGGAAATCCCCCCCTGCAACAGTGAAATCCAAGACTTCCCTCGTGCAAAGTCTTGGGTTTTTGGTTGTTTGGGTGGTTTTTTTTTTTTTGGTAAATCCAGACTTTTATCAAGAAAAAGTTTAGAGCAGGTCAAAAGTAACACATCGGTCTCCTTCTTATGTTAGGCCAGGATTCAAACATGCTGAAAACAAACCTAAACCTGGCACCAGCATTTAGCAAAGAAGAAAAAATACCCCCAAAAGAGCTTGGGAGACCAATTGTGGGGTGAAGCACCTGCTGCAGGGGTTAAGGATGCAAAACCCACAGATGGCATTAATATCTCCCACCAGAAAGGAAAAACAAACAAACAAACCCCAGAATTTCTGAGCCCAGGAACCATTGAGAAAGGCCATTAACCACCTGTCCCTACCTTGAAAATAGAAGCATCCACCTCCTGGTTGTAGTCCTGCTTCCCGGCGTGTTTCCAGGGGATGCGGAACATGGTTTTCTCCTCGTTCTCCCAGATGAGCCCGGGGTACAAGTCGCTGTCGATCTGCTCGATCAGCCACTGCCGGAGCCGCCGCCCGCCGTTCCGGTCACACATCCTGCACGGAGGGAGAGACCCAAGCGCCGTGAGCTCCCCCGGCACCGCCCCACCACAGCTGGGGCACGAGGGGACATTAAAATCCCCCCCCCTGCTTCTTTTATAATGAAATAAATCAAGGCAATTTGTTCTGAATTACTTCAAATTCTTCCTCCAGCTCCATCAAAGCTCCGCTCACAGAAATAGGCTGACTCGGCGCGCTGTTTCCTCCTTTTTTTTTTTGCTAAGTCACATCGGAAGCAGATGGACAGGGATTAAAGCGCCTGGTTGTGCTGTCACCTGAGCAAGGGACACTAGACAGGCCACCCTAGGGCAGACACCCTTTAGCGTCTGAAGGAGATGGAGCCAAGTGCTGTCCCCAGCTGGTGGTGGCACAAGGGTCTGTCCCGGAGGAGGTGACAATCTGCACAACCCACCCCCTCGAGCAGAGGACTGATAATGGGACAGACGTCAAGCCACCCTTGCTGGGGACCTCAGGTCATTTTTAGCCAAAACCACTGGGTGATTTCATGGAAGAGCCAGGAGAAAGCTTCTCCCACCCAGCAAAGGGCTCAACCCTCCTGGCATTCCCTGCCACATCCATGGCAAGACCCACAGGCTCTCCAGGAGCTGGTGACCTGGTAGAAATTACCAGCAGCCCCAGAACCAGCCTTTTGGGTCCACAACCCTCCTCCAAATTTTACCAGACTGCCTCTCCCTCGTTCTTTTTTGTATTTATTGACCCAAGGGAAGGTTTTGGGGAGAAGATGAGGATGCTCCCAGCACAGCCTGGGGCTCCCTGTCTTGTCACTGGCTCAGTGCCACCAACCTCTGTCCGCTCTCCATTGCTGCACAGCAGGACACACAGACCACCCTGGCCACCCACCGCACAGCCTCTGTTTTTGGGGACAGTGAGAGCTGACACCACCAGCCAGTAGTGGCACAGCTCTGGTCCCAGCTGCCCCAAATCATATACCACAGCTTACCCCCAGCAGGATGGGGACACACAGCCCCTCTACGGGCCCCGGCACCAACCACCTTGCACCCAAGTCATGCCAAGATGAAGAGCCTCAGAAACACTTGCTGAAATGAGACTCTTCTAAATCAGCCCATTTTCTAGAAGGCTTGTTCCCATCAGTTTGGTGGGTTGGACTAAATGATCTCCAGAGGTCCCTTCCAACCCCAACCATTCTGTGATCACCAGCAGAAGTCAGGGCTCCAGTTCCCCTCCACAAAAGGCTGGGCAAGCCCTTCAGGCTGCCACTGGTGACACGAGCCAGCACACACAGGACACTTCCAAGGAGCCCATCCCATGCAGCATACTGCACATCCACCTCACATCAGGAGGGACAAACTGCCATAAAATTAGGCTGGAAGAGGCAGCACCACACCATAGAATCATACTGGTTGGAAGAGACACTTAAGATCATCAAATCCAACCATAACCTGAATCTAGCACTAAACCACATCCCCAAGAGCCTCATCTCTGCATCTGTTCAACCCCTCCAGGGATGGTGACTCCACCACGGCCCTGGGCAGCTCCACCATGCAGGACATCACACTCCCCACCCCAGCTCCAAGCCACCACCAAGCTCACCCCACCCCATCCTACCCGGGAATCGTGGGCATCACCTCCCACGGTCCCAGCACCACTTGGCATCAATCGGGCTCAGACCTTGCGCTCCCACACGCACGGGGCCGGGTGGATCGCGGATCCCGCATCCCCAGAGTCCCTCGTACCTCCAGCACCCCCTTTCCCCCGCATCGGCACGGCACGGCACCGCACGGCACGGCACCCCTACCTGACTCAGCTCCGCTCCGCGCTGCCACCCGCGGCGCTCCGCCTTTTATAGCAGGATGGGGAGGCGGGCCCGCCAGCGCCCCCGCCCCCGCACCTCTCTGCCAATAGCTAGCCGCTCCCAGTGCCCGTCTACCCAATGGGGAGCCGCCTCTGTCCTCCACTGCCCAATGGGGAGGCGACCAGTGGGGCGCGCGCGGCCGGCGCCGCTTTCTCCGCAGAGCGCGCGTTTCCGAGAAATCAGCCGGAGGGGGCGGGCCCATGAATGGGCGGGGCCGTGGGCGGGGCCAGGAAGGGGCGGGGCGGGGGCGCCCTGGTGGGTTCCAGCGGGCCGGTGGGTCCCGAGTGGGTCCCGTGTTCCCCGGAGGGTTCATCCACGTGCAGAGCTCAGTCTCTCCCAGACCAGTCTCCTCAGTCCCAGATCGACACATCCCCAGTCCCAGACTGGTCCCTTCCCAATCCCAGACCAGTCTCCCCAATCCCAAACTGATCCATCCTCTGTCCCAGACCAGTCTCCCCAACCCCAGATCAGTCAATTTCCAATCCCAGACAAGTGTCCCCAACCCCAAATCGACCCAGTCCCAGACCAGTCTCCCCAGGTTTTTCCATCCCCACTGTCAGCCCAGCCCATCCCCAGGCAGCTCCCAGTTCCCTCCCAGTTCAACCCCTGGTGCTGGATCGGTCCCTCCCATGCTGTCCCCAGCAGCCCCAACCTAGCCCTGAGGTCCCCAGCTGGGGCCAGTGGCCACCGCAGGGCGTCCAGGACCATCTGCAGCTCGATTTTAGAGGGTATTTTTTGGGATTACCAGATTACACACATTTCTTGGAAGAAAACCACAATTACTCCCATGTGGGTAATAACAGAGAAATGGGAAATATATGGAGCTGCACAGATGGTAGAGTAAAAATAATGATCTAAGGTACACAACCTTTACTGCCATTTATGATAAGTAACGGCTGTAATAACCCTTGTTTTTAAACACCCGACTGATCCAAATCAGATCCCTCCTGTGAGATTTGGGGGGAGCCAAAAACATCTTTTGCAATCAGATGCTGGTAGAAGGATTCTTGCTTTTTTCTTTTTTAACCAAGAAACAAGTGTTGCGGGGAGTTTGCATCACCATCCTGCCTCCCCACATCCCCCAGCAAAAAAAAATGTTTGTTTTGCAAAAGTTTGGGATGTTTCAAAGGGGCTTCATGTAATCAAACCTCTCCATCCCCTCAGGAGCCCAAGGAGCTGAAAACTAATTGCAACCTGGCTACCAGTGGGGTGATTTCATCACCTTTGGCTTCGTTTTGGCTCCACAACTTCATGGGCAGCCTGGAAAGGCAAAAATCTCAATTCCGGGGGGTGAAGGGAGTCCCAGAAGGAGAAGGATAAAATAACAGAATAATAACCCCCTTAAAATGGGGTTTTCAGCTGCTCACGGTGCTGGCAGCAGCCTCAGGGTTTGTTTTTCCATGCCCATAAGTCCAAAAGCCACCACAGGTTCAGCTGATGTAGGCCAGAGTGGAAAAATATATATGTTCACCTGGGACACCCCTCCAGTTCAGGGGAAAATGGGCTTAGGAGCTGTTATTTGAGAAACAGTTTCTGCTGTGATGCCAGATGTGGGTGATGCTGCGGTTTATGGGGAGCATCCCTTGTGATTCTCAAAATTTAGGATTTTTCCAGCAGCTTTGGTGCTGTGGTTCCTCGGGGAACGCTGGAGTCCCAGGATGGCCGATTGTGAGATAGAAGGGTCATGGCCATTCCGGCTGGCACAGCGCTCTGGGGAGGTTATCACACCTCCTGCAAATTAATCTCTGCTTATCACACATCTCCAATGACTTCCTATTCATACCAGAAACCAACTTTCTTCTCTTTTTTTTTTTTTTCCGTGTGCGCAAGTTCCATTTTTTTGCTTCCTAAAATGATAACAGAGGCATTAAATCCAATATCGACCCAGTTTGCTTGACTTCCCTTCAGTCCACTCCATCAACAGCATTTATGGTCCTTGATCTCGTTAATTGCTGGGGACACATTCCCACGGACCTTTTCTCAACCTAAAAACATGAGGACAAGCCTCCGTATTTTTTTCCCAGCATCTTATGCATTATGGCTAAACATTGAGCCTTTAAAACTTTTAATTTTGCTGGTGATTTTTACCAAGAAAACAGGAAACAGGACACAGCAGTGGAGCAGTCACGTCAGTCCATCCCTCCATCCCCACCAGGAACACTGCAAATCAAGACCAGCCATCCTCATGGTTTTAATCACTCTCCGCTTTATTAGGACTTGGGCGAGTCACCCCAGCACTGTCAGACTTGGAGTACCCAGAAATTTTCATTAAGAGAATTCCTAGAAATACTTTAGGCACCTATTTTTTTTTTTTCTCAGAATGGATTGCAGAGCAGATATTATTGAGAACCCAGGCAAAGTATTTGTAGCAAAAGGCCAAGCTGGCATGGAAGAGTTGAAGGTTTAAATGTAGAAGGGCTGAGTAGATGAGTTGGGACCCCCCCCTGACTTGTAGGACAGATGTGGGGAGCCCTGGCAAAGGAACCCACACCTGGAAAGGCACCATATGAGTTTGGGATGAAAAAAGGGATACAATAATGGTCTTTCCATATTAAAAAGGCTGTTGGAGAGAGACAGTGTTAAAATTGGTCTGTGGGTCCAACTGAGCCTCTTTTGCAACCAGGGACATCCAGGTCAGGTGGTGGGAGAAACCCAAAACCGCTCCAGCTCCGGGGATGATGGAGGTGATGGGGACGGGCAGCCTCGGGCACTGCTGGATTTCCCCCCTCCCTGAGCAGGGGGTTAAGAAAAATGCCAGATGGAAATTTGCCAAGGACAGGCTGGACCAGGAAAGTCCAAACATGATGAGAAGCCCTGGGAGCAGCTCAGCCTCTGTCCCTTCTCCCATCCCATGGGTGACAGCAGCACATCCACCCCCGGGGACCCTCTCTCCCTCCTCGGGACATCCTCACAGGCTGCACAGCCTCCAGCTTCACTGCAAAACAGAAGGCAAGGTGTCTTTTCCCCGTTTCATCCCGCTGTGACTTTCCTCTCCACATCCGCATCCCACTGCCCCACTGGGGGAGCACCCTTGTACCACGTCACCAGGGAGGGGGACGGGGCTGGTGGCTGCTCCAGGTGATGGCAAAGTGGCCGCGATCCCCTGGAGAACCAGGGAACAGGGCAGAGCAAGACCCTGTCATCAATTAACCAACCTGCCCAGAGGTTAAGACAGATCCAGCAGCCCAGGGGAGGATCTGCAGGTCCTGACCCCCCAGCTCCACCCCTGAGCCCACACCCAAGCCTGGTGCTGGCTGTTTTCTGCCCCAGACACAAACCCACGCTGGTGCTTGGCAAAGGGAAGAGGGAGTTTTCCAAGCCCAAGGGTCTGCGAGCAACCAGCTGCTTATCTGTTCATCCATCTGCTTCTGTCGGGGAGTGGGGAGGTGGGAGTCGGGGAGTGGAGCCAGGACCGATCCCTGCTCCCCAGCTGCTGCTCCAGCCGCCTCTGCTCCTGCCCAGCCAGCAGGCCCTGCAGCTCCTCCTGGTCCTGGAATGGGTTCCTGCCATAGTCACGACGGATCCAGGCACGGTACTGCCAGGAAAAAGCCAAAAGAGGTCGTCAGGGTCTCCAGGAGGCTGAGACACCCCCAGCTTGAGAACTAGGATTTGCAATGGCTCTGGTGCGCAATGGCCACTGCATCCCAGCCACAGCCTCAGACAAAGCTGGGGGATCCCCAGCCACAGCCAGAGGAAAAGTCTCGGTTTCACAGGAGCTCCCACACCACACGACACAACCGTGTCGTATGAGAGATGCAACAGTTCCCCCGGCCTGAGCGCTCCCCCATCCCCAGCCTGGCAGAGACGCCGCCAGCTCGGCTGCCAGCCGGACCCAGGAGCTGGCAGCACCCTCAGCTTCCCGCGCCGGCTGCGGTCGGGACGGCAGCTTGGTTTATTTTTCATTGCCAAGAAGCTGCTGTTGTTCCTTGTGTGCACAAATTTCTGTAAGAAAATCTTCCCCACACTTTCTCCCCACCATGGCAGCGCTGGAACGGGCTGGACTTCATGCCACAAGCTGCATGGTCGAGTTGGCTTTTGCACGCTGGGCCAGGTTTGTTTGCAGAGCATCGTGCCCGCTGCCAGCGGTTCGAGGGTGCATCTCGTCCCCTACATCGCTGTACAAGCTGCTCCAGTGGTAGGAGCTTATCCAGCAGTACCAAACACCTAAGGATGGAGGGCACAGAGTTGGGAATGCAAAACCTGTGGATGTAAAGGGTCCAGAGAGGGATGGACAGCAGGAGGGGGGACAGCAAACTGCAAAAGGATAAAGTCTGAGACTGACCCTAATGGCATCTCCACCTCCTGAATGAGGGAAAATCTGCTTGGGCAGAGGGGATTTCCACCGGGAATGTCTGGATTTCCCAAATCCACTCCCTCAGACAGCAGGACTCACACAGCTGCTGTGTTTGCTGCCTGTAAGCTGGGACAGCCCTGGTTTGGGGTGGACCCTGAGAGCCAGACCTGATTTCTGTGCTAGAAAACAACTGCTGCGAATGAGTTCCGAAGGATTTGGGATGGCATTTGGGACAGGATTTTGGGACAAGCATCCCTGCTAGCTGCTCACGGGGAGAACATCCCTCCCGTGTAACCATCTGGAGGGATGAAGCTCCATGGGGAGACCAGCCTGGCCACTGAGACTCAGCACCCGTCGATGCTCAGCACCCACCGATGCTCAGCACCCATCGCCCAGCCCTGCAGCTGCTCCCACCGCCCAGCAGAGAAGGGCAGGAGCTGGTGGGAGGCCGGGGAAGCACCCGGCTGCTGCTGACAGGCATTTCCCTTTAAAGCCAGAGCAAGAAGTGGTTAGAGCCCGTTTCCTCCAGCGCTGACCACCAACCCGCTGCTTTCCTCCTCCTCCTCTCTCCTGGGGCCCGGAGCCCCCGTCCCATTGGGGACAGCACTCAGCAGCCTGGTCACGGTGTGCCAGCACCTCGGGGGATGGCTCCATCACCTGAATGTCCATCTGTACCCCCCCTCACATCCACGCTGTCTTCTCTGCACTCGCTTACTTCCTTTTCTAACCTTCCCCATCATCCTGCTGCCGCTCTCAGTCCCTTCCTTCTTTATCCATCTCGCCCAGATAAGCACCATTTGCCAGCTGGAAACCACAGCTGCACACTCGAGGAGCCGGCTGGCTGGTCCCAGAGAGCATCTTCCTCATTTCAACCTCCCTGGGTCCCATCTGAGGTCCCTGCTTCAGATCGAGGAAACTGAGGCACCAAGGGATGCTTGCCCGCAGGGAGGAGGTCCCAGGATGTTCCAGGAGGTCCAGCCTGTTCCTCACAGGTTTTAGCCAAGGAGAAATGAGGTTTTTCCTCCCAAGCAGCCTGCCCATGGCTGCTGCCAAGCACCGTGTTTCCAAATTGCTGCTTGCCAGGATGACAGTTGGACTAAATGGGGAAATTTAAACTCTTTTGCATCCTCATCAAGAGGATGCTCCTACATCCTACCTGCACACATGGAAAACCGGCCCAAAGCCACAAATGGGAAGGTGATGTGACCTCCCGCAGCCAAGGTGAGCAAGAGAGGTGCTGCTCGGCATGAAACAAGACACAGGACCTGTGTGGCATCAGGTCCCAGGGAATCCTGGCCACGCAGGTGACACCAACCACTCCACAGGACCCTCAGCCACCCGCCTGGGCTGACCTGCCTGTAAATCCCTTCTTCTTGCAAAGGGCACAGGGGTGAGTGGGAGAAGAGCATCCCCGGGGGGGTTGGAACATCCATCCCAGCTCTTCCTCTTCTTCAAATGCAGCTGCGGGTGAGTAATGCTGGAGCATCCCTCGCTCCAGCACTCAGCTGTGTCCCCCAGGGCCATCCCCAGCTTCCCTCCCAGACGCTGCAAGTGTCCAAGAGCTAGGAACATGGGGTTTTTCAAAGAAAAGGCAGCTCTTGCTAAACCACAGGGCTCAGAAAAATTTAAAAAACACATCCAAGCGCCTCCAGCCTTGGCTTTGCCTTTGGTATTTTCAGGGAAACGTTTGCAAAGCCCCCGGCAAAATTTTGACGTGATGAAAAGGCAGCGTCTAAGTGAAAGGGAGGCAAGTCCAGCATCTGCTGAGCCCAGCTTGGATTTGGGGGAGCAGGAGGAATAGGGTGGATGGAGAGGGGGGCACAGCAAACCACCCATCACAATCTGAGCGTGAGAAGGGCTGGGGAGACGCCCCCCGCTGGGGGAAGCCCCGCAGGGAATCTCCAGTGCTGGGGAGGGTTTTGTAACCCCTTGGACTGTTTTGCACCCTCCTCCGTAGGCGGTTTTGCAAGGACAGGGCAGGGCCATGTCCCTCATGTGACAGCGCCTGCCCGCTGCCTCCAGCACCCAGCAAAGGGAACTCAGCAGTGGGGAAGGGGCCGGCATTTGGGCCGATGTCACATGCTGTCCCTGCTTCCCTCCTGGAAGGACAGAAATCCCCTTCTAGGGCTCGGCACGGCCGGCTCTCCATCACCGTTTGCTGTGGGGATGTCGTGTGATGCTGGCGGAGGTTTCACTTGTTGCTTTGCCTCCAGGGATGGGACCAAGTTTAGGGGTGACGTGGGCTGCGAGATGCCTTGTAAACCTCAAATTGCGGGTTTCTCTTGCCTTGCAGAGGTCCAGCTCTGTCCCGTGTGCCCTCCTGGGGCAGTTTTGGATCCTGGTCCTTCTCCGCGGAGCCCAGGGCTGAGCAGAGTGGGGAGGCTGGGGGCAGCCGGCAGGTCTGGTGCTTTTAAAAGCTTTTCCCTTTGGTTTTGAAAGCTCTTTGGGTCAAAAGTGCAGCTCTGATCTCTGCGATTTGTGCTCTTCCCTATTAAATGTGCCACTGTCACTCCCAGCATCCAGCTCAGCTCCAACGACATGGGGACAGGAACCTACCCACCCAGGTCTTCTGCTGTCCTAAAACCTGCTGTTCTGTGCCATTTTGGGGAGGAAAGAGGAGAATTTCTCCACCAACGTTTCCTCCTGTCTGGCGCCTGCCTTGAAAAGCAGAGGACTTGCTGTCAGAGGAAGCCCAGCCAGCTCCAAGCACACCCAGACATCCCTAAGCCTTTCACAAGAGCCTTCCTCCCTCTCCTCTCCCTCTTTCCGCCTCCGGCTCCGCTGTGCTGTGTTCCCTGGAACCAGCCCAGATCCTTCCCAGGGATCCTGAGGGACTTGCTGCTCGCCCATCTCTCCCACTGTGTCCTAGAAAAGCGCTGTGGTTTTAAAGAGCCTTTTAAAGTGCATTCGCATAATGTCTAGGCACTTCTATTTTTTTTTTTTTTTAAATGCAAAACCCAAAATCCCCAGGCAATAAATAGCACGCAGAGGCGAGCTCGAGCAAACAGCTGGTCCCCTGCAGCGAGCTGCATGCAAAAGAGCCGTGCATGTTTGCAAACCCCGCAGCCACCTGCAGAAGGGGATGCCCGAGTGGGACGTACCTCCTGCAGCAAAGTGGCCTCATACTCCTGCAGCTGCTGCTGGAAGCCGAAGTTGGGGCTGACGTAGGACCGGACGGCCTTGGTGGCGGCCAGGCAGCCCTCCCAGCCGAGCTCTGTCACCGTCATCAGATAAGCCACCAGGATGGTGGTGCTGCGGGAGACCCCGGCCAGGCTGGGAGGGGGCAAGGGAGCAGTGTCAGGGACAGGAATTCCCACTGGAGAGGGTAAGGACAGGGAGCTGCTGATGGTGGCTCCAGGCTGGTGGCTTCACCGTGTCCCCCCCCGCCAGCCTGTCCCATCTCTGAGGAAGGGGCTGGAGCACAAGTGTGATGGGAGCGGCTGAGGGAGCTGGGGGGTTCAGCTGGAGAACAGGAGCTGAGGGGAGACCTTCTGATCTCTGAACTGCCTGAAAGGAGCTTGGAGCCAGGGGGGTCGGGCTCTGCTCCCCAGGAACAAGCGCCAGGAGCAGAGGAAACGGCCTCAAGTTGCGCCAGGGGAGGTTGAGGTTGGATCTGGGAACAATTTGTTCCCCAAAGGGCTGTGGGGCATTGGAACAGGCTGCCCAGGGCAGTGGGGGAGTCACCATCCCTGGAGGGTTGGACAGACGGAGATGAGGTGGTGAGGTAGTGCCAGGGTTGGGTTAACAGTTGGGCTCGATGACCTTAAGGGTCTTTGCCAGCTAAAATGATTCTGTGTTTCTTTGGATGCTCAGGGTTTCAGTGCACGGACCACCCATCCCCACAGCTCTCAGCACTGGAGACCTTCCCCTGTCACCCTCCCATTGCTCCTTGTCCTCTCCTCTTCTTCCTCCCCACTGCAGGTGACACTTGATGGCAAGGACACTTTTTGGGAATCCCACCCCCACCTCCCAGAGGACCGATGTGACACAGGGACACAAGTTAGTGCCAGCATCTCTCACCAATGGACGAGGCAGCCTCCCCCTCCGAGCCGGCACTCGTGGATGAACTTGATGCACTCCTTGAAATGCTGAAGCCTGTGAGGAGAGAGGCAGGAGGTGAGGATGAGGGGTTGACCATGACTTTCTGGGGAAATTTCCAGCTTTCCAAAGCATCAAGATGGGAACAGAGTGATGCCTGTGGTGGAGTCACCATCCCTGGAGGGGCTGAACAGACGTGGAGATGAGGTTCCCAGGGACATGGGGTAGTGCTGGGGTGGGTTAACAGTTGGACTCGGTGATCTTAGGGATCTCTCCCAACCAAAATGATTCTATGATAAAACAGGGTAGGTCAGGGAGCCGGGGCTTGCTGGCAGCTTGGAAAGCTTCTCTCCTTCTGCCCTGGCTGCTCAACAATTAGAGCAGCACCATCTTTTTGAAGGCATGGGGGCCTAGAAAACAGTGTAACTAACCCTGCATGTACTGGTAGGTGTTAGCGGGGGGGTTATGCAGGTTCTGGTGAGACACATCTCTCCTACCCATAACTGTACAGGACACTGGAAGCCACAGCTGGTCCCTCTCAAAGTCAGCAGCATCGCCAAGAGCTCACGCTGCGGTGCATATTCAGCTCCTCGTGACATCAAGGCTGCCCATCCCTGCTCACCCTTGGGGTCCCACCAAGCCCTGGGGGAGTTCTGAGGCAGAAAACTTGGTCCTGGGTAACTTGGGCTGCTGGTGGACTTGCTGACCACACAGCCCTGGCTTTTTCAGGAGGAGGAGAAGAGGGTTCCTACCACCCGGCAGCAATTGCTGGAGCCAGCAGTTCCTCTGCCTCCACGTGATGGGGTGGGCGAGCGCCCGCACAACCTTCCTGATTTCTCAGAAGCCAAGGCATGAGCTGCCACAGGGTTATTCCCCCCGTGCTCCTTGCCAAGGGCTTGCTCCCAGCAAGAGTATCCTCCTCTGAGAGCCCTGTGGGGCTCAGAGCCGCCTTCCCTCTGGGGACAAGGCAGAACCCTCCGAAATCTCCCCTATCCCTGTTGGCCCATCGAAGCAGATGCTCTTCACCCTGTCCTGGATGAGGGATCGAAGGGATGATGCTCCTCACCCCTTCCTGGATGTGAAAAGCTCAGGTGCCTTCTAAGAAACCAGCCAAGGACAAATCCAGGCTGGGTATGAGGAAGAAATTGTTGGCCCTGAGGGTGGTGAGAGCCTGGCCCAGGTTCCCAGAGAGGTGGTAGATGAACCATCCCTGGAGACATCCCAGGCCAGGCTGGACGGGGCTCTGAGCAACCTGAGCTGGTGAAGATGTCCCTGTCATGGCAGGGGGGGCACTGGGGGAGCTTTGGAGGTCACTTCCAACCCAAACTGTTCTGTGATTCTATGAAATTCAAAAATAGCAAGGGGTTCTGCTGCCCATGAAGAGGAGAGGTGGAGGAGTCTCTGAAGATGCGGTCATACTGAAAATATAAAACCCCGGAAGAAGACGTCAGCCCGTTGTTCCTCGTGAGATGCAGATGTGCCTCCTCCTTGATCACCGTAGCAAACGGATCATCACACTTTGGGGAGCCTTTCCCCGCCTAAACGTTGTCCCAGGCCATTTCTCTTCATCCTACTTATCTTCTCAGAGCAACCAGCATCCCCCAGGACCTGCACATGGTGCCGACGAAGCTCTGAGCTCTCCAGATCCCAGTTTTCCCTTTGAGCCCCCAGGCTGGGACCAGCAGGGATGCACTCGCTCGCCAGGACGCGATGCTTTTGCCTCCAGGAGCGATGTCTCTGCAGGACACGGAGCTCACCAGGATTGTGAAATCCAAGGCACAAACTAACAAGCAGAAAATAGTTCCTTGAATAAGTCTTCCTTCCGGCAGTCAGTCTTTTTTTTTTTTCCCCCCCGTTTTTTTCTTTTAAGTGGACATGCCACAAATGCAAAGAAATGAGAGAGAAAAAAAAAAATAACAGCCAAAAAAAGGCAGTTCTTGCTGAGGCAGGGTTTTCTTGTAAAGCTTCTCTTTCCGCTCAGCGGGAGCGTGAGTGAGCAGAATCGCAGCCCCGGGCACGGCGGCTCCCAAGGATGCGGGAAAACCAGCAGCTCCACAAACCAGCTTTGTTTTTAGGGTTCTATTGGTGAGAAAAAGCCCTCGGAGTCACCCATTTTCTGGTTGGAATGGGTGGTTTATGGATGCCCGATGCCCAGACAGCAGCAGGTACCAGGGCCACCCCAGGGCCACCCTTGGACTGTGTTCCAGCATCTTTCGCCAGCTTTGAGGACATCATCAAAGGATTTATAAGTATCTAGGCTTTGTGTGGGGAAAAAAGCATTTATTTTAATAAATATTTTATTCCTCTTCTCCAGCAGAATGTCTGGAAGACTGACACAAATCATCGTCTTTCTAAACCAACTGAAAATGCTCCAGTTTGCAACCTTGCCCAGTAGAATAATTCTGACACTCGATGGAAAATTAAATTTACTGACTGCAAACACACACAGAAGCAGATTTCAAGCCCTACAAATGCTATTTACCACCTGAGAATGAGCTACAACTTCTGCCAAGTTCAGCGATGCTACCAAGTGTCCGCAGCACCAATGAACTGAACCTTCATCCTGCAGAATCTGAACTTCTACTGACCGACAACTACCAACACGCGCTGCTGGGAGGAGGGAGGACGGCAAACAACTCACAGGTTTTGACTGGATGAATCCGAGGCCGAGATGCAGAGATAAGTCATGTCCTGCAATACAAAAGACGGTTGCAGTAATAAGATACCTCTGAGAAACACAAAATCCCCCTTTTTTTTTCTCTTTTCCTCACCCCAGCTGACCCCGAGGTGCTGGAGGAGCCTCAATCCACTTTCAGTGCCATCGTCCCGCTCCATGATGTGTCACATCCCTCCAACCCCAGGCTATTTCCCCCCCATTTCAGCCCGGAGAACTGTGGGGAACCGCCACGATACTCAGGACCCCCCCAAAACGGAGCCACCCCTTTCCCGGGGCCCTGACCGGCGAGTCCCATCAGGAAGACGTGTGCGAACAAGCACCGATGAAGTCACCCTCATCAATGAGTTATTTCCTCCCCGTCCTTTTCATACACAATAAATCATCCCGCCGCATGTTGGCGTAGGTCAGATTACTTTCTTTAAAATGTCGCTTCCTCGATCCTCCCTGTTCCGAGCTAAAATTAGATACTTTTCATCTGAGTTTTGGTTTGTTGTATTTTTTTTTTTTCTTAGCAAAATGGGTGGAAATCCTCCCAGCCAGAGCTGAAGCGATTGAGCACCTGGGATTGCCCCGTCTCCATCGTTGCCCCCTGCATTGACAAAGACCAACCCCCCAGACCACCCTCACTTTCTTCTAGCCCAGGACAAACCAGGAGGCTGGAAAAAACGGATTATTTAAGGAAGGAAGGAGCTGGAAAAAACTGATTATTTAAGGAAGGAAGGAGCTGGAAAAAGCTGATTATTTAAAGAAGGAAGGAGCAGAGTGAGATGGGCACGGGGATAACTGAATGTCTCCAGAGAAGGAGACTCCACAGCCGCTCTGGGCAGCCTGGTCCAGGGCTCTGGCACCTCAAAGTGAAGAAGTTTCTCTTCATATTCAGAAGGAACCTACTGTGTTTCAGTCTGTGCCTGTTGCCCCTCACTCTGTTGGTGGGCACCACTGGAAAGAGTCTGGTCCATCCTCTGACACCCACCCTTGAGATATTAGGATTGTAGAATGATTTTGCTTGGAAAAGGCCTTTAAGATCATAGAGTCCAACTGTTACCGCACCCTTGGCACTACCCCATGTCCCTGAGAACCTCATCTCTATGTCTGTTCAACCCCTCCAGGGATGGTGACTCCACCACTGCCCTGGGCAGCCTGTTCCAATGCCCCACAGCCCTTTGGGGAAGAAATTGTTCCTAGTATCCAATCTGAACCTTATATAACATAGGTATATATATAACATAAATAAGATCTCCTCTCAACCTTCTCTTCTCCAGCTCAACAGCCCCAGCTCTCTCAGTTTCTCCTCATCAGAAAGATGCTCCAGACCCCTCAGCATCTTTGTAGCACTTACTGGACTCTCCAGTAATTCCTTGTCCTTCTTAAACTGAGGAGCCCAGAACTGGACACAGGACTCCAGATATGGCACCAGCCTGATGTCCCCGTACCAACAAAGCCACCATGTCACCAAACCACCATGCCAAGCAGTGAAACAGCCAAAGGGACCCCACACCTCCCCAAAATGCAACCCGCACCCCAATCCTGGATTAACTGCCGGGCTCCCAGCAGCTTCCCCTTCCCCTGGTGCCCCCATTCCGCCACAGCCACACATGGGAACGGTGCTGGGCTTTGCGGTTCCCGACCCGGGGCCGTGATTGACACATTGCTCAACCCACCATGCTCTTCCTGTTCCCCTTTTCCACCAGCCTGCTGGCTTTGCTCCGTGTTGTAAGCTCGCCGTGTGGTTTGCTCCCCATCTGGCCGTGCCCCAAGCCCCACCAGCCCCAGATGCTGCCCCTTCTCCAGCCACCAGCCGTTTCTCTTCACCTATTTTCTGCAGCGTCCTTCCTTCTCTTCTCTCTCCCCTCCACATTACTCGGTGCCTTAGCGGGGAAAATCATAGAACCATAAAATGAGTTTGGTTGGACAAGACCCTCAAGACTCCAAGTGACTCCAGCACTGCCCTGGGCAGCCTGTTCCAATGCCCCACAGCCCTTTGGGGAAGAAATTGTTCCCAATGTCCAACCTAAACTGCCTCTGGATAAACTTTAGGCTATTTTCTCTCATCCTAAATGCTTGAGCTGGTGTTTTCCTGGGGCTCCTAGCCCATCATGGCCCCAAAGGATGAAAGGTCCATGCCATCTCCTTTGCCTTCTGCAGCATCCCGGGATTTGGGAGCCAGCAGTGGGTCCGACGCTGAGATGAAGTGAAGTTGGACTCAGGCATTGGAACAGGCTGCCCAGGGCAGTGCTAGAGTCACCATCCCTGCAGGGGTTGGACAGAGATGAGGTTCTCAGGGACATGGGGCAGTGCCAGGGGTGGGGTAACGGTTGGACTCAATGATCTAGAGGGTCTCTTCCAACCAAAATGTTTCTATGATTCTACGAAACCTCCCCCTGTTTGCTGAGACAATATTTCCAGCAGCCAACGCCTGGTTTTCTTACCGGAGCCCCATGGGGAGTGGGGTGAAGCTTGGGTTTCCCTCACTAGTGAGGACACACCAGCCTTCACCAAATTAGCAGTAGAATTCCTGATTCTGGGGGTGCTTTTAGGAGTATGCAACTGCGAGATGAGCAGCATGGTCGAGCATCCCCCTCCTCCCGCTGCAGCTCTGCCCACCCCAACGGCTCCGTGGATTCGCGCACAAAAGACCCGGCCGGTACCTCCAGCATCAACCCACAGTGCAGCTCCCCCTGCCTCAGTTTCCCCGACTCACAGCCCGAGGGATCCGCAGCGCTCCGGGGTCCATCAGGTGGGGGGAACCGGGTAGGCAAAGCCAGGGCGGCCCGGGAGCCCCGTCCTGGGGGTGGGGGGTGCTCGGGGTCCCGCTGTCCCCCCTGCCCCCGGTCGGGGTGGCCCTGGCCCCGGTGTCCCCGGTGTCCCCATCCGCGGGTCACCGCCGCCCTCTCGCGGTTCTCCCCGCCGCAGCACCGGCCGCCCCGCCGGCTCCCGGCCCCGCCAGCCCCGCGGCGGCACAACTTCACTGGAAAACCATCGTCTGGGGAGGCCATGCCCCCCAAAACACCCCAGTCCCCCCTCTAAAGATCCAGCGCTGAGCCCCTTTGGGTGCAGCTCAATATTACATGGTGCAAACTGGCGCAAATCGGTGCAAATCCAGTATTGCTTCTCCCCTCTCTGCCCCACACCAGGAGAAAATGGTGTGTCCCAGGTGCACCTTCCCAGCTCTGCTACCCCAGGGTGATCCCCCAGTCCCCCCAGCCCAGGCACCCACCTCCAGCACCGGCTCAGCACGGTTGTGGATGGAGAGGATGTGTGTCACTCCATTCCTCTGCAGGCTCTCCCGGTCCTCAGAGTCTGGAAACAGCAGCAGCACATGAATCATCTGCTCTCCTGGAAGATCTGCTGGATCAAGCACCCCCGAGCATCCCTCATCCATCACCCCTGATCCCCCCGCCAGCCCCTTCCCGCTGCCGCTCCCCCTGCACCGTGCAGGAAGGGAGACCAAAGCATCAGAATGTGCCTCCTGCAGAGCAAAATCCTCCTGGGATGCACTGGGTATTCAGCAAGCTCCTAAAAGCACCCCCAGAATCAGGAATTCTACTGTTAATTTAGTAAAGGCTGGTGTGTTCTTGCTGGTGGGTGAAACCCAAGCTTCACCCCGCTCCCCACCAAGCCTTGGTAAGAAAACCAGGCGTTGGCTGCTGGAAATATTGTCACAGCAAACATGGGGAGATTTCATAGAATCACAATCATTTTGGTTGGGAGAGACCCTCAAGATCACCGAGTCCAACCGTTAACCCACCCCAGGGGCTCCTCCAGCCCCCTGGCTGCTGGGGGATCCCACAGATGCGTGGAGATGGAGCAGGGAAAGGCACTCACCGCGGATGTTCCCGAGATAGAGGCCTTTGACAACCTGGGAGGTGACAAAAAAGAGTGATATTTCAGAGAGTGCCAGGTACAACATGTATCTGAGGTGGTGGGAGCATCAATCTGAACATGTGGTACCAGCAGGACCAGGGCACCCGGCACCGAACTCCCCATGCAGTGATAAACAGAGCACCTAGCAATAACCAACTTCATTAGCGAACAGCAAAGGCTGAGCCCACTCAAACCACCAGCCCGAACCTCTCCAGGAGCGCAGAGCTCAGGAAAACTGATCGCATAAATCGTAGAATAGTTTTGTTTGGAAGAGACCCTCAAGCTCATGGAGTCCAACCATTAACCCCGCCCTGGCACTGCCCCATGTCCCTGAGAACCTCATCTCTGTCTGCCCACCCCCTCCAGGGATGGTGACTCCACCACTGCCCTGGGCAGCCTGTTCCAATGCCCCACAGCCCTTTGGGGAAGAAATTGTTCCCAATATCTAACCTAAACCTCCCCTGGTATAACATGAGGCCATAAACAAAGGGGTTTGCATTTCCTCCTATCGCTATCAGAAAGGCAGCGCTGGGGGCTGGATTCCCCATGTATCTCAGCTTCCCCAAGCTCCTCCTTCAAGTGGGGGCTCCAGCAGGGACTCCCCGAGGCCCCAGCTCCTGGAGGCAGCTCTGGTTTGTTTTGCTGTTCTATAGCAACCACCTCCTGCAAATACTTTCAAGGGTTTCATGTGCCAGCTGAGCAGAGACAGGCAAACGCACGGGCTATTTATAACACTTTTCTGGCCAGGATGTTGCAGTAAGTGCCATCAAATATGCAAATCTGGTCTCCAGCCGGCTGCCACAGGTTTACGAAGGAGAAAAAGGGGCAGCTCAGCACATTTACGGGGTGTAATAACCCACCAGAGCAGTTTCCAGGGGCACAGAAGAGCTGGCTCCTTATCGGTCTCGTTTGCACCCATCTGGCAGAAGACACACAGTTCGGGGACGCTGCAGGGCAGGTTTCCAGCAGCTCTGGGTCACATCCAGCCCAACATGTCCCATCCAGCTGAACCCCAGCCCGCTCCTGGGGTGCAAACACCTGGGCTCAGCAAATGGCTGTGCCCAGCACAATCTGCTGCCATGAGAAGGGGGATTTGAAGTCCTGCATCTCATCAAATCAAGGCCAGATCCTGGTCTCTGCACTGACCCAACCCCCAGCAAAGGCAACTCTGGCTCCCCAAAAGGTTTTGGTGGCATCAGGGGGGCTGTAAAAGCCATTTTGCAGGTCAGACTGAGTCTGCAGGGGGTGAAATCCCAGTGTTATATCACACCAGAGCCACGCAGAGAGAGTTTTGCCCTGATCTGATCTCTCTGCTGTTGTCCCAGAGTCTAATTTTAAACTGGAGAACGCACATACCAAGCGGTTATTTAAGGACAGTGACAGAAATCCATCTCCTAGGCCAGCCCGGGAGTTCTGCTGAACAACAAGCACCAGTAAAACCCCAGTTCCCACTTTGCAGCCCAGAGCCGTGGGGCACAGGCACGACCCAGGGGGGGAAATTTCCCTGTAGCGACCCCCATCAGCCCCGAGGATTTAAATGCCATGGCCTCACCACCCAAGGGACGGGCACCCAAACCCAGCTGTCACTTCTCTAACACCCACAGACACTCAGCTCTTCGCCTCAGATACAAATCCAGGATCAGCGTTTGCTTTCTTAATTAATTCCCCTTCTTAAGTGCTCAAAGTTTCAAAGGGGAATGAGAAAGGGAAGAAGCAAATTGTTGTATTTAGGGCATCGGGGCGGTCTGGGACAAGCTGGGCTGCAGAAGGTCTTGCCCAAGGAGGACACATTGGCCACCACCCCCTAGTCCCCCCAGTACCTTGCTCATCCCACTCCCCATGGCTTTTCTCTCTCCAGGGTCAGGATTCAGGTATCCTCTTGTTCTTCGAGTCTATCTGCAAATAAACGCCCAAAAATCCCAGCTGGAGAGATCTGTCCCCTCCAACAACACTGTGAGCAGGAGGAACGGGAACGCGTGCCAGGAAGGGAGCGGGCAGAGCCCCAGCAAACTCAGCGCACTCACCACAGCGAGCTGCTCCGGCAGACGAAGGGGAGCGAGGAGAGCGGCTGGTGCTGGGCAGGGGAGGATGAAATATGGATCTGGGGCTGTGGCAAGGCTCGGGTTTCTCTCCCTGGGGTTGTCACAGCCTTTTGGGGAGGGCGAAGAGGGGGACGCCCAGGAGGAACGACTCCCTCACCCCAGTGATGCTCACTGGGCTTCAGTCGGGGTGCTACGGGCTGGTACAAGCCCCCCAGCTCAGCTGGATTTCTCTCCCAGTCGCGTTAATTCCTCCCAGTCACAAGAGCGGAATTCAGAAGAAGGCACTTAGCTCGAAAAGCCGAGCGCGGCAGGAGCGGCATGCAGCTGAGGGAGCGCTGAGGATAAATAACCCAGGAAGGGAGGGGAGAGGAGCTGCAAAGCAGCGCTGCAATTCCAGCATGTGCTTCAAAACCATCAATTTTCAAAGCAGATACAGCTCACCAGCCCCCTCCCAGATGAATACTATCAGCCTATGAGCTATATGAAGAGCAGAGAAAAGAAAACCACAAGCAGGACTCAATGATCTTAAAGGTCTTTTCCAATCAAAACGATTCTATGAGAGTGAAAACCCTGCAGCCACTGCCCATCTGTAACACCCTGCTCAGCACCCCGGAGACAAACATTTCACACCACGGATCTTTCAGATGCAGGAAGCTCATCGCTTAATTCCCACCAAATCATCTCACCCTAAAAATCTCCCCTGAATTTCTCTGACTGAAAGATTGGGTCATCATAAACATCTGAGACCCCCCAGCCTTTCCACCAAGGCTGCTGAACTCACATGTGGGTTTAAAACTGTGATGGTCTTGTAATCAGGACAGGAGCAAACTAAAGTCAAAGCTTGTTTCAGTTTTCAGAGGGGCGTTTTTAACCCAAAGGCAGAAGTTTGCCTGCAGAAATCCCAGGGGCTAATTAGCCAAAGGGAGAAATTTGGCAGCTACAGGCAGAGTGAAGCGAACGCACCAGCCTGAGCCCTGGAAAACGTTAAATCACGAACCAGAACTCATTCATTTCATAAAAGCTCCGAGATGCTCCCACTAAACACAGCTTTTCTTTCCCTCCCCCAGCTGCAGCGATCCTCTCCGAACCCCGTCACCTCAAGGCATGAAACACACTCCGGGGTTTCACTTAAAACCTATTCTTGGCTGAACGAGGCTTAAAAATTCTCTCCCTCCCTCGCTGGAGTCCGCAGGGGACACTGGAGCAAGACGCAGCCTTCACAAGGAGGACAGAGTTCCCTTGGCGAGGACAGACAGACAGAGCAGCGTCGATCCCCACTGCATAATCTGCACGGTTTGACTCACTGCTGCCTCTTGGGGCACCGAGGTGCTATTTTTGGAGCGGTTACGAGATGCGGAGCCTGTGCAGGAGTTGGGATCTGCTCACCAAACTCCCAGCTGTGCCCCAAANTGGTTACGAGATGCGGAGCCTCTGCAGGAGTGGGGGTCTGCTCACCTTACGTGTTGCTCAGACCTCGGTGCAGCCAAACTCCCAGCTGTGCCCCAAAACCACCCGTTTTAACTGAATATGCGCTAATCACGACAAGAATATTTTGGAAAAGCGCTGCCCCTCGACCTGCGCTACACATTACCCTCGCAAAAAACGCATCTAAAGACCAAGAGAAAAGGAAATTTTCAAGTTAACCAGACATTTATTAGCATCTTTGTAGGTGGAGAGGTCGTTCCAGTACATAAGCAACGAGGTCACGCACAGGTGATGGAATCATTTCACGTTCAAGCTGAGCAGATTCCGCTCAGTTGCCTCATTTCTTCCACTCGTTCTTCTCGAAATCCCACTGGGAAGAGATGCCCTCCACGGGGTTCATCCGCATGTCCAGCATCCTCTTGGTCTGCGATGCCACCCACTCCTCCGAGAAGGTGTGTGGGATGGGGCCGTACACTGCAAGCCAAACGCGAGCGGAATTACACCATGAGACAAAACAAAGGTGAAAGCTTTGCTAATTAAAACCTTTTTTTCCCCTCAAAGCGATCACACACAGCCCATCACCTCTTCAAACCTACACTTCCTAATTCCCATTTAAAATAATTTAGCTCAGAGCAGATTCTTGTGTTGGTTCTCTGGCAGTTTTGTGCATCAGGAAAGGTTTGTACTGAGACAACTGCCTTCTCCTTGGCTTTAACAGCAGCCCAAGGGCTTCCTCGAGGAAGAATCATGGCTGGGAAGGAAGCCAAACATGGCAGAAACCCAAATGTTTCCCTCAAATCAGCAATAAGCCTTTGCGACAGAGAGCGGAAGCTCTGGGATTTTTGTTATTTACACCCTGGACCCACTGATCTCCATGAAGTTACAACTTCACGACTGAATATTCAGGGACTAACAAACAGCAACTGCCAGGAGGTCACCGGAAGAGCTGTTGGATAAACTATTTTGAATTCCACCACAGCAGCTTATGGAGAATTCTCTAACTTCCCATCAGGTATCGACTGATCTGGCTCATAATTTCAGAGTTAACGCTGTAAGGAGTTTACTCACTGTAATGTTTCTGCCAAATGAGGATGAGCCCAGTTACGCCAAGGAAGAACAGAACTCCACCCAGGACCGTCTTCCACTCGTTTGAACCTTTGTTCATTTCTGCATAGGTCTCATTAAATTTGATACGATACACTGGAAAAAAAAAGTTATAAAGCATCAAATCCTTTCTTTTACTTTTCCTTTGATTTGTGTTTCACCCTCCCACCAGGTCAGTGTCAACTTGTGCAAATGTTGGCTTATAGAAGGAGAAATGTCGCTTTTCCTTCCTCTCCTCCCATTTTCAGGGTGGTTATTGACCATAAAGCTCCCTAACACAAATAATTCCAACAGGAACGCTTGTATCTCAGAAAACTTCTCTCAGCTTTGCCACAAAGGTCCCCAAGATGTTGAAGTTGCAAAGACAATAAGACTGGGAAAGTTCTTGTGCAGATTTGAGCAGTTCCTAAGGGAGTTCTACCCCTTCTCACTGTGACACGGGTGCACACAGCGCTGTTCGCAGAACAGGTTCTCACCCGCACACCGTGACAGCAGAGAAAAGATGATGCAGTTTTATTTGCAAGTCAAAATACTTTAACTACCTGAAGTTGGGTCATGCGAAGGTCAGTGCTCATTAACATTCAAATAAATCGCGTTCATTGTACTCGGCTGCACTAACAATCACATATTGTTATAACAAAAAGATTTTTTCTGGCTTGTTGAAAGCAGATGGGAATCAAGAAACAAATATAATTATTATTTGTTTTCTGGAAGAGGAAAAAATACTCTGAACTTGACATCTGGTACGTAACAGACACAACAGGTGCTTCTGATTTTTCGAAACAGCCCCAAAGATCCCCGGAACACAAACCACAGATGCCCAGAACACAAACCACTCATCTCCACTTGTGTACACAAAAGGAGCTCCAGCATAATTACAAAGTAATTACATTGTAATTACAAAGCTCCTTCACAGTTCCTGTTGAGGCAGTGGTTACATCCATGGAGCTGTTGGGAAGACCAGGATTTAATGGCTGCCTCAACTGGAATCGCCTGCAGCTACTGTCTAGTGAAAGTTGTCAGTAAAAACGTGTGAGGAGTTAATTGTGTGGCTGTGAGGTTATTTACAGCCCCCGCTACCTACATTCAACCTTCTCATCGACAGACAGAGCGGTCCAAGAGGCTTTTTCCTTCTCTTTCAGTGCCTTCTGCTGAGCAGAGAGATCCCTGACAAAGGCGACTTCAGGCAAGGGGACGTCCCGCCGGTCCACATAGGCTGGGAGGCTGAAATCTTCGGCTTTGACAACACCAGCTGCATGGGGGAAGAGAAGAGACACGTTCTGACGCCTGCGCAAACAGCTCTTACTGGTTATGATACAAAAAAACCCCAACACTCAGTGAAAAAGATGATGATGGATCAGGAATCCAGGAGGAAAAAGATTTAGAGATGGAACATTCATCAGGAAGAGGGAAAAGAGACAGAACCTCGAGCAGGTGCTATTTTAAGAGCACAAGAATAAAGCAGAAGGGGATCTACAAAAGAGGTAATAAACAAAATGGCTTTATTAATGTCTCAGATATCTTTGTGTCTAGCTGGCACATGAATCCCCTTCCCTACTGACACCTTGGAGCCCTCCACACCTTTCCCATCCTAATTTCTGCCTGACCCTTGGCTCCTGCCCATCTGCAACACTATCTGCTTACACAACCTGCTCAGATCTCCTGCCCCCAGGGAAGGCACCAACCGCCCTCACTCAAACTCCAGCAGCAGTTTTTTTGTGTTCTTCCTCTAGTTTTGTCATCCTCACTAAAACACCAAAGCAGTTGCCACCTACCATGTCCATGTGCTCTCAGGCAGACAGAGGTGGAAATGGTTCTCTTCCCAATGAGGCTGAACACCCTCGAAGCCAACATCCTGTTTGGAGAAAACAACAGCAGGTAAATCAGTGTCAGGTGAAGACTGTGAGAAAACACCATTTTCTATTTGTCTAGAAAAGGCAGCCTAGAGGTTTCCCACCCCTTGTCCACAGGGCAGCACATCATACCCAAGCGCTCCGGGCTTTCTCAGGACATTCACCCACCAGAGCGACTCAGATGAGTCTCCCCAAACTCTTTTTTCCCTGCAGCCTCCTGAATTTAGAATCATTTTGGCTGGAAAAGCCCCTCAAGATAATCAAGTCCAATCATAACCCAATGCTGGCCCTGCCCCATGTCCCTGGGAACCTCATCTCTGTCTGTCCAACCCCTCCAGGGATGGTGACTCCACCACTGCCCTGGGCAGCCTGTTCCAATGCCCGACAGCCCTTTGGGGAAGGAATTGTTCCCCAGGTCCAACCCCAACCTCCCGTGGTGCAACTTGAGGCCATTTGAACCCACAGGTGTTCCCTTGTTCGTGTCACCCTTCAGGGATGCTTTTGCTTGGTAACAAATCATTACTGGGCACCAGCCTAGAGCTGCAGTCTAAACACACCTCAGCCTAAACACATCTCACACCCATGGAATAAACACCTCAGCAGCAAATAACAGCACCACATCCGAGGGATGGGCAGACACCCAGGTAATGACAAGGAAATGTTTCTTCCCAGAAACGGCTGTGGGGCATGGGAACAGGCTGCCCAGGGCAGTGGAGTCACCATCCCTGGAGGGGTTGAGCAGGCAGAGATGAAGTTCTCAGGGACACGAGGTAGTGCCAGGGGTGGGGTAACGGTTGGACTTCGTGATCTTGAGGGTCTTTTCTAACCAAAACGATTCTGTGATTCTCCCGCAGACCCGCTGCCTACACAAGGACTCACTGGCAGCGCCGCCCCGGGGTCCCCCCAAACTCCCCGACTCCCCGCGGGGCGATCGCGGAGCCCACGGCCCCGCCTGACCTTGGCATGGGGCTCAGAGAAGCGCCTCCCCCTACCCCTCACCGTGTCCCCCCGGCGGTGACACCTCCCCCCGGCCCCACCGGCGCGATGTCACCGCACACAGGCCCCGCCGGGGGGCGGCCGCACCGCCCCCCCCCTCCACTCCCACTCCCCAACCCGCGCTGCCTCGGCCGCCCCCCAGGGCGGGTGGAGGTGTCGGGAAGGGTCCCCCCTGCCAGCAGCGGGGGCTGGTGACCCCCGAGAACCCCCGTCCCGGCCCCACCGCCCAACGACCTGCCGACCGTCCTCTACCGGGCTGCGACCGGAAGGAGCCGCCGAGCGGAAGCGCGGGGCACGCCGGGAGGATGAACGAGACGCCCCAACAGAGCGTCCCCCACCCGCGGGGGCTGATGGGATGCGGGCGGATCGTCCCGTCCTATTCCCCCCCCCGGCTTTTTCTTTATTTTTTTATTTTTTACGACAGCGCTTGGCGGCGTTTGGCGACACTCGGCGGCGGGCGGGCCGAGGGGAGCGGGCCCGGTGTGGCGGCGGGATGAAGCTGACCACCCAGGCCTACTGCAAGATGCTGCTGCACGGCGCCAAGTACCCGCACTGCGCCGTGAACGGGCTGCTGGTGGCCGAGCGGCCGTCGGGGGCCCCGCGCCGCGACCAGCCCGGCCCCCCCTCGCTCTTCGTCGATTGTATCCCGCTGTTCCACGGCACCCTGGCCCTGGCGCCCATGCTGGAGGTGGCGCTCACCCTGGTAAGGTCCTAGGGCTGTTCTTAGGCCTGGGAGAGAGAGGGGAAGGGGGGGTCGTGTGCAGGCCCTGGCAGAGCTGGGGAGGCGCGGCCCGGGGTGCTGAGGGGATTTGGGGGTGCTGAGGTGATTTGAGGTGCTGAGGTGACTTCACAGAATCCCAGAATGTCAGGGGTTGGAAGGGACCTCGAAAGCTCATCCAGTGCAATCCCCCCCCGGAGCAGGAACACCCAGATGAGCTTACACAGGAAGGTGTCCAGGCGGGTTTGAATGGCTGCACAGAAGGAGACTCCACAACCTCCCTGGGCAGCCTGGGCCAGGCTCTGCCACCCTCACCATGAAGAAGTTTCTTCTCATATTTAAGTGGAACCTCCTGTG